>CM060956.1:125342060-125392060 GCA_030765055.1 Mantis religiosa | reverse complement strand
TGATGTGCTCCAATATTTGACCTTCTGTACCTCTTGTGCAGCAATGATTCTTATAAAAGCTTCTTTTTATCTATTTCATGATGATGTACGTGAACATTTACAGAAATTGTTCTTAATAAGTGATAGTCAAAACTTGTAAGAGCTGATCAACGTGTAATAACTTTGCCAATTCGAGGTATCAAAATTATTAGCAAATTGAAACCATTAACATACAAATTTGTCTGAGGCAGACACTCTGCAGAGGTCGACCATAATGAAACATATATTGAGAACTTCTGCAGATGTTTATCCTCATTAACATAAAGTATATCGAATTATATGCTCCAGTTGGTTGTTGTAGAATGAGTAGATGAAAAAATGTGTACAGAAGTTATCAGAGTTTTAAAATGGCTCCCATCTTTAATACGATAAGCACATTCCTCTGTTTCCTGTGATATTCAGATAAAAGAATATATATTTAAATATAACATATCGACCCTATTTTTAAATATATAACGCTCTTATCTGTCTCTCGTGTCCCCTTTTATCTAAAACTAAATGTGCAATGAAATACAGTGCAATCAATATAAACCTGAACCATTTCCATATATCATAATTTCCCTATGAAAGCCCTTATAATGTAGAAATTTGTTTTGATGATCTCGGTGACTCTGGGAGAATTGTCAGCACTGTCAACTGTCGACAGTTGACAGTATTAAATGTCAATTTTCTTTGATACGACCGTAGACACTGAGGTTTATAAGGGTATCTTCAGGACATTTGTGGAGCACCTGTATGATATCGAATTGAGAGAAGGTTATTTCCAGCAAGATGGAGCAACGTGCCATACATCTAATGACACCATGGAACTTGTAACCAGATTCTTCGATTATCGATTAATCTCAAAATGTCTGTGGCCCTCAGATCCCCTGACCTAGCCTCACCGGATTTTTTCTTGTCGGGGTATCTAAAAAATAGAGTGTACAGAAATAAACCACGTACAGCTGAAGTTCTCAAGGAATCCATTCGAACCGAAATAACTAACATTGGTGAGGATACTCTCCATAAAACTTCATAGAATATGGCGAGACGAGTACAAACATGTATAGATGCTGGTGGAGGACAGTTCCAAAGTTTTCTCTGAGATGTAAATAGTGTACTGTAATCTTCCAATTGTGAATTGTATTCTTCCAAAGCTGCACGTGTTATGGCCTATTGAAATGGTTCAGATTTATATGGATGCACTATATATTTATGTGAACATTTACATTAAACTTGTAGCGTGTAAAATGTGTGTTTATAGCAAGGTGCAATGAAAAAGTATTGTGAGAGTAATTGAGTAATTTTTATTATAAGATAACATTTATAGTAATTATCTGGAAGCAAAACACGTTTCTTGTTATGAAGGGAACAAATTGTCAACCGAGTGTCCATAGATGGCAGCTCCTGTCATATCTTACCGCATGGAAGACAAGGTGTAACTGTTTATGTAGCTTTCTGGCAAATTTTAATTACGCTTATATGACGTTTCTTAGATTTTGTTAGATTTTATTGCATATAAGCAGATGTTTGTTAGAGTGCATATTTGGGCAACGTGAAACGTATAATTTGCTGTTTGGGAGAAAGAAAGTTTCCTTACACTAGTATATTGCTACAAGTCATGGCAATTTTTTCTCATGGGTTCCTTGTTAATATCATGAAATATATGGGTTTGTTGGAACTTTTTATGATTATAAGTGGCAATGAGTTTTGAAGATATTTTCCCAAGCATCTCGAACTTGATAAGTTCTATCCAGATTTGGTCCGCTCCCGATGGTTTTCGCTTTTTGTTCTTCTTATGATGTTCTCTATCTCCTGGGCAAGCAACGGTACTGGACCAAATATGTGTACAACATATCAAGGGCCCCCCCCCCCCTATGTAGTAGATCAATAGCTTTAATATTTGCTTAAACACGGGTATTCTAGACACATGGATGAAATTGCTCAATAAAGTCTATACAAAAGAAAGCGCGACACACAAAAATGTTAAGAACAGTGTAAAAGAAGTAGCTGAGTCTTGTGGTCCTCGAACTTATTAACACAAATGACTAAGGCCGAAAATTTAGAACTGTGAACTCGTTTATTATCCGGAAGGTTTAGATAATGATGCTGGTCCTGTAAAATACGTTATTCGATCTTGCAATGACATGATCCTGGTCGAAGCTGTTTCACCGACACAGGCTGAGAAAAGGCCAATGTGCTTGAACGTTGAAATGTATAGGACACTGAACTCCTCGCGAGGTGTTGTAAACCCAGAGCATTGAACGGAATGTCCAATGAGAAGATTCAGGAAAGCTTGGTGGAACATGGTATGACCAATGTATATATAGTACACCGCAAAGAACAAAGTGAACTGGTGCCCACTCGAACCCTGTTTCTGACCTTTGATCGGGTACATCCCCACAAAGGATTAAGGCAGGGTATGAAGCTATTGAAGTGAGGCCCTATATACATAATCCATTGAGGTGTTGTAAATGCTAGCGCTTTGGCCACACAAGTCATTCTTGTAATGGAGTTGCCAGCTGCCTTCACTGTGTGGAAGTCAAGTATGATGATGCATGTACCTCACCTGCAACATCTGTTAACGGCAGAAGTAATCGTACTTGGAACTCTACAGAATGCCCCCGTTTTGTGCAAGAAAAAGCGATCCAAAGGATCGGCGTAAGAGAGAAGGTGTCCTTCTTGGAAGCCCGGAAGCTCTTGGGTATTCGTCAGTCGTCTGTCCCTAGTTCAGTGTCGGCTATGCTAGTACCTAGGCGTGAAATCGCAACACAAACTAGTGACCAAACATGGTAGTAATTGGGGAAATAACAATTACACCAAGATCACAGCCATAGCAACAGACACCTGCACGAACAACAGTGAACACGCCTATCGAGTCGAGTCCTAAGAAGCACCTTTCAGCCAAATGAACGCCGAAAGCATCCACTTCAAGAACGACATGTCAAACAGTAATATATAATGCTTCGCCAAGAAAATTCAAGGCTTCATATTAAAGAGCTGACTTCCTAAGTGAAAATAGTAAGACCAGTAAAAAGACAGCTAACCAGCGTAAAAGTCCGCGAACATCTCCTCCGTACACAGCTTTTAAGGAATCATCTGAAGAGGACTCAGATCGCCGACTATCATCTTCGTTGGTCGTGTATTTCCTGTTAATTTGAAGTATCTAACGTTTTGTTGTAATACAATACTTGCTCTACCTACTGTAAGTACGTGGTAGAGAAAGTGAACTTTAATTAAAACAGCTGATTTATCCTACTACCTGAGACTGAGTTAGTCCATTTTTATATATGAGATCGTACTTTATTTACTTCATCGTTACTATACCATCAATAATAATATTCTTACAAAAATGACAAAAGGAACTTTACTTTAACTCCTTCACCTATCTCTAAAGTCGTTAGTCTTCCAAACTTAAAACCAAACTAAGTGTTTGAAGCGTACTCATATTTCCCGAATATCTCTGTTACACACACCAACTTGTGCTGCGTGAAATTGGTCCGTCGTACACAGAAAGTTTCCCTTTTACAGCGTTCCGCTTGTCGACCCTTGAGGCAACTTCGATTACCGGATTGATGGTCTGGAACAGTTTCCTCATGGTAACAACGCGGTTCGAGCTTCCGGCTTCATGACGTAATCTAATGACTTCCATATTGTGTCTTTTCCCCTCTTCGCCTTGACAATATTAATAACATCGAAACGTTTCCGAAACAGCAAAATATGGAATAATTTCAGAATATAAATGCGTTTTTATACAGCAAAAACCGATAACAAAATAAGGTATTTTCAAAGTTCCTTTCTAACAGTCACTGACAAAAATGTATAGAGTCAACATGAAACATTCAATGCCATGGCCGGGATTTGCACCACGGATCTCCTGGTTTCCGTTCAGTCGCTCTAACCCATTGAGCTACCATGGTCAACGTGCCGGCCTGACATTCAATTCTCCATTTGGCTCATATATTTCCCCGGTAAACCACTAGGGGCTCTCGCATCCGAGATACACCGTTTGTGGCGACTTACTATTGTAAGTACTATTGTAAGTACCTAGTGGTTTACCGCGGAAATATACGAGTCAAATGGAGAATTTAATGTCAGGCCGGTACGTTGACCATGGTAGCTCAATGGGTTAGAGAGACTGGACGGAAACCAGGAGATCCGTGGTTCAAATCTCGGCCATGGCATTGAATGTTTCAGGTTGACTCTATCCATTAAAAACCTTAGACTATAAACGGCTAGTATGAAGAAATGATTAATTTCCATCAATTAACTGACAAAAGTATTTACAAAATCAGCCAAAGTTTTTATCTGTTATGTATGACGAGCCATTCTGAATACAAGGAACACAATTAGATATTTTATACGTACGAGGGAAATACCGGAATACAAAGAGCTCAAAGCATAGAACATTTAACATATATATGGTTGTATTTTTCATTATTTTATGATCACGGCATTATACTAAATGAAAACTATTACAGGAAGTTTAACAACTAAATTATGAAAAGCTTTCAATATAAAGGATTTCTTACGTCGTGGAAACATTTTGTGTTGCATCTTTCAAAAATGTTTCCTTGAGTATTTGTACAGAGTCTAACTTACAGTGTTGAGTAGCTAAGTTCATAATAACATTCATTTGTTTTAAGTTTTCCTTTAATGAGATCTAATCAGCAAGTTGTCACTTTGTATCTGTACCTGTATTCGAAATGTTTACAGAAATTTGAAGAGTAATTGTTATCTCAGTAACTCAAAATATAGGTTAAATTTATGAATATATAGTTCAGTTAAATCAATCAGAAAGGAAAACAAAATATGTAATTGAAAGCAGTATCTTGGTGCCGAATTATGTAAAAGCCTCCTTTAAAAATATTGATATCCATATTTCACGACTATGGATTTTTTTTTTTAATTTACGTCCTCCAACGTTAAGTCATATCGGCCGATGAATGGAATGGGTGAAATGATGCTCAAATGGGACGAGGGTCCGTAGAGCTTAGAGTTACCCGACATTCGTCTTTCAGGATACGGGAAAACCCAGGAATGAACCTTATCCAAGTAACTCAGCCTAACCGAGATTCGAAATTGGGACCTCTTGAACGTGAGGCAGACGTGCTACCCTCTACGCTACGGAGGCGGGCGGAATTCGATATCAAATAAACTATGTGTTTGGTTGAACATCATAAATTATAAGTGACATTATATAAACAGTGACAATTGTATAAGAGCAATATCTTACAAGAAACAAGATTTGTACTACAGAACCTATCCTTAACAACAACAAAATTGTGACAATTTCTAACGATTTGCTCAAAATATCAAATACTTAATACACTGACATGATAATCAAAATGTATATCTTGTATTTTCTGTGTATGACTTGTGAAGTGATCGCCATTCTGAATGACTTTTGTGTATTTCTTATAACTGTTAAAACATAAGATAAAAGGTAAACAAAAGAGCAGATACATAATGTACGTCAACGAATATCAGGCACTAAACACTTTCTGATTATTGGCTAATTATAGTTTCAAATTGCTAATGCTTTTGGGCCTTTAAAGTTCAAAAAATTCCTTCCTATGATATTTTGGTTAGTTTTGTTGTTTGGTAAAACAAGTTTTGATGGAATTATTTGTGATGGATGTTTACAGAAGAAAACTATGTGGTATAAACTGTGTGTTTTAAGGAGATGTACATTTAGTACGATGCCTAGCTCCGTATTTGATTGTCCACACATATACACAAAGTTTATGATTAAGTTTGAAAAAGTGTAATTCCAATGAAAGCTCAGAGCCGAATTTTCTTTTCAGTGAAATGGAATATTTTTGTAATGCGTATGTAGTAGACAAAGTAAACGGTAGATATATTTGAACATTTGTAGCAGTAATTAACTAAGGAACTGTTGAGCAAAAGAAATAGTACCAAAAGAAACTTGTGTACTTTAACGATTTTTTTTATCTCTTGTAGTCAAATTTTGTACGACTATTAAGATTTTTCAGATATGTAACAGATATAAAGAATAAATGAGACTCCGGAGGAGCGTTCCAGAAAACGCAGGATAACGTTTTATTTAATGTCATCATTTCTCATAAAAATATGATAAAGGGACTGAAGTTTAATTCGAATTATTTCAATCATTTGCAAAAAGTGAGAAATGTTCCATATAAATCTAATCTGTAGTGTAGACATTTTCTTGCGTACCATGCTTGTACGATGAACTTAAATATCAGGTTTGGTATTTAACAACAATACAGATATTTTTGATTAAAGGGTTTTCAAAACATGTATGTTCACCTAAATCTCTGTATTGACTGTTTAGCGTCGAATGTATTACGGAGCAGAGGAATTAATATTGTCAGATATAGTATAACTTATCAATCGTCTTTTCTTTCTGTATTTTATATTTATTTTACATGGAACTGTTATACAGAAAAGTATTAATGTAGATCAAAGATATTGCCTAGGCTAGAAGTTTGTAATACTAACACAATTACGTGGACGAAGCATTTGGTAAGTTTATTTGCGTATCTCCGTTATAATCAATGAGAGTGTAGTAACATTGTATTATATGTTAGGTATGTACTCATTCAATACACTTATAAATAAAAACTAATCTGATTTGAACTCGGCACCTGTATAATGAGAGCCAGAAACGCTACCATCACGCTACAGAGACGGGCTTACCTTACTCTTACAACTCTAAGTAAACATACATTGAGAACTTCTGTTAACTTTATCCTTATTAACAATAAGTATATACAAAGTATAAGCTCCTGATGTTTGCTGTAGGATGTGTAGTGACGTCATCAGATCCTTAAATGAAACCCGTAAGTATTTAAGCATACCAAGCTGTGAAAAGACTAAAATATTGATTTGAAACTAACATAACATGTTTAATATTAAGAGGAGCTCATTCATTAATTTTGAAACAGTTACCAACAATAACTCCTTCCATACTAACACTTTTATTTATTGAATCTCATTGCTATATTAACTTATTTCATAATTACTGCATGCCAGAGCATTTCCAGTTTGAAATAGACACAATTAGCACGACAACACGTTGTGTTGTTCTTTTGAAATACTCAAATTTAAAAAAAATGTGACGGTAATATTTAAACGTTTTAAAGTGGCACAAGTACTTCTAAAATTGCCTGACGACGGATTCAGTAGTGACATCTGAAAGACAATATATCATTCTATTTTGTAGTTCTAAACAATAAGTTTAATATTTTAGATAAAACTCTTAAGTTTTCAACGTCCTGTACCATTATAGTACTATGCTAAATATCTGACTTTACATAGATTTACACTCCTGGAAATGGAAATAAGAACACATTGACGCCGGTGTGTCAGACCCACCATACTTGCTCTGGACACTGCGAGAGGGCTGTACAAGCAATGATCACACGCACGGCACAGCGGACACACCAGGAAACGCGGTGTTGGCCGTCGAATAGCGTTAGCTGCGCAGCGTTTGGGCACTGCCGTCGTCAGTGCCAGCCAGTTTGCCGTGGCATACGGAGCTCCATCGCAGTCTTTAACACTGGTAGCATGCCGCGACAGCGTGGACGTGAACCGTATGTGCAGTTGACAGACTTTGAGCGAGGGCGTATAGTGGGCATGCGGGAGGCCGGGAGGACGTACCGCCGAATTGCTCAACACGTGGGGTGTGAGGTCTCCACAGTACATCGATGTTGCCGCCAGTGGTCGGCGGAAGTAGCACGTGCCCGTCGAACTGGGACTGGACCGCAGCGACGCACGGATGCACGCCAAGACCGTCGGATCCTACGCAGTGCCGTAGGGGACCGCACCGCCACTTCCCAGCAAATTAGGGACACTGTTGCTCCTGGGGTATCGGCGAGCACCATTCGCAGCCGTCTCAATGAATCAGGGCTACGGTCCCACGCACCGTTAGACCGTCTTCCGCTCACGCTCCAACGTCGTGCAGCCCGCCTCCAGTGGTGTCGCGACAGGAGTGAATGGAGGGACGAATGGAGACGTGTCGTCTTCAGCGATGAGAGTCGCTTCTGCCTTGGTGCCAATGATGGTTGTATGCGTGTTTGGCGCCGTGCAGGTGAGCACCATAATCAGGACTGCATACGACCGAGGCACACACGGCCAACACCCGGCTTCATGGTGTGGGGAGCGATCTCCTACACTGGCCGTACACCTCTGGTGATCGTCGAGGGGACACTGAATAGTGCACGGTACATCTAAACCGTCATCGAACCCATCGTTCTACCATTACTAGACCGGCAAGGGACCTTGCTGTTCCAACAGGACAATGCACATCCGCATGTATCCCGTGCCACCCAACGTGCTCTAGAAGGTGTAAGTCAACTACCCTGGTCAGCAAGATCTCCGGATCTGTCCCCCATTGAGCATGTTTGGGACTGGATGAAACGTCATCTCATGCGGTCTGCACGTCCAGCACGAACGCTGCTCCAACTGAGGCGCCAGCTGGAAATGGCATGGCAAGCTGTTCCACAGGACTACATCCAGCATCTCTACAATCGTCTCCATGGGAGAGTAGCAGCCTGCATTGCTGCGAAAGGTGGATATACACGGTATTAGTGCCGACATTGTGCATGCTCTGTTGCCTGTGTCTATGTGCCTATGGTTCTGTCAGTGTGATCATGTGATGTATCTGACCCCAGGAATGTGTCAATAAAGTTTCCCCTTCCTGGGGCAATGAATTCACGGTGTTCTTATTTCAATTTCCAGGAGTGTATGTAAGAGCATTTACGGATCGCATATTAGACATATAGACAACTATATGATTATGTGTGCCCTTGTATTTAAACCTTAATGTGAAATTAAACATATTTATGTATACATATACATTAAACTTCCAGTGGATAAAAATTGTGCTTTTTGTACAGACTGCACTAAAGAAACAGTGTTAGTTCAATTCTTTATCTTTTCTTATTATTTTTAGAGCACATTTTCTAATTAAACTGATTGTCCGAGAGGAGAGAACTTTGGTTAAATGCTACAGCGTGTTGCCGTGCACAGATGGCAGCACATGTCGTATCTTATTGTGCGGTGGAATTTGTAATTGTTTAGGAAGTTTTATTAAAAGTTTTAACTATGTTCACAACGTGGAGCTTAAATTTAATTAATATTTATGGCACGCGGAAGGATATTTTGCTATAATGTTTATTCAGAATCTGGAGAATGTTTCAATATTTGATTGTGGGAAGGGAAGGCTTCGGATACAGATATATATACACGATTTGACAATTATTTGTTGTAAATTTATGTCGCTAATATTGCCTATATAGCGTAGTTTTGTTGGAACTAGTATCAAATAGCAAACAAATTGGTATATCTCTTGAGCCATTCGCGTTTGTCCAATAACTAATTGTACCATAGGAATCCCTCTGAGGCTAAGTTCACGTATTTTATTCTCATGGTCTTCTTCACTCATGTTTTAATAATTAGTATGACAATGACTATGTTACTTTACACATATATAAGGAAATTAAATCCGAGGTTCTACTTCCATTAGTCCTGGACCCGTAGGACCAGAACCCGGGCCTCACGCATATTTTTCCGCAGGACAGTACCTATTTTATAAACTGATTGCCCCCCCCCCCCTCACCAACTCGCTGCGCACTGCAGGCAGGATGGAAGTGGATACGCCTCTTACGCGCCAAATCCATAATGGACCGGCTACCAAATAACCTTGGTGGGGCTAGCACACCAGCTACTAGCTCTGCAGGCTAGCACCCGGGACTCGTTAAGCAAACCTCTGTCCCCTCCGGGCGGCCGTAGTCTGGCCGACATAAGGAAATACCAGAGTACCTTTTATGAGCTGGTCGCTAAGTGGTGACCTTGATATCACATTGTATTTGAGTAACAGCGTCATAGCTCGCTCCATTTGAAAGAAATAATTAGTGCCTATACTTAGAAACAATGTCCATTACAATAAACATTTCGAAAATGCCTATATCTCGCATAAATTGTGTGGTTTAGTCGTATCTACATTTAGTACGATGTCAAGATTTGTATTTGATTTGTTACATTCAGATTCACACAAAAGTAAGTCTTTTATTATTCAAACAGTCTCAGAAGTTATGACTCCAGTACAAGTTCGGAATTGAATGCGTTCTTTATTTAACATGTATATTGTACATAGATTAAAATGTAGAAATATTTAAACATTTATACCCGTACTTAACTATCTCAGAAATTGCTAAGTAGGAAAATTAATATAATTGTTGAGATTTAACGAGATATACATGTTCTATAATAACATTTTGTGACTTTTACGTCTTGTCAGATATGTAAAAGTCATTCAGAAGTAACAGCACATCTGAAGAGATTCACAGAGAACACAAGGTACCATTTCATCTGACGTCACCATCTGTTATGAAAATGTACAGAATCCATCAATTTTGTTAGAGCCAATCGTGAAGTGTCAAAGTTGTCGTAAAATATTTCATGTGAAGCTAGTCTAGGTTCGATACATTTTCTGGAGAACTATCCCAGGACAAACAACTTAAATATCAGGTTTGCATTTTTAACAATAATGACAATTAATGTTGTTAATAGACACATACACATTATTGGCTCTGAAATTTTAATCCCTGTTCGTGCTCAAAAGATAAAAAACGGCATACCGACTTCGTTAATAAAGTATAAACAGTTATAAAATAAAACCAATAACAGGAATATATTGCAGATGGCTAACTGCACAAAAAATTACAACAAAATATTTAGTTTAAGTATATGAAAATTATTTATATAATCAAATATTTTGGTTCTCTTATACTTTTGTCAGTTACGAAAATACACTTAGAACGGAGATAACTTTTTTTTTTTAATTTTACGCCCTCCAACGTTGTCCTATCGGACGATGAAGGAAATGGGTGAAATGATGCTCAAATGAGCCCAGGATCCATAGAGCTCCAGAGCTATGCGACTTTCGTCTTTCAGGATAAGGGAAAACCCCGGAAAAAACATTTTCCAGGTAACTCACCCTGACTGAGATCCGAACTCGGGACCGTCTTGAACGCGAGGCAGACTCGCTACCACCTCGCAATCGAGGCGGGCGGAGATAACTATAAAAGTTATTATAGAAATCAAAGCAGTCCCTTTTATAGCATAAATATATCTTTAAATACAGATTTGTAATTAAAATCATTATAACCTCGTATCAAATAGTCAAAGTTATACAAAACCTTTACACGTAGTATATGCTAATTTAATGTGTAGGAAGTTTACTGAACAGCTTGTGTTACATTCTTGGAAGATACTCAACATAAGTACAAGTTTGGTATTTAATAAACTTGACCTTTTTGAGTTATACTATACACATACAGAACACAGACATTTTTTGTAAAAACAGTTGTTTGTTTTATATTCAGGAAGACTCAAAACGTATATTTGCTCTTAATCTGAAGTATAGAACGTTTTGTTGTAACACAGTACTTGCCCTACCTGCTGTAAGTACATGGGAGAGAAAGTAAAAGTTAATTAAAACAACTGATTTATCCTTCTACCTGAGACTGAGTTAAGTCTACTTTTATAAATTAGATCATACTTTATTTACCCCATCGTTCCTATTCTACTAATAAATATATTGTTACAAAAGTGATAAAACGAAGTTCACCTTAACTTCTTCACTTCTCATTAAAGTCCTTAGTAATCCTAAGTTAAAATCAAATTCAGCGTTTAAAAGATACTCATTGCTCACCAATTTTTCTGTTACAGGTACAAACTTGCGCTGCTGAAATGTGTCCGTCGTACACACAACGTTTCCCCTTCACTCTGCCCTGCTAGTCAACTCTTGACGCAACTTCGATAACTGGAGTGATGGTCTGGAACATTCACAAGGCGGTTCACGCTTCATGACGTAAGCTAATGGCTCAGTCGCCGTAACAGTAGCAAATCTGCAAGACTTTCAAAAACACTCAGGTGCTTATCAATTTTAGAATATAAGTATATTTTTAGACCTAAAACCAATAAAATGAGATGTTTTGACATTTCTTTTCTAACAATCACTGACACAAATATTTACATAGTCAGCCAAAGCTTTATCTGTCAATTATGACGACCTGCGGAATTGCCATTCTGAATTCAAGGAACACAATTAGATATTCTATACATAAGATGGAAATACCGGAAAACGGAAAGCTCAATACATAGAACATTTAACATATACATGGTTGAATTTCTGATTATTTTATGTTTGCGACATTATATTAAATGAAAACTATTACAACAAGTTTAACAAATAAATTATAAAAAACTTTCAGTATAAAGGATTTCTTGGGTCGAATATTTTGAATGGAAACATTTTGTGTTGCATCTTTAAAAATGTCTCCCTTGAGTATTTGTACAGAGCCTCACTTCATGTGTTTGGTTGCTAAGTTCATAATAACATTCATACGCTCACTTTCTTCTGGCAGCCAGCCAATTGAAAAGTTGAATCATTTTTTACTGGCTGGCGTCCCGAGAAGAAAGTGAGCGTATTCGTGGCCAGGAAAGCTTCAGGTCTTATTTTAAATTTAATTAATTTTTATTGTATGTGGAGATATATTCAACTATAGTGTAAATTCAGAAACTGTGGAATGTATAAACAATTGATTGTAAGAAAGGAAGGCTTCCGAGACAAGTATATATGCACACGTTTTTACAATAATTTCTCGTAAGATTTTGTTGATCCAGCTGAGAAAATGTGTAGTTTTGTAGAAACAAGTATCACATCATAAATAGGAAACAATTTGCTATATCATTTGATCCATTCGCCTTTGTACAGTATCCGATATTTGGACAGGAATACGTCTATTCACATAGCATTTTCCAATCAATACTTTGTACGCACTGTCAGACAGAGGAATCTTACATTTTGATGCAACTTTATTTAGCTGAATAAACAATAGGCATAGAACTATTAACTCTTTTACGAGTTGGTCGCCAGGTTTCAACTTTGATATCTCATTGCCTTTGAGTGGTAGTGAGTGTAAAAGCGGCATAGCTCTCCTTATTTGAAAAAATAAATATTTGTAAACCTGATCAAAGGACATTTCCAAAATAGCTAACAGTTATAGAAAATTATCTCGCATAAATTGTGTTCTAGTGAGATCTACATGTATCATGATGTCAGGATTCGTATCTGTTTGGTTTTTCACATTCAAGTTCATAAAAAAGTAAGTCTGTCTATTATTCAAAGGTTCTCAGAAGTTCTATCTCTAGTGGAAGCTCGGAATTTAGTACCTCATCTGTTTAGCATGTATGTTGTAGTGAGATTAAAAGGTAGAACTATTTGAACATTTATACTAGTATTTAACTATATCAGAAATTGCTAAATAGATATCTGAAATTATTTTTTTTAGATTTAACGAGATATACATCCTCAATAATAAGATTATATCTGAATTATAAGTTTTGTCAGATATGTAAAAGTAATTGAGAATTAATGGGACTTCCGAAGAGATTCTCAGAAAACACAAATTACCATTTCATCTAATGTCACCATCTATTATGCAAGTTCAATCAGAATTGTTGGAACCAATTTTGAAATGTGAAACTTTTCGTGAAATATTCCACGTGAAGCTAGACTGGATTCGAGACATTTTCTCTTACAAATCTGGATCTTACTGTAGTACTTGGACTTGTTTAATCTGGACTGAACCTTCAGCTCAGCTAACTTGTCTGTCACCGACATGTATAACAGGGGCAGGACCGAAGCCTGACGTGCCCAGGCAAGCTTACACCAAGCCTCCCGGGAAACAGATGTAATTAGCCAGCAGTTAAACTGTTTTCCGACGAGACTGAAATTAAGGTGAACAGGACACGTAGGAAAATTCTATTTCAAAACGGTTACACTTTCGGATTCAAGAACTGTTTAAAAAGTGAGGTAGCGTGCAATGTTAAAAGTTGCAAAAGTTGTATTAAAACTTTTCCATTGAAGAAATAGATGTCCTGGATAAAAAAGAGGACCATAACCATGCGGCACCACCTAGTGACAAAATTGAGAAACAGAAAGTACTTCGTAATCTGAAGAGAAAAGCTACGGAAGATATATGTGAAAGGTCATCAAACCTAATGCACCAGCAACTGAAGAGAGAAAACAGGGAAGAAGAAACCACTGGAGTCGTCCACAGTAAATTCATATACACAGCTAGGTGGAAAATTCTGCCGAAATTACTCACGCGTATAGAGGAGGTTCATGATGTTCTGAACACATTAAATGTGGATACTGTAGATGGAGCCAAATTTTTGCTGCACAACGATCCTGCGAACAACGTTGTAATATTTTGTGAAACCGGAGAGCTCAGAGTACTCGATCAGTGTGACACAATTTGTTGATAGAAGCTTCAAGTATCAACAAGGTTTATTTGTCAGCTACTTAGAATCCATGGGCTCGTTAATGAACATTACATTCCAATTGTATTTTCTTTGTTGAAGGACAAGAAAACTTCAACATATCAGTAGGTATTTTCAACAGTTGTTGATAAATGTATAATAAGCTTGGTCTGAAATTCTCTACATCAATTTGAAGAAAACATAAGGAATGTTGGAAGAGAAGTGTGGACTGATATTAAAATCCAAGGATGTAAATTTCATTTAATACAAATCTAGTGGCGAAAGATACAAAACTTGGGACTTGTACATAACTGCTATTCCAGAAATGACATCGAACAATTTCTGAATTACATATATTGTTTGCCAATGCTGAATCCTGATATGGTTGGTTACTATCTTGCTGAAGACTTCATGGCAGTGATGCATAGCTAGGAAAACCTACAGATGTTTTGTTACTAATTAGTGGAAATTTACATCGACGAAAATCCACTATTTCCTCCTTCTTTGTAGGCAGAACTAAGCTGCAATAGACAGAACTACCAACGCTTGCGAAAGTTTCCACAACAAATACAACAATCAGTTTTGCTCCTGCAGTCCACATCTGTATAGATGTTGTAAGTACTGAAGCAAATTCAGGTGGATACTAAAACTGCAACTTATTCCTCAACAAATAAAAAAGGAAAGGTCTTATCCACACTTGAAAATCATGATGCAGCAAGTAGAAAATTTTAAAACTGGAAAAAATTTCAAAAATGGGATACGTAAAGTCGATTTCTTATAAAACGAAACCTGGAAATACAGGGAAATAAAATCTAATATGAAAAATAAGGTTTATTTTAAAGACGAAAAATACATATTACTGTATGATATAGGTTTAGAATGTCAAAATAACGAAGCATTTAAATGCAGATCCATTGTGAGTAAGTTACAGAAAATAAGTAAAAAGAAGCTAATAAATATGTAATCTTTTGGTGTGCGAGTCAGTTCGCCTCCTCGTGGTATACCCTAGCTAAAGCTAAACGAACTCGAACAACTACTAATTCAAATTTAAGCATCAGAGGTTCAATTTCTTTTGGTAC
This sequence comes from Mantis religiosa, assembly GCA_030765055.1. NCBI lineage: Eukaryota > Metazoa > Arthropoda > Insecta > Mantodea > Mantidae > Mantis > Mantis religiosa. The sequence continues at coordinate 125,376,647 of CM060956.1, read as the reverse complement.
TAGAGCCGTGTTTGTTTGTTATTAATCATAAATGCAAAAAAGAAAGGAACATCTTCAACTACAAGTGTGTAGTTCTTCATCAAATACTATAAACACCAAACTGGAACTATACTTGTTTCGACCGGGAGACTTTGGGCCTATGTAATTAAGGGACCTTAAAAGATCCGGGAGGCTTCGGGCTATTATTCTGACCTCGGGAAGCTTCGGTCCTGCACCGCTTTAACATGCTGGTCGCGGACAGAAAGTTCTAGAAATGGAATGCTCTCGATTACCGAAGTTGTGTGCTCTATAACACATTTTTGAAGTAACAGCTCGCGCTTCCGGCTTCAAGACGTAAGATAGAGGCGGTCCTTGCATATTGTGTCTGTTTACTTATGTTTCTCGTACCGGAAAACGGTTGAAGTGATCAGACTCGCATATGATTTCTGCACGGAAGGTATTCGCCGTCGCAGAGACAATACTAAGAACTGCTGGAAACGCTTCAGAAACACTCAGATAATAAATAATTTGAGATTATGAATATGATTCTATAACTAAAAGTGCAATAACTAAACATTTTTTGGAATTTTGTTAAAATCAGCAATATGAACATCTATAACATGAGACATAGTTGTGGGATCTATGGAGCAGAAACAGAATAAAAGTGTATTAGAAGCAAGACTGTTTCCGCAAAGTAAAGAATGATTTCCAAATGGTGATTTTGTGTTCATGCACGACAGTGCTCCCTGCCATACAGCAAAATCTGTAACCCAGTTTCTCAAATAAAACAATGTAAAAGTACTACCATGGCCGGGGAATAGCTCTGATTTAAATCCAATACAACATCTGTGGGGTATTGTTAAACAGAGACTGAAAAATTGAAAATAACAACAAAAGTTCATCTTATTGAGGGCCTGATAAGCATTTGGCACAGAGATGAAGAAATAAAGGAAAAGTGATCCACACTTGTAGAGAGCATGTCTAAACGCATCAAAATGGTAATAAAGGCTAAAGGAATGCATACAACATACTAAGAGTTGAACAAAATATTTTGTAATATTAATTCTCTTAAATAAATAGAAAATAAACGGTATATGCTAAAAATTTCACCATTGAGTCTAATAATTGTCACACGTCTGTATATACCTGATCACCTTCTCAAGTCCCCTTTATATAAAACGAAAGTGCAATAAATATATTTTTGTATACATTTACCTTAAACTTGGAGCAGATAGGGAAACAGAGTGTGATGAAGAAGCAGTGTGAGTGACATTAGGTAACTGACATTAAAAACATGTATTGTGAATCTGTGGGTTCGTGAAATTAACATTCCAGGTTACAAACATCAAAAATTTCTCTTCATTTCCGTAGAAACACAATTACGTCACATACACATACAACTTGCAAGGTCATCGACCACAAAAGAATTCACTTTTACAGCTGTTCACGCGCACACGTCCAATTACCGACAGACTGTCAGCGGCATGCGGCAGATCCTTTATAGCTACTCAATATTCCAGAAATTCGTGGAATGTTCCCAAACAATCAAGACGGCGCTAGAAGAACGACGAACTCTCCAGAAATCCATCTCCTTCCCCTCACCATTTCGGCGAGCTTTTATCTCCGCAGTGCACTGAGCGTCTCTTTGAACTCGTCACCTGCGCCGCCTCGAATCAACAATGCGTTCGCGACAATATTATATAAATGACCCCTTTTAATTATACTGATTATATCGAAGAGGGATATACTCATTGAAAAGAGATACGGCCGCGCCGTGGCCGTGCTGTTAGACCGCTTGATTCTCAACAAGGTGGTACGGGTTCGATCCCAGGCGACCGAAAAATGACATTTGTGGTGTACAACATGGCGTTGGGGCGGGTTTTCTCCGGGATCTCTGGTTCCCCCGCCCCGTTCCATCTCATTCTACCGGAGCTCCATCTTCATTTAATGCATCGTCAGTTTCACCGCCTGCGGTGCCGCATGTATTAAAAGCGGGTGTCATTTCACACTGAGAAGAGATGAAATAGCAAGACCGCGACCTGCTGCCAATAGATGGCTCTAGCTGTCATATCCTATTGCGAGGAAGGAAGTTGCCTTTGTTTACGAAGTTCTATAACAAATTTTAATTATTTTTATAAGATATAGTTTAGATTTAATCAGTTTAATTGCATGTAGGCAAGTTTCGGCTGTAGTATATATTAAGATAATATTGGAAGTGTAAGTAATTTGTTGTGAGAAAGGAAGCCTTCTGACAAAAGTATATCTAAACACGTAATGACAACATTTTTTCACATATTCGTCCTCTTTGCTCTTTTCCTTAATGCAGTTTTGTTGCAACTTGTATCTAGCTATACACAACAAGAAATTTAGGAGCCCGCCTCGGTAGCGTAGATGGTAGCATGTCTGCCTAACGTTCCAGAGGTCCCGAATTCGAATCTCAGTCAGGGTGAGTTACCTGGGTAAGGTTTTCCGGTGATTTCCCTTATACTAAAAGACAAATGCTAAGGTCCATGGACCCAGGGTCCATTTGAGCATCATTTCACCCATTCCATTCAGCGTCCGACATAACTTTAAAAAGTTAAAGAAAGTAAATTACAAGAAAAAGAAGGAATGATTTTAGTTCATATGATCGTTAAGTGTAAACTTTGATATCACATTTCTTTGAATGATACACTAATAACGCTATCTATTAGAAAAAAATGTGATAAGTATTTTTTTTAATATAAACCAAACAAGGAGAAGTTCGAAACTGTTTATGTGGTGTAGAAAATTATCTCGCATAAATTGTTTTTTGGTTAGATTCCATGTAAAGAAGATGTCGAGATTCGTATTTGCGTAATTTTGCATAAATTTATTTAAAGAGTGCCAACCTTGTCAATCCAGTTGAACCTCGGAGCTCATATTTGGTTGAAATGGAATATTTTTCTATGAAGTAAATTTATGGTGAAAAGAGTAAAAGGTGGAAGTATTTGGACATGTATATCAGTAAATATACAACACGAACATATATATATATATATATATATATATATATATATATATACAACATATATGCACGAACAACAGTGAACACGCCTATCGAGTCGAGTCCTAAGAAGCACCTTTCAGCCAAATGAACGCCGAAAGCATCCACTTCAAGAACGACATGTCAAACAGTAATATATAATGCTTCGCCAAGAAAATTCAAGGCTTCATATTAAAGAGCTGACTTCCTAAGTGAAAATAGTAAGACCAGTAAAAAGACAGCTAACCAGCGTAAAAGTCCGCGAACATCTCCTCCGTACACAGCTTTTAAGGAATCATCTGAAGAGGACTCAGATCGCCGACTATCATCTTCGTTGGTCGTGTATTTCCTGTTAATTTGAAGTATCCAACGTTTTGTTGTAATACAATACTTGCTCTACCTACTGTAAGTACGTGGTACAGAAAGTGAACTTTAATTAAAACAGCTGATTTATCCTACTACCTGAGACTGAGTTAGTCCATTTTTATATATGAGATCGTACTTTATTTACTTCATCGTTACTATACCATTAATAATAATATTCTTACAAAAATGACAAAAGGAACTTTACTTTAACTCCTTCACCTATCTCTAAAGTCGTTAGTCTTCCAAACTTAAAACCCGAATATCTCTGTTACACACACCAACTTGTGCTGCGTGAAATTTGTCCGTCGTACACAGAAAGTTTCCCTTTTACAGCGTTCCGCTTGTCGACCCTTGATGCAACTTCAATATCTGGATTGATGGCCTGGAACGGTTTCCTCATGGTAACAACGCGGTTCGAGCTTCCGGCTTCATGACGTAATCTAATGACTTCCATATTGTGTCTTTTTCCCCTCTTCGCCTTGACAATATTAATAACATCGAAACGTTTCCGAAACAGCAAAATATGGAATAATTTCAGAATATAAATGCGTTTTTATACAGCAAAAACCGATAACAAAATAAGGTATTTTCAAAGTTCCTTTCTAACAGTCACTGACAAAAATGGATAGAGTCAACATGAAACATTCAATGCCATGGCCGGGATTTGCATCACGGATCTCCTGGTTTCCGTTCAGTCGCTCTAACCCATTGAGCTACCATGGTCAACGTGCCGGCCTGACATTCAATTCTCCATTTGACTCATATATTTCCCCGGTAAACCACTATGGGCTCTCGCATCCGAGATACACCGTTTGTGGCGACTTACTATTGTAAGTACTATTGTAAGTACCTAGTGGTTTACCGCGGAAATATACGAGTCAAATGGAGAATTTAATGTCAGGCCGGTACGTTGACCATGGTAGCTCAGTGGGTTAGAGAGACTGGACGGAAACCAGGAGATCCGTTGTTCAAATCCCGGCCATGGCATTGAATGTTTCAGGTTGACTCTATCCATTAAAAACCTTAGACTATAAACGGCTAGTATGAAGAAATGATTAATTTCCATCAATTAACTGACAAAAGTATTTACAAAATCAGCCAAAGTTTTTATCTGTTATGTATGACGAGCCACTCTGAATACAAGGAACACAATTAGATATTTTATACGTACGAGGGAAATACCGGAATACAAAGAGCTCAAAGCATAGAACATTTAACATATATATGGTTGTATTTTTCATTATTTTATGATCACGGCATTATACTAAATGAAAACTATTACAGGAAGTTTAACAACTAAATTATGAAAAGCTTTCAATATAAAGGATTTCTTACGTCGTGGAAACATTTTGTGTTGCATCTTTCAAAAATGTTTCCTTGAGTATTTGTACAGAGTCTAACTTACAGTGTTGAGTAGCTAAGTTCATAATAACATTCATTTGTTTTAAGTTTCCCTTTAATGAGATCTAATCAGCAAGTTGTCACTTTGTATCTGCACCTGTATTCGAAATGTTTACAGAAATTTGAAGAGTAATTGTTATCTCAGTAACTCAAATATAGGTTAAATTTATGAATATATAGTTCAGTTAAATCAATCAGAAAGGAAAACAAAATATCTAATTGAAAGCAGTATCTTGGTGCCGAATTATGTAAAAGCCTCCTTTAAAAATATTGATATCCATATTTCACGACTATGGATTTTTTTTTTTTTTTTTTTTTTTTTTTGTTTGTTAATTTACGTCCTCCAACGTTAAGTCATATCGGCCGATGAATGGAATGGGTGAAATGATGCTCAAATGGGCCGAGGGTCCGTAGAGCTTAGAGTTACCCGACATTCGTCTTTCAGGATACGGGAAAACCCAGGAATGAACCTTATCCAAGTAACTCAGCCTAACCGAGATTCGAAATCGGGACCTCTTGAACGTGAGGCAGACGTGCTACCCTCTACGCTACGGAGGCGGGCGGAATTCGATATCAAATAAACTGTGTGTTTGGTTGAACATCATAAATTATAAGTGACATTATATAAACAGTGACAATTGTATAAGAGCAATATCTTACAAGAAACAAGATTTGTACTACAGAACCTATCCTTAACAACAACAAAATTGTGACAATTTCTAACGATTTGCTCAAAATATCAAATACTTAATACACTGACATGATAATCAAAATGTTTATCTTGTATTTTCTGTGTATGACTTGTGAAGTGATCGCCATTCTGAATGACTTTTGTGTATTTCTTATAACTGTTAAAACATAAGATAAAAGGTAAACAAAAGAGCAGATACATAATGTACGTCAACGAATATCAGGCACTAAACACTTTCTGATTATTGGCTAATTATAGTTTCAAATTGCTAATGCTTTTGGGCCTTTAAAGTTCAAAAAATTCCTTCCTGTGATATTTTGGTTAGTTTTGTTGTTTGGTAAAACAAGTTTTGATGGAATTATTTGTGATGGATGTTTACAGAAGAAAACTATATAGTACAAACTGTGTGTTTTAAGGAGATCTACATTTAGTAAGATGCCTAGCTCCGTATTTGATTGTCCACACATATACACAAAGTTTATGATTAAGTTTAAAAAAGTGTAATTCCAATGAAAGCTCAGAGCCGAATTTTCTTTTCAGTGAAATGGAATATTTTGGTAATGCGTATGTAGTAGACAAAGTAAACGGTAGATATATTTGAACATTTGTGGCAGTAATTAACTAAGGAACTGTTGAGCAAAAGAAATAGTACCAAAAGAAACTTGTGTACTTTAACGATTCTTTTTATCTCTTGTAGTCAAATTTTGTACGACTATTAAGATTTTTCAGATATGTAACAGTTATAAAGAATAAATGAGACTCCGGAGGAGCGTTCCAGAAAACGCAGGATAACGTTTTATTTAATGTCATCATTTCTCATAAAAATATGATAAAGGGACTGAAGTTTAATTCGAATTATTTCAATCATTTGCAAAAAGTGAGAAATGTTCCATATAATTCTAATCTGTAGTGTAGACATTTTCTTGAGAACCATCCTTGTACGATGAACTTAAATATCAGGTTTGGTATTTAACAACAATACAGATATTTTTGATTAAAGGGTTTTCAAAACATGTATGTTCACCTAAATCTCTGTATTGACTGTTTAGCGTCGAATGTATTACGGAGCAGAGGAATTAATATTGTCAGATATAGTATAACTTATTAATCGTCTTTTCTTTCTGTATTTTATATTTATTTTACATGGAACTGTTATACAGAAAAGTATTAATGTAGATCAAAGATATTGCCAAGTCTAGAAGTTCGTAATACTAACACAATTACGTGGACGAAGTATTTGATAAGTTTATTTATTTGCGTATCTCCGTTATAATCAATGAGAGTGTAGTAACATTGTATTATATGTTAGGTATGTACTCATTCAATACACTTATAAATAAAAACTAATCTGATTTGAACTCGGCACCTGTATAATGAGAGCCAGAAACGCTACCATCACGCTACAGAGACGGGCTTACCTTACTCTTACTACTCTAAGTAAACATACATTGAGAACTTCTGTTAACTTTATCCTTATTAACAATAAGTATATACAAAGTATAAGCTCCTGATGTTTGCTGTAGAATGTGTAGTGACGTCATCAGATCCTTAAATGAAACCCGTAGGTATTTAAGCATACCAAGCTGTGAAAAGATTAAAATATTGATTTGAAACTAACATAACATTTTTAATATTAAGAGGAGCTCATTCATTAATTTTGAAACAGTTACCAACAATAACTCCTTCCATACTAACACTTTTATTTATTGAATCTCATTGCTATATTAACTTATTTCATAATTACTGCATGCCAGAGCATTTCCAGTTTGAAATAGACACAATTAGCAGGACAACACGTTGTGTTGTTCTTTTGAAATACTCAAATTTTAAAAAAATGCGACGGGAATATTTAAACGTTTTAAAGTGGCACATGTACTTCTAAAATTGCCTGACGACGGATTCAGTAGTGACATCTGAAAGACAATATATCATTCTATTTTGTAGTTCTAAACAATAAGTTTAGTATTTTAGATAAAACTCTTGAGTTTTCAACGTCCTGTACCATTATAGTACTATGCTAAATATTTGACTTTACATAGATTTATGTAAGAGCATTTACCGATCGCATATTAGACATATAGACAACTATATGATTATGTGTGCCCTTGTATCTAAACCTTAATGTGAAATTAAACATATTTATGTATACATATACATTAAACTTCCAGTGGATAAAAATTGTGCTTTTTCTACAGACTGCACTAAAGAAACAGTGTTAGTTCAATTCTCTATCCTTTCTTATTATTTTTAGAGCACATTTTCTAATTAAACTGATTGTCCGAGAGGAGAGAACTTTGGTTAAATGCTACAGCGTGTTGCCGTGCACAGATGGCAGCACATGTCGTATCTTATTGTGCGGTGGAATTTGTAATTGTTTAGGAAGCTTTATTAAAAGTTTTAACTATGTTCACAACGTGGAGCTTAAATTTTATTAATGTTTATGGCACGCGGGAGGATATTTTGCTATAATGTTTATTCAGAAACTGGAGAATGTTTCAATATTTGATTGTGGGAAGAGAAGGCTTCGGATACACGGTTTGACAATTATTTGTTGTAAATTTATGTCGCTAATATTGCATACATAGCGTAGTTTTGTTGGAACTAGTATCAAATCATAAATAGCAAACAAATTGGTATATCTCTTGAGCCATTCGCATTTGTCCAATAACTAATTGTACCATAGGAATCCCTCTGAGGCTAAGTTCACGTATTTTATTCTCATGGTCTTCTTCACTCATGTTTTAATAATTAGTATGACAATGACTATGTTATTTTACACATATATAAGGAAATTAAATCCGAGGTTCTACTTCCATTAGTCCTGGACCCGTAGGACCAAAACCCGGGCCTCACGCATATTTTTCCGCACGACAGTACCTATTTTATAAACTGATTGCCCCCCCCCCTCACCAACTCGCTGCGCACTGCAGGCAGGATGGAAGTGGATACGCCTCTTACGCGCCAAATCCATAATGGACCGGCTACCAAATAACCTCGGTGGGGCCGCCGGTGATCTAGCACACCAGCTACTAGCTCTGCAGGCTAGCACCCGGGACTCGTTAAGCAAACCTCTGTCCCCTCCGGGCGACCGTAGTCTGGCCGACATAAGGAAATACCAGAGTACCTTTTATGAGCTGGTCGCTAAGTGGTGACCTTGATATCACATTGTATTTGAGTAACAGCGTCATAGCTCGCTCCATTTGAAAGAAATAATTAGTGCCTATACTTAGAAACAATGTCCATTACAATAAACATTTCGAAAATGCCTATATCTCGCATAAATTATGTGGTTTAGTCGTATCTACATTTAGTACGATGTCAAGATTTGTATTTGATTTGTTACATTCAGATTCACACAAAAGTAAGTCTTTTATTATTCAAACAGTCTCAGAAGTTATGACTCCAGTAGAAGTTCGGAATTGAATGCGTTCTTTATTTAACATGTATATTGTACATAGATTAAAATGTAGAAATATTTAAACATTCATACCAGTGCTTAACTATCTCAGAAATTGCTAAGTAGGAAAATTAATATAATTGTTGAGATTTAACGAGATATATATGTTCTATAATAACATTTTGTGACTTTTACGTCTTGTCAGATATGTAAAAGTCATTCAGAAGTAACAGCACATCTGAAGAGATTCACAGAGAACACAAGGTACCATTTCATCTGACGTCACCATCTGTTATGAAAATGTACAGAATCCATCAATTTTGTTAGAGCCAATCGTGAAGTGTCAAAGTTGTCGTAAAATATTTCATGTGAAGCTAGTCTTGGTTCCATACATTTTCTGGAGAACTATCCCAGGACAAACAACTTAAATATCAGGTTTGCATTTTTAACAATAATGACAATTAATGTTGTTAATAGACACATACACATTATTGGCTCTGAAATTTTAATCCCTGTTCGTGCTCAAAAGATAAAAAACGGCATACCGACTTCGTTAATAAAGTATAAACAGTTATAAAATAAAACCAATAACAGGAATATATTGCAGATGGCTAACTGCACAAAAAATTACAACAAAATATTTAGTTTAAGTATATGAAAATTATTTATATATTCAAATATTTTGGTTCTCTTATACTTTTGTCAGTTACGAAAATACACTTAGAACGGAGATAACTTTTTTTTTTAATTTTACGCCCTCCAACGTTGTCCTATCGGACGATGAAGGAAATGGGTGAAATGATGCTCAAATGAGCCCAGGATCCATAGAGCTCCAGAGCTATGCGACTTTCGTCTTTCAGGATAAGGGAATACCCCGCAAAAAACCTTTTCCAGGTAACTCACCCTGACTGAGATCCGAACTCGGGACCGTCTTGAACGCGAGGCAGACTCGCTACCACCTCGCAATCGAGGCGGGCGGAGATAACTATAAAAGTTATTATAGAAATCAAAGCAGTCCCTTTTATAGCATAAATATATCTTTAAATACAGATTTGTAATTAAAATCATTATAACCTCGTATCAAATAGTCGAAGTTATACAAAACCTTTACACGTAGTATATGTTAGTTTAATGTGTAGGAAGTTTACTGAACAGCTTGTGTTACATTCTTGGAAGATACTCAACATAAGTACAAGTTTGGTATTTAATAAACTTGACCTTTTTGAGTTATACTATACACATACAGAACACAGACATTTTTTGTAAAAACAGTTGTTGGTTTTATATTCAGGAAGACTCAAAACATATATTTGCTCTTAATTTGAAGTATAGAACGTTTTGTTGTAACACAGTACTTGCCCTACCTGCTGTAAGTACATGGGAGAGAAAGTAAAAGTTAATTAAAACAACTGATTTATCCTTCTACCTGAAACTGAGTTAAGTCTACTTTTATATATTAGATCATACTTTATTTACCCCATCGTTCCTATTCTACTAATAAATATATTGTTACAAAAGTGATAAAACGAAGTTCACCTTAACTTCTTCACGTCTCAATAAAGTCCTTAGTAATCCTAAGTTAAAATCAAACTCAGCGTTTAAAAGATACTCATTGCTCACCAATTTTTCTGTTACAGGCACAAACTTGCGCTGCTGAAATGTGTCCGTCGTACACACAACGTTTCCCCTTCACTCTGCCCTGCTAGTCAACTCTTGACGCAACTTCGATAACTGGAGTGATGGTCTGGAACATTCACAAGGCGGTTCACGTTTCATGACGTAAGCTAATGGCTCAGTCGCCGTAACAGTAGCAAATCTGCAAGACTTTCAAAAACACTCAGGTGCTTATCAATTTTAGAATATAAGTATATTTTTAGACCTAAAACCAATAAAATGAGATGTTTTGACATTTCTTTTCTAACAATCACTGACACAAATATTTACATAGTCAGCCAAAGCTTTATCTGTTAATTATGACGACCTGCGGAATTGCCATTCTGAATTCAAGGAACACAATTAGATATTCTATACATAAGATGGAAATACCGGAAAACGGAAAGCTCAATACATAGAACATTTAACATATACATGGTTGAATTTCTGATTATTTTATGTTTGTGACATTATATTAAATGAAAACTATTACAAGTTTAACAAATAAATTATAAAAAACTTTCAGTATAAAGGATTTCTTGGGTCGAATATTTTGAATGGAAACATTTTGTGTTGCATCTTTAAAAATGTCTCCCTTGAGTATTTGTACAGAGCCTCACTTCATGTGTTTGGTTGCTAAGTTCATAATAACATTCATTTGTTTTAAGTTTCCGTTTAGTGAGATCTAATCAGCAAGCTGTCACTTTCTATCTGTACTTGTATGTGAAATGTTTACACAAAGTTAAAGATTCATTTCATCTCAGGAACTCAAACATATATATCATTTATAAATACATATTTCAGGTAAATCAATCAGAAACAGAACAAAAATGTGTATATGAAAACTGAATTTCAGTACACAATTATGTAAAAATGTTCTACAAAAATACTGATATCCATATTTGACCGAAAATTCAGTTCGATATCTAATAAACTATGTATTTAGTTGAACATCATAAATTATATGCGACATTATATAAATAGTGACAATTGTATAACAGCAATATCTTACAAGGAAACAAGGTTTGTACTACAGAACCTATCCTTAACAACAACAAAGTTCTGACAATTTCTAACAATTTGGACAAATTATCAAATAATTACTATACTGACGTGAATGAAAATGTATATCTTGTATTTTCTGTGTATGAGTTCTGAAGTGATTGCCTATCTGAATGGCTTTTGTGTATTTCTTATAACTGTTAAAACAAAAGATAAAACGTCACCAAAATGCAGATACATCATGTACGTCAACTAACATTAGTCACTAAACACTTTCCAATTACTGGTATAGTAATTGTATGGAGTTATAATAACAGTACATAACCCCGATTTTTAAACATATAACTGAAAGATCACTCTTCTGTATACCCTTGTATCTAAAACGAAATAAGCAATGAAATGATTTATGTATACATTTACATTAAACTTGGAGCAGATGAAAGATGTGTTTCTAGAAGAATGCACTGAAGAAGCAGTGTGATGGAGCTAAGTACCTTTAATGAAACACACACACACACACACACACACACACACACACACACACACACACACACACACACACACACACACACACACACACATACACACATGTGTATTATAGGACTCATTTTAGTTAAGAAATATTCCATACTTTTTACTTTCCCCGGTTACTAGGTCTTTTTATTTGAATAACACACTTAAACAGAGTTACTTACATTCTTCGTGTAATCATTAAACTCCTTCAGGTCATCTTCAGTATCGTTCTGTCACTTTTACAACACACGATTTTATCTACACTCATAAATTCTATATGACCCAGTTATGATGGAAGTCCACGTCACATTTTTCACAATTTTATTATAACCAGCCTTCGCTACCGTCAACTGTTTCAGTGTACTCTCGCGTTAGCTTCATCGGACTTGACTAGCCCGCTCGTCAACTGTTTACAGTCAGGCATACTACAGACGCGGAACACGTCACATCTCCTTGGCCAACAGGAAGGAAGTACTTGTACGTACAGAACGTGTGGCATTCTACTCAGAAATTCAGATCGAAATGTATATGTACATTTTGAAGTACCGCGACTAAAATAAAAATATTCTTCTAAAGATATCCGTGTCTGTATGTGTGCATATGAACTGCATTACAACAAAACAGAATTCGCTTGAATACCGTGGTATGCGAGTTGAATTTCTTCTTAAAATGGGGCACATAGATTAAAAAAAAACACTAACGTTTATTGAGAACAATTCTCCAAAAACACTTCCCCAAAATTTTCTATTTGCAACGGGTTTAAATAGAGTTTGGATAAACAAATCAGTGTCATAGCCGGGATTTGAACCATGGATTTCCCGCGTCCTTCTCTCTGCGGTTAACCATTAAGTTACTATGATCAACATGACATTAAATTCACCAAATGACTCGTAAGTTTCCCGATAAACCACTAGGAGTTCCCATATACAATGAGACACATACCTTTTGTGACGACTTACTATGCTGTAAGTACTTGTCATAGTTACCACTATTAGCTAAACTGATGGAAATTAATTAATCTGTGAGAGCAGTTCATAAATATTGCTATAACTTCTAGCTCGACAGCAATCAGTTTGTGGCTTCAAGTTGAGCTATTTTATTTATACTGCCTTCTCCATCAATTGTTTCTATACTTATTGTGACGATGACATACCTGCACTGTCAAAGGTACTTTACAAATATATAAAAGTATACCTCCTTGTACAAAGAATAGACATACAAGTGGCCAAACTTTACGAGCTGTAGTTAAGTGGTGACTTTAATAATGCTTTGTTTCATTCGATTAGAAGTAACAACATGGAATTATATGAACAGCAAGTACAGATGCGCCTTTTAAATATGTAACTATATGATTAGCATCCTGTATGTCCTTGGGTCTAAAACTAAGTGAACAGTACTATATTATCTATACATTCACATTAAACTTTTACAAAATGAAAAAAGCTCCTTGTAAAGTTTGCGCTAAAGAAATAGTGTAAGTTGAATTCAATAGCCTTTCTAATAAAAAAATAGTTGATAGAGAAGGTTTTCTAATTAAATTGATTGTCCAGGAGGAGAGGACTTTTGGTTAAAATCATACAGAATCTTGTTGTGCATAGATGGCAGTACCAGTGATATCTTATCGCGCGGGAGAAACTTTTTAATTTTCTGGGAAGTTTTATTACAAATGTTAATAATGTTCATGAGGCAAAACCTAAATTTAATTACGCTCACTTTCTTCTGGCAGCCAGCCAATTGAAAAGTTGAATCATTTTTTACTGGCTGGCGTCCCGAGAAGAAAGTGAGCGTATTCGTGGCCAGGAAAGCTTCAGGTCTTATTTTAAATTTAATTAATTTTTATTGTATGTGGAGATATATTTGACTATAGTGTAAATTCAGAAACTGTGGAATGTATAAACAATTGATTGTAAGAAAGGAAGGCTTCCGAGACAAGTATATATGCACACGTTTTTACAATAATTTCTCGTAAGATTTTGTTGATCCAGCTGAGAAAATGTGTAGTTTTGTAGAAACAAGTATCACATCATAAATAGGAAACAATTTGCTATATCATTTGATCCATTCGCCTTTGTACAGTATCCGATATTTGGACAGGAATACGTCTATTCACATAGCATTTTCCAATCAATACTTTTTACGCACTGTCAGACATAGGTATCTTACATTTTGATGCAACTTTATTTAGCTGAATAAACAATAGGCATAGAACTATTAACTCTTTTACGAGTTGGTCGCCAGGTTTCAACTTTGATATCTCATTGCCTTTGAGTGGTAGTGAGTGTAAAAGCGGCATAGCTCTCCTTATTTGAAAAAATAAATATTTGTAAACCTGAGCAAAGGACATTTCCAAAATAGCTAACAGTTATAGAAAATTATCTCGCATAAATTGTGTTCTAGTGAGATCTACATGTATCATGATGTCAGGATTCGTATCTGTTTGGTTTTTCACATTGAAGTTCATAAAAAAGTAAGTCTGTCTATTATTCAAAGGTTCTCAGAAGTTCTATCTCTAGTGGAAGCTCGGAATTTAGTACCTCATCTGTTTAGCATGTATGTTGTAGTGAGATTAAAAGGTAGAACTATTTGAACATTTATACTAGTATTTAACTATATCAGAAATTGCTAAATAGATATCTGAAATTATTTTTTTTAGATTTAACGAGATATACATCTTCAATAATAAGATTATATCTGAATTATAAGTTTTGTCAGATATGTAAAAGTAATTGAGAATTAATGGGACTTCCGAAGAGATTCTCAGAAAACACAAATTACCATTTCATCTAATGTCACCATCTATTATGCAAGTTCAATCAGAATTGTTGGAACCAATTTTGAAATGTGAAACTTTTTGTGAAATATTCCACGTGAAGCTAGACTGGATTCGAGACATTTTCTCTTACAAATCTGGATCTTACTGTAGTACTTGGACTTGTTTAATCTGGACTGAACCTTCAGCTCAGCTAACTTGTCTGTCACCGACATGTATAACAGGGGCAGGACCGAAGCCTGGCGTGCCCAGGCAAGCTTACACCAAGCCCTCCCGGGAAACAGATGTAATTAGCCAGCAGTTAAACTGTTTTCCGACGAGACTGAAATTAAGGTGAACAGGACACGTAGGAAAATTCTATTTCAAAACGGTTACACTTTCGGATTCAGGAACTGTTTAAAGAGTGAGGTAGCATGCTGGACGTGCAATGTTAAAAGTTGCAAAAGTTGTATTAAAACTTTTCCATTGAAGAAATAGATGTCCTGGATATACAAGAGGACCATAACCATGCGGCACCACCTAGTGACAAAATTGAGAAACAGAAAGTACTTCGTAATCTGAAGAGAAAAGCTACGGAAGATATATGTGAAAGGTCATCAAACCTAATGCACCAGCAACTGAAGAGAGAAAACAGGGAAGAAGAAACCACTGGAGTCGTTCACAGTAAATTCATATACACAGCTAGGTGGAAAATTCTGCCGAAATTACTCACGCGTATAGAGGAGGTTCATGATGTTCTGAACACATTAAATGTGGATACTGTAGATGGAGCCAAATTTTTGCTGCACAACGATCCTGCGTACAACGTTGTAATATTTTGTGAAACCGGAGAGCTCAGAGTACTCGATCAGTGTGACACTATTTGTTGATAGAAGCTTCAAGTATCAACAAGGTTTATTTGTCAGCTACTTAGAATCCATGGGCTCGTTAATGAACATTACTTTCCAATTGTATTTTCTTTGTTGAAGGACAAGAAAACTTCAACATATCAGTAGGTATTTTCAACAGTTGTTGATAAATGTATAATAAGCTTGGTCTGAAATTCTCTACATCAATTTGAAGAAAACATAAGGAATGTTGGAAGAGAAGTGTGGACTGATATTAAAATCCAAGGATGTAAATTTCATTAATACAAATCTAGTGGCGAAAAATACAAAACTTGGGACTTGTACATAACTGCTATTCCAGAAATGACATCGAACAATTTCTGAACTACATATATTGTTTGCCAATGCTGAATCCTGATATGGTTGGTTACTATCTTGCTGAAGACTTCATGGCAGTGATGCATAGCTAGGAAAACCTACAGATGTTTTGTTACTAATTAGTGGAAATTTACATAGACGAAAATGCACTATTTCCTCCTTCTTTGTGGGCAGAACTAAGCTGCAATAGACAGAACTACCAACGCTTGCGAAAGTTTCCACAACAAATACAACAATCAGTATCTGTATAGATGTTGTAAGTACTGAAGCAAATTCAGGTGGATACTAAAACTGCAACTTATTCCTCAACAAATAAAAAAGGAAAGGTCTTATCCACACTTGAAAATCATGATGCAGCAAGTAGAAAATTTCAAAACTGGAAAAAATTTCAAAAATGGGATACGTAAAGTCGATTTTTTATAAAACGAAACCTGGAAATACAGGGAAATAAAATCTAATATGAAAAATAAGGTTTATTTTAAAGACGAAAAATACATATTACTGTATGATATAGGTTTAGAATGTCAAAATAACGAAGCATTTAAATGCAGATCCATTGTGAGTAAGTTACAGAAAATAAGTAAAGAAGAAGCTAATAAATATGTAATCTTTTGGTGTGCGAGTCAGTTCGCCTCCTCGTGGTATACCCTAGCTAAAGCTAAACGAACTCGAACAACTACTAATTCAAATTTAAGCATCAGAGGTTCAATTTCTTTTGGTACTAGAGCCGTGTTTGTTTGTTATTAATCATAAATGCAAAAAAGAAAGGAACATCTTCAACTACAAGTGTGTAGTTCTTCATCAAATACTATAAACACCAAACTGGAACTATACTTGTTTCGACCGGGAGACTTTGGGCCTATGTAATTAAGGGACCTTAAAAGATCCGGGAGGCTTCGGGCTATTATTCTGACCTCGGGAAGCTTCGGTCCTGCACCGCTTTAACATGCTGGTCGCGGACAGAAAGTTCTAGAAATGGAATGCTCTCGATTACCGAAGTTGTGTGCTCTATAACACATTTTTGAAGTAACAGCTCGCGCTTCCGGCTTCAAGACGTAAGATAGAGGCGGTCCTTGCATATTGTGTCTGTTTACTTATGTTTCTCGTACCGGAAAACGGTTGAAGTGATCAGACTCGCATATGATTTCTGCACGGAAGGTATTCGCCGTCGCAGAGACAATACTAAGAACTGCTGGAAACGCTTCAGAAACACTCAGATAATAAATAATTTGAGATTATGAATATGATTCTATAACTAAAAGTGCAATAACTAAACATTTTTTGGAATTTTGTTAAAATCAGCAATATGAACATCTATAACATGAGACATAGTTGTGGGATCTATGGAGCAGAAACAGAATAAAAGTGTATTAGAAGCAAGACTGTTTCCGCAAAGTAAAGAATGATTTCCAAATGGTGATTTTGTGTTCATGCACGACAGTGCTCCCTGCCATACAGCAAAATCTGTAACCCAGTTTCTCAAATAAAACAATGTAAAAGTACTACCATGGCCGGGGAATAGCTCTGATTTAAATCCAATACAACATCTGTGGGGTATTGTTAAACAGAGACTGAAAAAATTGAAAATAACAACAAAAGTTCATCTTATTGAGGGCCTGATAAGCATTTGGCACAGAGATGAAGAAATAAAGGAAAAGTGATCCACACTTGTAGAGAGCATGTCTAAACGCATCAAAATGGTAATAAAGGCTAAAGGAATGCATACAACATACTAAGAGTTGAACAAAATATTTTGTAATATTAATTCTCTTAAATAAATAGAAAATAAACGGTATATGCTAAAAATTTCACCATTGAGTCTAATAATTGTCACACGTCTGTATATACCTGATCACCTTCTCAAGTCCCCTTTATATAAAACGAAAGTGCAATAAATATATTTTTGTATACATTTACCTTAAACTTGGAGCAGATAGGGAAACAGAGTGTGATGAAGAAGCAGTGTGAGTGACATTAGGTAACTGACATTAAAAACATGTAGTGTGAATCTGTGGGTTCGTGAAATTAACATTCCAGGTTACAAACATCAAAAATTTCTCTTCATTTCCGTAGAAACACAATTACGTCACATACACATACAACTTGCAAGGTCATCGACCACAAAAGAATTCACTTTTACAGCTGTTCACGCGCACACGTCCAATTACCGACAGACTGTCAGCGGCATGCGGCAGATCCTTTATAGCTACTCAATATTCCAGAAATTCGTGGAATGTTCCCAAACAATCAAGACGGCGCTAGAAGAACGACGAACTCTCCAGAAATCCATCTCCTTCCCCTCACCATTTCGGCGAGCTTTTATCTCCGCAGTGCACTGAGCGTCTCTTTGAACTCGTCACCTGCGCCGCCTCGAATCAACAATGCGTTCGCGACAATATTATATAAATGACCCCTTTTAATTATACTGATTATATCGAAGAGGGATATACTCATTGAAAAGAGATACGGCCGCGCCGTGGCCGTGCTGTTAGACCGCTTGATTCTCAACAAGGTGGTACGGGTTCGATCCCAGGCGACCGAAAAATGACATTTGTGGTGTACAACATGGCGTTGGGGCGGGTTTTCTCCGGGATCTCTGGTTCCCCCGCCCCGTTCCATCTCATTCTACCGGAGCTCCATCTTCATTTAATGCATCGTCAGTTTCACCGCCTGCGGTGCCGCATGTATTAAAAGCGGGTGTCATTTCACACTGAGAAGAGATGAAATAGCAAGACCGCGACCTGCTGCCAATAGATGGCTCTAGCTGTCATATCCTATTGCGAGGAAGGAAGTTGCCTTTGTTTACGAAGTTCTATAACAAATTTTAATTATTTTTATAAGATATAGTTTAGATTTAATCAGTTTAATTGCATGTAGGCAAGTTTCGGCTGTAGTATATATTAAGATAATATTGGAAGTGTAAGTAATTTGTTGTGAGAAAGGAAGCCTTCTGACAAAAGTATATCTAAACACGTAATGACAACATTTTTTCACATATTCGTCCTCTTTGCTCTTTTCCTTAATGCAGTTTTGTTGCAACTTGTATCTAGCTATACACAACAAGAAATTTAGGAGCCCGCCTCGGTAGCGTAGATGGTAGCATGTCTGCCTAACGTTCCAGAGGTCCCGAATTCGAATCTCAGTCAGGGTGAGTTACCTGGGTAAGGTTTTCCGGTGATTTCCCTTATACTAAAAGACAAATGCTAAGGTCCATGGACCCAGGGTCCATTTGAGCATCATTTCACCCATTCCATTCAGCGTCCGACATAACTTTAAAAAGTTAAAGAAAGTAAATTACAAGAAAAAAAAGGAATGATTTTAGTTCATATGATCGTTAAGTGTAAACTTTGATACCACATTTCTTTGAATGATACACTAATAACGCTATCTATTAGAAAAAAAATGTGATAAGTATTTTTTAATATAAACCAAACAAGGAGAAGTTCGAAACTGTTTATGTGGTGTAGAAAATTATCTCGCATAAATTGTTTTTTGGTTAGATTCCATGTAAATAAGATGTCGAGATTCGTATTTGCGTGATTTTTCCACATAAAAATACACATTCAATCAAATTCCTACAAGCAAGCTTCTCATAAATTACTATTTAAAGAGTGCCAACCTTGTCAATCCAGTTGAACCTCGGAGCTCATATTTGGTTGAAATGGAATATTTTTCTATGAAGTAAATTTGTGGTGAAAAGAGTTAAGGTGGAAGTATTTGGACATGTATATCAGTAAATAAGTATCTCAGAAATTGCTAAGTAGAAACCAAGAGATAAATTGTGTACTGTAATGGAATATACCTCGTTTCTAGTTATATTTTGTCCAATTTTACTGTTTGTCTGTTGTGCAGTCATTCTTAGTGAATCGGAATTCCGAAGAGATTCCCATAAATCACAAGGCCCTATTTTATGGATATAATTTGATTGGATTATGGTAAACATATGCCAGCTTAATCAAAATTGTTAAAATCATATTTTTTATTGAAAAATATTGCATCAAAACTTGTTTGGGGTAGAAAGACTTCCTTGAGAGCTATCCTTGAACGAAGAACTTAAATATCGGGTTTATTACTTAAACAAATTTGACAAACAGCAACCAACTACTTTTCCCAATAATACATTGCGTAATGTTCCTTTATGTTTCTGTAACACGCACCAATTTGTACTACATGCAGCTTCTAGGACGTACACACAACGTTTCCCTTTATCACTGCTTGTCTTGGCACAACCCCGATATTCGCTGTTGAACTGCTCCACTACACTGCCCCAGGGTGTGTAGTAGATCTATCAGTAAGGACCTAGAACTTACTGTATATCTGAAGACCGACTCACAACTCCGAACTTTACTTTACTACCTTGACTTCTCTGCTCTGTACTCAACTGCCAAATTAACTGCCAGGTTTATCCCCGGCATCTACGACCTGCTGGTCACTGTGAGAATGTTCTGGATGTAGTATGTTCTCTATTTTCGGAATTGATTGTTCTGTAGCAAATCCCTCAGTTTAAGCAATCACTTCGAGCTTCCTACATAGTTTTTAGCTAGTGACTACTTGTCTTCTTCTCGTGCCCTCAATGACAATGCTGGTGGAGTGGTTACTCACATTTGATTTCTTCACTGCCAGCACTCGCCGGCCCCTAACACTTGGCAAACACTCAGCAAACGTATAATTTGGGATTATAAATATCTTATTATACCTGAAAGGGAAATAAAATAAGATTTATGGGATCTTTGCTAATATGAGTAACACAAATATTTACAAAATAATCTAACGCTTCCGCTGTTAAAGAAGAGCGTCTGAGGAATTGCCTTTTGGAATAAAAGGGATAAATTTATATGTTTTATACGCAATATACAAAAACTGGAAAACAAACTCTTTTGTTCATTCTACATTAAACATATAGATGGCAGTATTGTGACTGGTTCATGTTTACCAGGTTTTGCTAATGCAAATTATTTTTAAATTATGAAAATCTTTCAAAAGAAAGGAGTATATGCAAAATACTTCTGAAAGGGTGCACAAAAGAGCAGTGTAATGCAGCTAAATATCTTTCACTAGTAATACATATTTCATAAATAAACTTTTCTAATTACACCGATTGTCCGGAGAGAAACGTTTTTCATTATACAATTGCAAACCGATCAAATCTTACTGTCCATAGATGGCTCTAACTGTCCTGACTTATGCTCTGGATGGAAATTTGTAATTACTAACTTAGTATTACTACACACTGTAATCATGTTGATTACGTATATCTTAGATTAGTAATTTGTTATCCCTCACAGGTTGTAGTGTGTATTAAGGCAATATGGAATGTATAAGTAACTGAATGTAAGAAGGGAAGGCTTCTAAGTCAATTATCTATGCAGAAGTTTTGGCAATGCTAACTCGTCATCTAGAAGTATGCAATATTAACAGTATTAGCTGGAAGAAGTATTTCATTAGTTTGTTTACTTGTGTATCTCCGTTATAATCAAGGAGACTGTACAATTTACTTTTAACTGTAACATTGCATTATATGTTAGGTATATACTCAGAACGTGTAGTCTAGACAATGACAATTCACTTAACAAATATAAAATAATGTGATTCGATCTCGGGGCTTCTTTTTAAGTGAGACGATAATATTTGAAGGCTTTAAAGTACAACTAGTACTTCTTAAATGGCCGAACGATGGATTTAATAGTGTCACTTGAAAGACAAATTATTTTCTAATGCTAAAAAGCAAACTTCGTGTTTTGATCAAAATCTCGAATTTTTACCGGTGCGTACCCTTAAAATGCTTTGTCACATTCCAATGATTCCTATGAGTTCAAGGTATGACAAGGAATTCTATAAACAGCATATACCGACCCGAGTTTTAGACATATAAATATATGATCAGTCACCTGTGAGCCCTTGTACCTAGATCCAATTTTGCAATGAAACATATTTATGTATACATTGTAAACATCCATCTTAATCATTGCATGCTAAATTGCACTTCTTGATGAATGAATTTGACTAACTTATATAATTTGATCGTATAATCTAACGTCCACTCGTTACTATTAAGAATACCGAATAACTCTTTTTGAAGGTTATTAACTTTCCGTTACAAAACTTTTATATTCACCGCAACATTTTCCCTCGTCATTAAACAAGACTGAAGAACATATATCTATGTCCAGATTATTGATTTTCCGTAACTATCGTTACTCCTCTAATAATTTTGTGATTGGCCGATGTACTGCTACGTCACCGCATTACGTAATACAATTATTACTACAGCCAATCACAAAATTACACATATATTTGTTTTTAATATTGTCATTACATGGCCTACTAAGTCATATCAGGAAACAACATTCATATAAAATTTCTAACTAAAGCATATCGTTACAAATGCCCTCTTCAAAATATATGGAAACTAATTTTAACTTAAATACTTCAACAATGTGTTTCCATATATTTTGAGGAATGCCTCAAATTTTACAATTTTGTTTACAACAATGAACTATAAGATAAATATGACATACAACATATAACAATAAACATACATTAAATGAAATATGATAATAAATGAACATTTAACAACTTAGCATTACTACAACACGTTTTTTTTAAAATATATATATATATATATATATATATATATATATATATATATATATATATATTTGTCTTTGTGAGTGGGGGGTACCCCGCCCCAAATTTGCTTTTAAGTATTTTTTATAATTAACATTTTTAAATTATTGACATTGAACAAACATGCAATAACAATATAAAGAATATTTTTTACTAACATAACAATTGGTAAACGAATATATAATTAAAATGAAATAACTGAAATTTTAACAAAATTATATATACAATTTATAGACAAAAGAATTTTCTATTTTTTCTTTCATGTTGGGTAATTTGACCACATAATTAATTTTTATAGCTGTCCTGTATCCATGACAAAGTTCATACTCGTAACTTTTGAAAAGCTAGTGTGATACAATTTTCTCAGTTGGCTAACCTGATCTTTGCAAGCATCCAAAACTCGGTAAATACATCTTTTGTTTTTATGTATATTATAACGCTGTTTGAAGGTTAGGTTAGTTGTGAGTTCAAATCTTTTACACAACTTTAACAATATTATTTTGTGTGGTTTATCATACATGTGACCACTATGACCTTCATTGTGTATTTGTGTGTGGGGGGAAATTTCGTGTACATATACATTACAGTTCACACCAAAATACTTATTGTTTGAGTTTACAACATACATCTTCTGATAGCCATCTGTATTATAACATACATTGTTTGGTAAGTCAACATTTGTCTGTAAATTTCTTATTTATTGGCTAACTAGTTCCTTTAGTTCATTAGATTGGCTATTCTCTACAAATTCTAACCTCTGTTGTTGTTCACTTAGGTTAGTTATATCTTTCTCTTGTGAGCCCAATTGATACACATTATCTATCTTAGCACCTAATTTGCTACTGAGTTCTGCATTCTGATTTTCTATCTTCCTGCTAAGACTTGCATTTGCACTTTCCATTTTCCTACTCAAATCTGCATATTGACTTTCTATTTTATTATTTACGTCTTCTAACTTGCTATTGAGTTCTGCATTCTGACTTTCTCTTTTCCTACTCAAATCTGCATTTTGTCTTTTATCTATCTCAAGATTATTGATTTTCCGTAACTATCGTTACTCCTCTATTAATTTTGTGATTGGCCGATGTACTGCTACGTCACCGCATTACGTAATACAATTATTACTACAGCCAATCACAAAATTACACATATATTTGTTTTTAATATTGTCATTTCATGGCCTACTAAGTCATATCAGAAAACAATATTCATATAAAAAGTTCTAACTAAAACATATCGTTACAACATTCACATTAAACTTGTAACAGTTGAAAATATTCTACTTGTAAACAGTACACTAAAGAAACAGTGTGAGTTTAGAGTAATACCCTTACTTATAAACATTTATTTTACAAAGAACGTTTTTTTAATTATATTGATTGTCCGGAAATAGCGAAGATTAAAACAATGCATCAGTCAGTGCAGAGTGGGCAGTACCTATCATATCTCATCACGCGAAAAATAGTTTGTAACTGTATGGCCAGCTTTATTATGAATTCTAATTATTTTGATACGGTGCAGGTTAGATTTAATTACTTTTACTGCATATAGAGTGTAAATGCAGAAACTCGGCAATCTATAAATAATTTATTTTGAGAAAGGAAGGTTTCTGAAACGTGTATATATACACACGTTTCGGCAATTGTTTTCTATTAACTTCCTGTTAGTTTGGAAATAACATATACAGTAAACTATTTGGAAGGTCGCTTGAGCCCAACACATTTGTACAATATCTGATATTTCGACAGGAATCCGTTTGTGGCTCTAAGCTTTTTTATGTTATATACATGACCGTCTGCGTTCAACAAGAATTAGAAACTTCAAGTAGTATATGTTGGTTTGATGTGTAGGGAGCTTATTGAACATCTTGTATTACATTCTTGTAAGATACTCAACATTAGTGCAAGTTTGATATTTAATAAACATCACGTTTTTGAGTTACACTTATACACATAGGGGTGAAGCCGAGATAGAATAAATGGCAATCACAGATTTTAGTTCCCAACCCGAAAATAGAGGCGCGGGCGTACTGGATCACGAAGGGGATTGGCTGATACAAGTTATGCTGCAACTTTTAACTTTGTAGTGGTTTGATATTCTGTGGCTTGGCCATCTTGAAAAATTCATAACGGAAGAAGTATAGTTGTATGTTCCTGTGGAAGAAAGAGCATTTGATACATCATCGCGTGATCTTGGCTACTTACTCCAGGTACAGAGAAATAAGAAAAATCAGATTTAAAATTGTCATTATTATTGGAGGGCTACTGTAAATGGCGGTTATACTTTAAGATGCTATAACACGTTATTCAGTGAATTGCTGTGAGAACCATTCACGGAAAAATAAAATCTTATTGGCATTACATTACTTTATTATATTTTCAGATACAAAAATCAAGAAGTGAATGTTCCAATATTGAAGCTGAACTTGATCGAACTTTGTTGGAGATTTCAATCACTTGTTAACTTAATCTACAAGTTAACACACGCCAGTGAGAATCTGATGTTATTTTTACAAAACCTCTACAATCAGTTATATGAATTTCTGGATAATTTTGGTCATACTAGTTCTCTGGAGGAACGTTTTATCTCAAATTTCAAAGTGCCAGATAGCATAAGACTACGTGCAAAACATGGATATGATTAAGACATGTGTTCCATTTCTAATTTATAAATACATTAAAAGTAAGAAAAATAGCATTTGTGAATAAAGGACGGTTAGCACAGGCCATGAAAAATAGTTGAAAATATTCAAATCTGTATCATTTTAGTCCTATTTTGTATTTGTTTTTGTTGACCAATTAAGTGGTAGTTGTTTTTATATAAGTTCTGGATTTTTAAATACATAATAATTTGAGATCTATTTAGACAGTTACGGAAGCAGTAAATTGCGTAATTAAAGTTATTTCTTCAAATGCTGCAATTAACGCACACT
Source organism: Mantis religiosa (assembly GCA_030765055.1). Lineage (NCBI taxonomy): Eukaryota > Metazoa > Arthropoda > Insecta > Mantodea > Mantidae > Mantis > Mantis religiosa. Next base: position 125,351,107 of record CM060956.1, on the reverse strand, counting down.
TCTTTAATGTACCTGTATACTGTTTTCAATTTCTGGATGACTAGTAGTTATTATTAAAGTAATCTTTTGCCTAATAGCAGTCATCCTTCGCAAACTGCTTAATGATATGGTATAGTGTAATACTGTGATTACATTGATTTAATTGTTTCTGCACTTTTATTTGTGTATTTCATTACGTGTTTGAGGTTCTTTCTAAAGGTTTTTCCCTAACCTTAGATAATGCCCGAGGCAACTAATCTCATTAAAATTGAAACATGTATTATGTTTACTACATGGCGAAACTGTTATAATGTTATGCTAAACTTTCTTTGTACTACAATAAATTACTCATATTATTCATCACTTTAAACCTTTCAGCAATCCTTACAGTATTATTACAGAAAGTTACGTTAAAGCTTATTCTTAAATATTCAAGTTTGTCATTTCTGTTATTTATATCACTTTGTGCAACAGCTGCAGCTTTATGTTAGTGTCTTTGTTTTAAATGAAGAGCGTTACTCGTGCTATTCATATCATTTAAATGATTTACAAATGTATGTAATATTATACAGAATGTTTTGCTAAAGTTTCTTTGTAATTAAATGAATTAGCCATGTTGCATCACTTTTAAGTGTTTTTAGCTACAGCTACAGTGCTCTAGCTAGCGTTGTGCTATAGAATCTTTGTAATTGATTTAGATGAACTACTCATGTTATTTAAATAAATGTCAAATTAATTTTTTATGCTAATGAGCCATATTAATAAAAGGAAGCAGTAACTGTCAAAACAATGTTATTATTAAAATTTTCCTGTCAAATGCCACATCTTATTGTTAATTCCTTGAAAGTTCATAAATCATTTTGAAGTAATTGAAGCAAAAAAAGAATAATGTATAGGTGCCATTAAAAATTTCACTAAGTCTCTGCTGATTATATGTTCTAATACTGTATTGCTACAGATTATACAACGTAATTATGTGAGCTTTTAGAAAATACAACAACTTTGAAACTACAGTCATAACTCTCGAAGCTCACGTAATTATCTTTGTGCGTCATCTGTAGCATTACGGTATTGCAACATGATCACAAGCTGACAGCTAAGCAAGTATGAAGAATACAGCTGTAGCATTCCGGCAACGTAAAAGTTTGGGCGCGTGATTTCTCATAATTTAGTTCGCCGCCCGAAAATAGGGGTGCTGTGATTACCTCGTGCTGCCAACGTTTAACATGGGAGGTTCACTTCTAATAATTATACGTTCTGTGGTATTTTTTGTTAGTAAGCACTTTGTTCTACGTTTTAGAAAGCTTTGTTGGAACTTGTTAAATATCACATATCTCAATAACCACACACGTAACCTCATTCAAAAAGAGAGTAAGTTTTTCATTATTAAGTTTAAAAATGTGTAATTCCTATGGAAGCTCGGAGTCAAATTTTATGGTGAAATGGAATAGTTTGCTTATACGTACGTATGTGGTAGAGAGAGAGAGAGAGAGAGAGAGAGAGAGAGAGAGAGAGAGAGAGAGAGAGAGAGAGAGAGAGAGAGAGAGAGAGAGCCCGCCTCGGTAGCGTAGATGGTAGCGTGTCTGCCTCACGTTCAAGAGGTCCCGAGTTCGAATCTCGGTCAGGGTGAATTAACCGGATAAGGTTTTTCCGGGGTTTTCCCTTATTTTTCAAAAAGAATGTCGATTAACTGCAAGCTCCATGGACCTGGACTCATTTGAGCATCATTTCACCCAATTCATTCACCGTCCGATATGACTTAACGTTGAAGGACGTAAATTACCACAAGAGAGAGAGAGAGAGAGAGAGAGAGAGAGAGAGAGAGAGAGAGAGAGAGAGAGAGAGAGAGAGAGTAAAGGGCCCACCTCGGGAGCGGGTGCGCCTCACTTTCAAGAGGTCCCGAGTTCGAGTCTTGGCCAGGGTGGGTTACTGGATTTTCTAGGGGATTCCCTTATCCTGAAAGACGAATGTCGGGTAACTCTAAGCTCAATGGACCCTGAACTCATTTAAGCATCATTTCACGCATTCCGTTCCTCATTCGACATGACTTAACGTTGGAGGACGTAAATTTAAAAAGGAGTAAAGGGTAGAAGTATTTGAACATTTGTAGTAGTAATTGAGTATCTAAGAAACTGCAAAGTAAAATAAATATAAAATATTGTGTGCTTTAACGACATGTTTACCTGCTGTAGTAAGATTCTGTACGACTGTTACGGTTTGTCAGATATGTAACTGTTATTCAGAATAAATGACACTCGGGAAGAGAGTTACAGAAAACGCCGGACAACGTTTCATTTAATGTTGTAATTTCTAATTAAAATATGGTAAAAGTATGCAACTTTAATCAGAATTGTTGCGGCCATTAGTGATAAGTCAGAAGTATTCCATATAAAGCTAATCTGTAGTATAGACATTTTCTTGGGTACCATCCTTGGACGATGACCTTAATATCAGGTTTGGTATTTAAGCAATACAGATATATTTGATTAAAGGGTTCTCAAAACATGTATGTTTGGCTAAATCTCTATCTTGATTGTTTAGCGTGAAATGGAATACATAGCAAAGGAATTACTATTATCCGATTTAGTATAACTTATTAATCCTAATTTTCCTTATAATTTCCTTTATTTTCCTTTAAGTATACCCAGCTCTGTAATATCTAAACTCACATTACAATTTTGAAACAGCTCCCAACAATGGTTTCTGTGCTATTGATACTTTTATTTTGAACATCATTGCTATATTAACTTATTTCATAATTACTTCATGCCACGTCATCTCCAGCTTGAAACAGACACAATTAGCATCATATGATGTGTCGTTCTTTTGAAATAGAATTTCTAAAATGGCCTGACGATTTATTCAGTAGAAAGACAACATATTTTGTAATGCTAAACAATAAATTTCTCGGTTTTGATAAAAACTTTTGAATTTTCGCCGATCCCAACCTTTACAAAGCTATGCCCTGTCATATGTTTGTTATGATCTCAACCTAACGACATGGAACTCTATAAACACTATATACCAATCCGATTTTAAATATATAACTATATGATTAGTCGCCTGTGTGCCCTTGTATCTAAGACCGAAGGCGCAACAAAGTATATTTATATATTTACATTGAATTTGTAACAAGTGAAGAAATGTTTCTTGTAAAGAGTGCGCTGAAGAGCCAGTGTGTGTTTACTTCAAAACGCTTTCTTATTAACATAGATTTTATAGAGAACATCTTCCAATTAAATTGATTATCTGGAAGAAGGTAACTTTTGGTTAAAACTGTACAGCGTCTTGCTGTACATAGATGGCAGAACCTGTCATATCTTATCGCACAGAAAGAAATTTGTGATTTCCAGCAAGTTTTATTACAAATATAAACTGTGTTCATGAGATATCGCTTAGATATAATTACGTTTTGTTGCATGTACACAGATATTTCTCTGTAGTTAATATTCAGAAACAGGGGAATGTATAAATAATTGACTGCGAGAAAGGAAGGCCTTTCAGACAAGTATATATACACCGATTTTAGCAATTTTCTCTCATGGATCTTCCTTAGTTGTCTGTTGTATGCTTTTGTTGGAACTTTTATCTAATTATAAACAACAAATTTACTACAGGAATGTCACCTCAGTCTAGCGATTTTACCAGTACCCCATGTGTAACAACAGTCCATAAACATTTCTGACATATCTTCTAGATTCAGAGAAACTGTTAGTGTCTTTTAGTTCATTTATTTTATTCACACGACATTCTCTATTCATTGTACCAATAATAATTATGACAAAAACTATCTCTCCAATGTATTTTAAGCCAGTATGTCAACTAAGTTCCGTAATCGATATTTATGTACCCTGCATCATTATATTTACTTGCACTGTCAGGCAGAGATATTTTACAAATAAAAATATATTTCCTTGTATAAACAATAGGTATAGAACTGCCAAATCTTTTACGAGCTGGTCGCTAAGTGGTGACATCGATATGACATTGTCTTTGAGTGTATGTAAGTGTTTAAGAATAGATAAGAGTTTATTGAACATCTTGTGTTACATTCTTGGAAGATACTCACAATAAGTACAATTTTGTATTTAATAAACTTGACGTTCTTAAGTTATACTTTACACAGACGAACACATAGGCATTATTTTGTATTCAAGAAGACTCATAAAGTACATTTCCTGTTAATTTGAAGAATCAAACGTTTTGTTGTAATACAATACTTGCACTACCTGCTGTAAGTACGTGGCAGAGAAACTGAAAATTAATTAAAATAGCTGGTTTATGCTTCTATCCCAGTTGAGTTAGTCTATTATGAGATTTGAGATCATACATACTATTGCTATTAATAATAATACTGTTAAAATGGTGAGGTAAATTACACATAAACTTCATTTGCAACGAAACTCAAAACTGCTCTACCTTGACTTCTCTGCTGTACACTGAACTGCCAGCTATAGTGCCAAGTTCTGCATGCCTTTTATAACTTTCCGGTTGCGACGAGAACCTTAATGAGGTGGAATTCCCTCGATTTCTGGAGCTACAAGTATCTAGAAAAAACCTTGTACTGGATAGGGCAGTGATTCCCGATAGTCCTGGCTACTGGTTACGTCTGGCTGACCGATCACCGTCCGCAGACTGCAGTACGTACAGAACCGTGCATTAAGAATGATCTATGATACTGAGCGCAGATTCCCGTCTCATATCCTACATGACCAATCCCAAATCCCTTATATCGTGGATATGGTGAGAGAGAGAGAGAGAGAGAGAGAGAGAGAGAGAGAGAGAGAGAGAGAGAGAGAGAGAGAGAGAGAGAGAGAGAGAGAGATCGAACTCTCTGCCCACGCCAATCAGCTCGTTAGCACAGTGGGTCGTTACGACCACAAAGCTGCTCGCAGGAAGAGCAGCTACAAACTACCAAAAGATGCCATGTGCTTTGGCATGTGAGCACCTCTCTCCACCAATCCTAAACCCCAGGCCCAGAAATGAGTCTGGCATCTTTATCCTACACACAGTTGCTACTCTCTCTGATCGTGCTGCTTGTACTCTGACCTCCTACAAGCGGGAGGCCAGGTGAACGCGTCCTTGGGCGTACATACCGCAAGGGTGACCGATCACACGTGCGGCAGCCTGTCTGGCTTAAACCCAACAGATCAGAAAAAGCTTTGCCCAGACACAGACGCATGAGACAATCGACTAACCTCTATTACCGCCCAGACAAAGTCGCACTAAGCGGGTAGGTGCTATGCCGAAAACACCCATACTAAGGTAAACCTGAGTGACTCGTATGTGCTGCTGATCTGCCTGACCGCCCAGATGGGGTTGAGAGTCGCCCAATGGAGTTCCAGGCACTAAACTACAGAGACAGTACCTGATGTGCTACAGCACTAGTGCCTCTATCGGTGTTTTCATTAATCTGTCCCTGCAGATTTTGGCGCCTGCAGGTGGCGTATCCACTTCAACCCTGTAATGAGAGGGGGGGTTAAGGTTACAAGGCATTACCCTACTGGAAACGCACACGGAAGCAATTACTTCCCTGCTTATAGGGGGGGGGGGTCAGAAATGCTATAAGCCCACGCACTGAACTGTCTAGAAAACATCTCTCATTACAAGAACGCGAACGTGCTTCTGGCTTGCTGACGTAAGCTAATGACAGTCCTTCTATTTCGCATTCCTCTTTTTCTTCTCACGCTGGCGAACAAATGTGGTTGGAAAGTCAGACTCGCATTTAATTTCTCCACGGTCGACACTGGCCGTCACCGTGACAGTATCAACAACTGTTCTAAACGCTTCGGACGCACTCATCTTATGAAAAATTTAACAATCTATATAAATATGTTTTATACCTAAAAAATCAATAAATCAGGAGTTTCCTTTAGCGTTCCTTTCACAGAAATCACTAAAACAAATATTTATTAAATAAGCAAAAGTTAGAGAAGACAGTTTCAAGTAATGTCATTTAAACTAAAAAAAAAAAAACAGAAACTGTGTCTTATTCGTAACATTAAAATACTAGGAAACAAAAACCTCAATTCATAGAAAATTTAACATGTTTCGTACGAAATAGGAAAGATTGTCTGGTTTAACGATATTTTGATCTGTTTTAGTAAGGTTTTGTACGACTATTAGTGTTTGTCAGATATGTAACAGTTATAGACACTCCGGAACAGAGTTTTAGAAAACACAGGTAAACGTTTCATTTAATGCCTTAAATTCTGTTTCAAATATGTTAAAATTATGTAACTTTAATCACAATTGTGGCAGCCATTAGTGAAAAGTCAGAAATATTCCATATAAAGCTAATCTGTATAATTTCCTTTATTTTCCTTTAAGTATACTCAGCTCTGAAAAAACAATGGTCAACATTTTGCGTTGTTTGATTTGAAACTGTAACACAATATTGTAATAAGGAGAGCTCACATGTCAATTTTGAAACAGTTACCAACAATAGTTCCTGTGGTGTGAATCCTCCCTGAGCTGCCGCTGGCTGATAGTGTGAGGTGCTGCTGGCTGATGAGGTTGCTGATGTGGCGGTTGTTGTGTACTCAGCTGAGCTGGAGGAGATGAGTGATGCCTTCCTACAGGGATGTAGGGGCAGAGCACCTGCCCTGTGTAGTGATTGTGCCCTCCATAAGCGGCACAAGAGCGGTGGCGGCGGCGGAGGTCGTGTCGTGTGCAGACCGAGGTGAGGCAGGAGGCACAAGAGTAGTGACACCTCGGCTCGGCTGCGCAGGACTCTGCTGTATTTCCGTAGACGTAGCAACGGCGGCATTGAGCAATTTGGATCTGTCCGAGGCCAGTCGACAGACACAACTAGCCCCTTGCCGCCGTTACTGCGCCTACGGGCATACAGCAGCATCCTGCGCGGCCGAGCCGGGGTGCCACAGCTGTGGTGACTCCTGTCTCACCTCGGTCTGCACACAGCATGACCTCAGCCGCTGTCGCCGCTATTGTGCCTCTTGTGGAGGGCACTTTCACTAAAGAGGACAGGTGCTCTGCCCCCTACATCCCTGTAGGAAAGCATCACTTGTCCCACCAGCGCCGTCATCTCCACGACAGCTGAGTACACAACAGCCGCCACAACAAAAACCTTATCAGCTGGCAGCACCTCATACTATCACCCAGGGCAGCTCAGAGACGAAGTCTGGGTTCCAGGGAAGGCCGTTCTGGATCTCCGTTCGCAGTTCCTGGTCATAACGGCCAAACTGACCACCTTGGAGGAACTTCTAAGAGACCTCATGGCTTCATCTGCGCAGCAAGCTGCGGCACCCGAGGATCTCAGGGCTGAGCTTGCAAAACTTCAAGATGACATAGAGGAGAAGCATGACCTCTCAGCCAAACACCGCGACACACACACCTCTTTGGGTTCTAAAAATTCAAGGAGGAAGTGGCAGCCCTCCAGACAACGTTCCACGGATCCAACAGCAGAGGTCGACACCAACCGGCGCAGAAACCCGTCACTCATCCTTAATACCACATTTACTTCCTGTCATGACCACTTACCACTGCAAGACATATCACACAATATCTAGTTATCCATCCACTCCTAATGCGCAAGGGCGTAAGCAGGGCTTCGGTCATGCTTACGTCCTGCCGCCTTCCCCACCTTGGACGAGGCTTCTGCCTGCTTCTCCTCGAATCCGCAGGTGCCACAGCATCACTCACTCAGGAATGTAACATTTCTACAGAGTAAATGGCACTCAGGAAGAGAGCTCCAAAAACGCAGGTTAACGTTCCATTTAATGTCATAATTTCTGATTAAAATATGGTTAATTTAGACAACTTTGATCAGAATTTCTGCAGCCATTTGTGAAAAGTCAGAAAATATTCCACATAAAGCTAATCTGTAGTTTTGACGTTTCCTTCAGAACCATACTTGGACGATGAACTTAAATATCAGGTTTGGTATTAAAAAATACAGATGTGTTTCATTAAAGGGTTCTCAAAACATGTATGTTCGCCTAAATCCCTGTATTTATTGTTTAATGTGGAATACAATAAGTAGCAGAGGAATTAATATTGTCCGATTTAGTATAATTTAGTGATATTCTTTTATACATTCTTTCCTTTGTGTATTTTGTATTTATTTTACTTGTAAGTGACATCTCGAAGATATTAACATAAATCAAGAATATTCCCAAGTTTGTTATATTAACACAATTACGTAGACGAAGCATTTGATAAGTTTATTTATTTGTGCATCTCCGTAATAGTCAATGAAAGTGTACCATTTGCACAAGGAAATAAAACGGATAATAAGGAATATTTGAGACATGGCCAGGTCCCCAAAAATTGTTATAAAATATTTCATTTAAGCAGCGAAAGGTTTCATGTAATAGACTTGTTGACTCAGTTTGTGTTTATCAGTTACACAAGACATTTAGAATGGAGAGCAGTTCAGCGATTATTCAAACCAATACACACAAATATCTTTTATTTCGCATAAACCTTTCTTTAAAGTATGCTATGAAAATCGAGATTATTAGGTACCCTTAAGTGATAATCTCCTTCAAAATAATACTTCACCTTTCACAGGAAAATATGCTTCAATGTCTAATATTCTGTGTGTTGTAGTGTAAATTATCGCCGAGATCTGGAATAAGTAAACAGTACTACCAGTTGTAGTTCCTGTACCAAGTATGCAAGTTTTTCTACAGTAATTCATATTAAAAAATATATATAAATGGTCTCTTTAGTTCTACTAATCGTCCCGAGATGTACTCAGTAAGAGATGAAATACAAAGACCGCGTCCTGCTCTCCATAGATGGCTCTAGATGTCATATCTTATAGCAACGAAGAAAATTTGTTATTGTTTATGGAGCTCTGTAACAGAATTTAATTTTATTCATAGGTTATGGTTCAGATTTAAATGCTATTTGTTGCGTATAGACAAAAGTTGTCAGTAATAAGATAATATTGAATGTATAAGTAATTGATTTTGAGAGAGAAAGGCATCTGATTTAAGTATATATTTGCAAGTTATGACAAAATTCTCATGATTTTTTAGTAAATTTTGAATCAATATTTATCTATGTTTGTTGGAACTTGTATGTAATTATACACAGCAAGA
>CM060956.1:122157060-122512060 GCA_030765055.1 Mantis religiosa | reverse complement strand
CATTCGGGACGCCCGGGTTCGATTCCCGTGGCTGACTTTCCTGACCCATGAGTTTTTTCGGAATTATTCCCGGGTCGCTTGACGAATGCTGGGTAGGTTAATTATATCCCCGAATTTCCTGTCCCTCCATGACATCTCCATTATCATTTGATATCATCTCATCTGGTGGTCTCTTTAAGGGTAGAATTATCGGCGGGTGTATCGGCGATGCTTCGCAGGATGATATGCTCTGTGGGAAACTACTTTCTCCTTCAGTAGGTCGGTTGCCGGTCTCCGCTCTTCTGCTGAGACCATTTCGGGATCACCAGCCAGGGACCTTGGGGCTCGGATCGCCTGCCAGGGACATTTAGAGCTCGGCTGGTGGCCCCGTTGCCATCTCGTAATAGGGGAGCGTGTATGTTGTCCTGGCCTGTCGGGGAAAGTCTCTATCCAAGTAAACTCTAGGGGCCCTGCCCTCTATACTATCGTGGCTCCTTGGGTCACCGTCCTCTGTCTCCTGTCGTCTCATTCTTCCTCCCGGAAGTGCCCCACTCGGGGCATAGGGACAATGGGCCCAGCAAGGCGGCCTACGTACCGAATCCCCTCCGTAATGAAATCCTAATCCCACTATAATCCAGCCATGTGGTAATTTGACTGTGAGCAGCACACCAAAAGCAACGGAAACAAAAGCCGATTTAGAGAAGTTAATACATCTTCAAAGACGTTCACCTGTTTTTAGTGAACAGATGACAGTACTACTAGTGCTGAATCCAACAAAGCTGTAGTGAGTTAGCCTTGGTATATCATACTGAAATATAACTTCGGTTATAGTAACATAGACTGTGCAAATAAACATGCTAAGATCATATCTGAAGATTCTGATGCTGTCTATAAATGAAATATCACCAATAATGTAAATGATTTCTTGGATGCAGGTACTTAACGATCGAGAGAAGTGTAGCATCGTCGTGGCTACGTATGCTTGAATTAAAATAGGAAAATGATTCCTGTGTTAATCCAGAGCTTTAAACTTTGTGTTGGTATCAGAAATAAATTAATTGGCTTTTATGAAACAATAAGATGAGATGGCTGCTATCTAGAGATTCCAGGCTTAGCTATCATGGGGTTGCGTAATGCTATTGAAGCTTCGTAAAGAAAAAGTGTAAAGAAACAATTACCTTTTTTTGGAAGCCTTCAACAAAAAGTTCTAAATAAACTAGATTCTGTCAACCAAAGAAACTTCAAAATATATTATTGAGTCTACGATACCATTTATATTTACATTGTCAAAAGTGTAAACATTCCCAGCACTGTCATAAATCAGTCCTTGGTATAACTATCCTTTCTTTTCTGTTTAGTTAAAGTCCTCCAACTTTAAGTAAAATCGGAGGATTAATGATATCGGTGAAATGATGCCAAAATGAACCCGTCGTCCATAGCTGTTAGTAGCCCCGTGTATAACTTTGAGGATAAGGGAAATGCTATGAAAAAGTCTTATCCAGATGACTCGTCCAGACTGGAATTCAAACTGTGGACCTCTAACAGACACGTTACCATCCATCCATCCATCCATCAATCAATCAATCAATCAATCAATCAATCAATCAATCAATCAATCTATCTATCTATCTATTGTTCACTATAACATAATACAGACATTTTATATTATGTTTTAGAAACATTGTCAAAAATTGTCATTCATCCTCTCTCTCTCTCTCTCTCTCTCTCTCTCTATCTATCTCTCTCTCTCTGTCTCTCTCTCTCGCTCTCTCTCACACACAAACACACACACACAAACACATTATATATATGCAATCAAAATATTCACGAGTTTAGTCAGTTTAGATTTAAACTTAGCGGCTGACAAAGTATTTTTTAGGCTTTCCGGAAGCTTATTAAGTAGTTTTGGGCCAAAGTGTTGGGGCTCATTATACAAATATAAAAATCGGTAACAAAAATTTGATTTATCTTAAAAAATCGACGTTAATTCTTCTTTCTCATTGAAATCGATTTCACGAACTCTTGTTTGCGTCGTCAGTCAAAGAAAAGCACAGGAGGAAACAAATTCGTCGTTAAGGAAGCTACTATGTTGTTATGTCATTTCAGCATTGCCAAATTCTGAAAACGATAACAAAAATAAGCAATTAATAAACACTTTTAAAAAGTTTTAAAACAGTTTGGTAAAACTTGGATTCCTCAAAACAAATATAGTATTAAACTTTACTACATTGCTCTAAGAAAGATGAAATTCCTAATAATAAATAATCTGGCACTTATCAACTTGATTGTGTAGATTGTCATCGGGTTTAAATTCGTAGGACGAAACGTAATTTGGAAACCAGAACGAACATTTTCGTAATATTAAATATAAACAAACTGAGAAATCGACCATAGCAGATCATTTTTGGTTATTTAACGATAATATAAATCCTGAAGTTAAATTATTATAACAATTAAATGCCCCAATAGATTTATTGGTTTGGGAAAAGCTATTTATTTTAAAAAATAAACTTCTAGTAATCAATTTTGAAATACCTGCAGTTGATTCTGTTCTTAATTTTGTTTCGTTTGTGTCGTTCGTTTGTTGACTGACGTCGTGAAAAAGAGTTCCTGAAATCGATTTCAATTAGAAAGAAGGATTAGCATCATTTTCTTAAGATAAGTGAAGTTTTTATTGCAAATTTTTATATTTGTATAATATTCATTGCTTCACTGTAGCTAGCTTCATTTTCTACGTAATTTTTGGGGCTTATGTCCAAAAAGTTTTAGCCTGTTACCTTTAACTACATATGTATTCTTTCCCTTTGTTTCATATGCGTGGATATCGGATTTAGTGGAGGTTGTATTCCTGTTATGTACTAAAAGTACTGTTCGCAGAATAAATATGCAGGGAAGAATAAGTATGTTTAATTTTTTAAAATAGGGCCTGCATGAACTCGTACGTGTTATTGTTACCAGGTATCTGATAGCTCTTTTCTGTAGGAGAAAAAGTCTGTTAAAGTTTAATTTGGAAATGTGCCCCACAGCTCAATGCCATAAGAAATGTGTGAGAATATTAATGCAAAATACACTAACTTATTATTATCTACTGAGAGAAAATTGGCTAAATATCGCAACACAAAACGTCCTAAGCTTAATTTACTTTATAGGTTTTCAATGTGGTTGTTCCAAGTTAACTTGTCATCAATGATTAAACCTAAAATATCAACGCAGCGGTGCCCCAGGGTAGTGTACTTGGCCCCGTGCTTTTCTTAACTCACATCAACACCCTTCGTGCTATCTGGAGCTGCAACCTCTACCTGTTTGCCGATGACACAGCAATCACCACGGCCTCTTGTCAGCATTCCACCGCTGTACAACGTATTCAGCGCTATGCTGACATGATTTCCGCCTGGTTCCTCACATGGCGACTACGCATAAACGCCACAAAGTAACAGGCAGTTACCTTCACCCGTCGCCAAATCCAAGACGTCCCAGAACTCCATCTAGCAGGAGAACACATTCCCTGGAGAAATCAGGCCCAATATCTAGGAGACCAACTTGACATGCGTCTCACGTGGAAGGCACGCATTCTATCCGTTACCTCCAAAGTTACTAAACGTATGCTATACCAAATTCACCTATGAGTCTCAGGAATAGGATTCCCATATATCAATAAATATTGAGACCGGCTATAACTTACGCATATCAAGTCTGGTGTACTGCAGCACTCACATACTTAAACAAACTCCAGGTCCTGCAAAACCGTTACCTCAGAATTGCTACTGGTGCTGATTCGTATTTCCGCAACATCAACATACACAACGACCTCTCATTTCCCACTCTCACCAACTACATCTTAAATCTGTCCCACAAGTTCTATTCTGACCTATCATCCTGTTTCAACCATTTTATCAGGGGTATCGGAAATATGATATAGACCCGGGGCTACCTACAAACACCCAAGAATATCCCTAGGCTTACCACAAATCTTAACATATTCATTACATATCATTTCTATCTTTCTATTTCTTCTCATTCTGAACATACACAAAAAACCAAAACAAAAACCAACCATCTACCCACCGCCCGATGACTTAATTCCCACATAATGCCAGTCAGGGACAGTGTACCAGGATGGCAACAAGTCGAAAGCCCCTGTTCCATGGAGCAGAGTTCACTTTCAATGACACCTCCGTGGTGTGTAAAATATTCACACCTTTCACACAGTGGACTAGACTGTTGCCTGCATTAAGCTGAAGTTCGAAAGGACGTCTCTTAAAATCAAACATAACTAATTCGCTTTCATTTTGCTCATTAGTACACAGCCTGATATCATTACAATATTGTACCACGATATAGGGGGCCACGTCGTGGCTCAGTGGTTAGACCGCTTGGCTCTCACCAAGGCAGCCCAGGTTCGATCACAGGCGACCGCAAAGTGAGATTTGTGGTGGACAACACGGCGCTGTGGTGGGGTTTTCTCCGGGATCTCCGGTTTCCCCCGCCATCTCATTCCACCAGTGCTCTATCTTCATCTCATGTATCATCAGTGTCATCGCCTGCGGTGCGGTATGTAGTAAAAGCGGGCGTTAAACACTACACACATTCACGATTTAGGGAGGTCAAATTTGCATCGATTTCTGGATTTAGTAAGTCGCTGCTGCTGAAACCCAGTGTGGCATAGTTTGCATACAAACTTCAAGTTACATTACCCAGTACCACAGATTTTATATCGTTAATATACAGAATAGACAATAAAGGTCCCAAAATAAATCCCCGGGGCCATATAAGCTATAGAGGGGGCAATTTTTTCTATTATGAACAGAAAGAGATTTTATTACATTGTTTGAATATCGTAATATCCATTTAATTATACCTGAATCACAAATAAGATTAATTTTGGATACACACTTGAATAATCCGTAAAGCTTTTAAAAATCATTAGAGAGCCAAGGCTGCTGCCACAACCTTAAGCTAGGGTACATATTTTAAGTAAAAAAAAAACAAAAAAAACATTATTTTTAATGTAGTGAAAAAGAGTTCTTTTAGTTGCTCTTAACCTATTTTGGAATTAAACAACACTGCGATAGGCCAATTCATTGTCTCCTTTATTTTGACAAATAACTTTGGCCAATTTAGATAGAGTACATGTTTTAACAAGATTTCTTTATGTTGTAAGATTTTTTTTCTATCTTTGACCTTTCCGAGTTGTACAAAATTTATCCAGAATAACGAGTTTTGAAGCAATTTAAACAAAATTCATGCTACGTGTTTAATTTTTCATACAGATGTCTTAAACATGCGATACTTAAACCAAAATTGTTAGAGCCATGTTTGAGAGAATGAAAACGTTACATTTCTGATGTAAAGATTAGTATGTGTTGGGGGGATTCTCTTGTAAATCTTTACGTTATATTTTTGGAAGATGTTGAACTTAAATATCAAGTTTCGTATTTAACTTTCTTTTATATTTCAAGTTATTTTGTTTATACATAAATGGACCTTTTTCTAAATATACTCTCTGTTTCGAAGAACTCAAAACGTGAATTTCTACCTAAATCACGGTATCAAGGCTGGAATGCAATACGTTACCCAGTTATTATAAGTACGTAGTAGAGGAAGTAAAACTGAATATTCAGTCATAAAAATCACACTAAAGGTAAACTTGTGAATAATGAAGTAAAGCAGATTGTGTTAAATGTACTTCACTTGTTAATGAAAGCATCATTCTGAAATTAAGTGTAGAAATACCAACATGTTATTAGAATATTGCGATGTGAATATTCGGAATAACGAAAATACCAGCGGTGCATTCATATAGCTATGAATGTTACTTATGTTAAGAGATAATTCGTCATTGCCATTGTCTTCAAAGTCTGAGTACTGCAAATTTATGATGATAGGTTCCAAAATGTTGTTACGTGCTATTTCTTTTCAAAAGTCGTCTTCTTGTAGTTTATCTGATGTTTCACGCAGTTTTCCCAGTCTTGTGCTCGTTGACAATTTCTTCGCCGATAAATCGTTCAACGTCTATGAGTTTAAAAATATTATTTCTGTTTGCAACATAATCTGAGCCCGCATTAACTCAATTGGATTGTTCTGGCAGTAGTAAGGGGGAAGATGGAGTGTGTCTCATTGATCCAGCTGATACACGTTTTCATGAAAGAGTAACTGAATAATACTGCTCTGACCCTCTAGAGTAAATAGAGATGATGAACCATTCATAAACAAAGATATTGTGACTTTGTGGGTTCGTGAAATTAAAAGTCCAATTGCACAAACTCAAAATTTGGAGAACTATTTATACCGATTTACAGTTGGAACACTTGCCGATTACACAGAATTACATAGCGCACACAATTACAATTCACCAGTTCGTCTGTCAGAGGTCCACACTAAACTCACAATTAGGTACAACTCCTCTGGCACACAGTCTTCCAGTCCGTTCACTAGCGCGGCGCTCCTACGGCTGCTCGCCAAGAACTGAACTGACTCGCCATCTGCAGCCCCTGTTTGTACGGATATCACTGTTTCTGGAAGGTTAGCGGCTCGCACAATTATCCCGATATTTCCTGACGTCTGGTGAGATGGAAAAGAGACGGTACAGGGCTCGTGCCGCACTTCGAATCATCCCCTCAGTTACTGACACGAGATAAATGTGTAGGTGTGGCCTGAATGCTTCCCGTCTGGCCCTACTGCCGACCGGTTCTATCGGGAATTCCGACGTTCGGGTGATACTGCTCCCTCCTCAAAGCTGGTCGTCCCGAACAGCACTATCGTAGCATGCCAGGCAATCAAGTTGTACCAACATCTTCCCTTGGAGGACCTTCTGGATGCGGTAGACCACGTCGTTAATCCTCTTCACCACCCGGTAAGGTCCTTGCCATGGCTGCTGGAGCTTCGGGGAGCGTCCCTTGGTCCGGGTAGGGCGGTACAACCAGACCAGGTCACATTGCTGGAACCCTTGGCTGTTGCCTGTCATACCGGGTCTTCATGCGGCCGGTCGCCTTGTGGATGTTCTGGCGAGCCAACTCGGGCATGCCGTGGAGATGGTCCACCAGATTCCCCACATACTCGGTCGCTTGTGGTTTTGCTTCCGGAGGGCTTCCAAAAGCTAGGTCACAAGGGAGGCGTAACTCTCGGCCGAACATTAAGCAGGCTGGCGTCATCCCAGTTGTGTCATGTGTAGACGAGCGGTAGGCCAGCAGGAACAGTGGCACCTTGACGTCCCAGTCTCGCTGATGGCTAGACGGGACCTTCCTCAGGTGTTCCTCTATGGTCTTGATGCACCTTTCGACCACGTCGTCCGGCTGGGGTTGTAGAGGCGTCGTGCGGGTCTTCACTTGTTCATCTCCAGCCTTTGCAGTGCCTCCTTCATTAGGTTGGAATCAAAATTGGTGCCTCGGTCACTGTGCAGCTCTAGCGGTACCCCAAACCAGCAGAACACCTGCTCCACGAGGCAGTCTGTGATTGTCCTTGCCTATTGGTTAGGGATGGCATATACCTCCGACCACTTGTTGAAGTAGTCCACGACCACCATCAAGTACTTGTTGCATCGTTCCGATACTGGGAACGGTCCAGCAATGTCAACGGTGATCTGTTGGAATCACGCTTCGACGTTGTACAGCCGCATGCGACCCCGACTCCTAGTCTGAGGGCCGTGACTCACCGCGCACACCTGACACTGACGGCACTATCTCTCAGCGTCTGCTCGGAGCCTCAGCCAGTAGTAGTGCTTCGGTAGTTTGCCAATCGCTCGGTTTGCTCCCAGGTGTCCTCCTGAAGTACCGGCGTGCACTTCCTCCAAGACTTCCGGGACCTTACTCCGGGGAAGTACTAACTGTTCTCTCTGCTGTTCCCATCGGCTGATTCCCATACCCGGAACAGCAAGCCCTCTCTGGTCTTCAAGGAGTACCATTTGGCCCAGTACGACATGTGGGTGGCGCTCCTCAGTGCGATGTCCTCCCAGGTTGGTCTTGTCCCTGCCTCCACTTCCCTCAAGAGTGGTCCCAAGTCTGCGTCCGCCAGCTGCTCCCTTCTCAGGACTGCGCTATCCCAACCATCCGCAGGCACTGCCGTGACTAATCGGACTGCTGCGGGACGCTCCCTCTTCCACTCTTATGCACTGGCCACACTTTTTTGGACAGGGTCTTTGGTACATAGCGTCCGCGTTACCGTGGCTCTTCCCTCTGTGATGTTCCGAGTTGAAGTCATACTCCTGCAGCCTCTGGACCCTACCTGTTGTCTGGCCTTCCAGGTTCTTAAAGCGCAATAGCCAGGTTAGGGCGGAATGGTTAGTCCTCAGGTGGAATGGCTGACTGTACAAATACTTGTGGAAGAGCTCAAAGGTATTTACTACCGCCAATAATTCTTGCCGGGTGACGCAGTAGTTCTTCAATACAATGGTCGCTGGCGTCGGTATCTGCGACGAAGGCGCCGCCTAGTTTGGAACACCCAAAATTGGAGTACAGCGCAGGGTCTTCTTCAGGTGCTGGAAAGTGTCTTCGGCGTCCTCCGTCCACACATAAGGCCAGTGTAACTCTGTCTGATGGGTGAGGGTTTGGCGATGTTGGAGAACCCCTTTATGAAGCTTCAGTAATAACTGCACAGCCCCAGGTAACTGCGCAACTCTTTCTTATCCTTTGGTCGAGGCCAATATATTACAGCCTGTGTCTTCTCCGGGTCTCTGGCCACTCCGGTTGCTGGGACTATGTGGCCCAAGTAGTTAATTTCCATGCGGAAAAGCTGGCACTTCGCTTTCAGCTTCAGGTTGGTCGACTGCAGTCTCTGTAGCAACTTGCTCTGGTTTTCCAGCTGGTCTTCTAAGGTCTTACAACGATGATGATGTACAAGTATAGCAGGCAGGCGTCATAAGTCAGTCCTCTCATTACCGACACCATGAGGCGTTGGAAGATAGTTGGTGCGTTGCAGAGACCAAAAGGCATAACTGTGAACTGCTAAAGCCCTTGACCTGTCGAGAATGCAATATTTGCCTTGTCTCTCGGGTCTAGATCCATCTGCCAGTAACATAACTTCAGGTCCAGGGTCGAGAACCACTGTGCACCAGCAAGCGTGTCCAGGGTGTCGTATATAAGGGGAAACACTCCTTCCTGGTGACAGCGTTCAGCTGCCTATAGTCCACGCAGAAGCGTAGCTCATCGTTCTTCTTAGTCACCAAGACTACAGGGGAACACCAAGGGCTGTCAGACTCTTGAATCACTCCCCTGGATCTAATGTCCTCCAGCATGTCTCGTACCGCCCCTTGCTTCGCCAGCGGAACGCGTCTAGGTGGTTGCCAAATGGGCCGGGCATCCCCGGTGTCGATGCGGTGAAGCACTTTATCCGTGCGGCCGTAGTCACAATCGCCTTGGCTGAAGACGCGCTGGTATCGGCGCAGCAGTTGTCGAACTTTCTCCAGTTGTTCTGCGGTCAGGTGGTCGGCCGCCCTCTCCAGTAATTCTTCTAGCCGGGGCCCCAGGTGTTGCTTCGGTACCGGCTCCTTTGCCTTGTCGATTGCTGTTACGCTCACCACGGGCTCGCACGTTCCCAACTCCGTCCCGGCCTGAACAACGTGATCGGTGTCCGTTAGATTTAGCAGTCTCACTGGCACCTCCTTTCGGCACGGCAGCAGTGCCCTGGCTACACATCGTCCGTGCACAGGCGTCTTCTGGTCCAGCATCATGTTCCTGGTTCTCTGGCCTTCCAGTCGCGCCGTCACCACCATCTCGCTCCTCGCGGGAACAACCACGTCTTCGTTCAAGATGACCCTGCAGATTCCAAGGCGCTATTCGGTTAACGGAGTATAACCTTTTCTCCGTTAAGCCGCAGGACCTTCCTGCCGACGTCGACCGTCGCCTCCTGGCTCCTGAGGCCATCCAGTCCCAGAATCACCTCCTCAGCCACCTTCGCGACAAACACCCAAAGACGATGGACTCTCCGTCCCAAGGTCAACTTTAGCAGCGCCTCCTTCTCCACATGCAAGGTGTCGCCCGATGCCGTCACAAGCTGGTATAGTCATCATGGCTTCCTCGTCGGCAAACCCTTCGTCACGTCAGGTCTGATGATGGTCACGGCCGCCCCGGTCTCCATCAACACGTGGCACGGCTTTCCTCTTACCCAGCCGTCCGCGATGAGGCTGTCATCCATCCGCAGGCTGACGGCGCGCTAAGTCACTCGAGGAGATTGTGTGGACGGCACCGACGGGCTCCTCGCCACGCCGGGCCTTGCTTGTTCTTCCGGCTGCCCTTCCTGATGGCGGCAAACTCTCTGTGGTGTCCCGGCTGTCCACGACCCCAACACAGGCCACTAGGTGTTCGCCGGCGTCCCTCGGCTGGTCTTCTGTCTCCGGCGTAGCGCACACTCCTCGTTCTCGAAGACGGGATAGCTGTTACCTTGGCCACCTCCATCCTTAATGCTGCCGTTAGCGCCTCGTGGATTGTTTTATAATCGCGGAGCATTAGGCGCTGACAAATCTCCGTGTCCCGTACCCCGTCAACGAATGTGTAGGCAGCTTCCCGGGATACGAACTCTGGTGGGAGGTCGACTAGGGCCTTGCTAGCCAGTTGTTCAACTGCCAGGGCGAACTCCTGCAGCGTCTCCCCTGGCTGCTGTGACCTTGCATTTAGCTGGCTGCGGTACGCTGCGGCTAAGCGGTGGTTTCCGAAACGATTCTCCAGGTTCTCCCAGATGTCTTTGGGCGCCGCCGTGGTCCGCACCGCGTTTAGGACTTCCACAGGCTGGCTATTAACTGTGTGTCATCCTCCACTGGTCACCATTTGTTGTGCTTGGCCACTGCGTCGAATTGGCGGCGGAAGACTTCAAACGTTGACGCGCCGTCATATTTCGGAAGTTTGACGCGCCGATGTTGTGTCGCGTCTCAGTGCGTCGACCTCCATATCCTTCAACCTCCTGCCGACGACGTCCTCCACCATGGCGCTCAGGGACTTGACGCTATTGTCGCGTTTTCCTTCCAGCTAACTAACGCGGCTCGCCAGGTTTTCGACTCGCTCGCCTAACTCTGTGACGTCCTCTTTTACGCTGGCCAACTGTTCTTCAAACTTTGCAGGGAGAGCCTCGTTCGCCCCCTTCATTTCCGTGGCCAAACTGCCGTTCGCTGCTCTCATTTCTGTGGTTAACTCGGCCTTCATTTCTTCCATCTTCTCGGTGATGTTGTCGTTAGCCGTCTTCTTTTGTTTTAGTTCCGCGGCCAGGTTGTTATTTGTAGTGTCCAGCTTCGCGGCCCGGCTGTTATTTGACGCTCCCGTCTTCGCTGTTAATTCGCTCATCTTTTCCAAAAGCTTTTCCAATGCCGATTCCATGGCCGTTATCCCACTCCTGACGCCAGTTGTGACTTTGTGGGTTCGTACAATTAAAAAGTTCAATTACACCACTCAAAAATGTTCTTTATTTCCACATCATTACAATGTCACAATTACAATTTCGTAATGTACACAATTAAAACTAAGCCAGTTCGTCTTTCCACGTACACTTGGCGCGTCTTACATTACTGATCCCGCGGCTCACTCGACACAACTAACTGTCGCCTCGCTTGCATCGATCGGTGGCCCAAAGTTTCTCGAGTCTCCTTTTATGGAGGGGGAAAATATTCTCGAAGCTTCGCCCTCCTTCGGGCAACTGGAGGAGGGGGAAACGAAGACTCAGCTACTCCTCCTGTCTCCCCTCCCTCCACCGGCCTTCATTTATTGATCGGCATCGCGAGTTTGCCGCTTGCGTAACACTATTTTAGAAAACAGCAGTTTGAGGTGCTGGGATCATGCCAGTAACAGTAGAATTTACTAGCTCTCAATACATAAACTTCAGTTTTCTTGAAGGGACATGAACAATCTTCCAGTTACTATGAACACTTTTTGTGCATAAATAAATATATATGGTTTAATGAAGGAGCTAGGCTTTCTACACATCCCTGAAGAATGGAGGTTGTTTATTAACTCTTATAGGCTAAGTCACAAATTTAGTGTTGTTCAAAGGAAATACCAATCCATTAATGAATGCCTGTGGCACATTCAGTAGAAATGAAGGAAACCTGTGAATTTACATCCAGTCTATTAGGCATGGTTAATTACAGCAAGTACGACTGGTGCATATGTGGAGATTTGAAGGTTGTTGCAGTTTTATTAGGATTACAAGGGAACTTACAAACTATTGTTGCTGTCTATGCTTGTAGGAGAGTAGAGATGCTGGATCATTCTACATTATAAAAGAATGGCTTCTAAGGGAAACTCATACAGCCCAATGTCAAGTATGTCCCATTAGTAAACCCAAATAAAATAGAATTATGTCCTCTTCATACATTTAGGCCTAATGAAGAACTTCGTTAAGTCTATGAACAAATATGGAAAAGTCTTTGCATACTTCAGAAGTCAGTTTCCAAAACTCAGCGATGCCAAAGTAAGAGGGAATATTCGTTGGTATTGAAATTAGGAGGGATTTTGAAAGATGAAAGCTTCGAAACAAAGTTAAGTGCTAAGGAACTAGATGTATGGAAGGCCGTTCAGGAAGTGGTGAACGGATTCCTTGGAAACAATAGGCAGAAAAATACCAACAGATGGTTAAAAAATTCATGGACAATTACCAAACACTAGGAGGCAAAATGTCCCTCAAAATTCACTTTCTCAAGACGGAAGGCAGAAAATAGAGGTGAATAGAGGTACACAACTAAGGGAGGCTAAGAAACAAAAGGAGCTGTAAAAGTCATGTCATAGTAGTATTTACAGCTTAAAATGTCGTTCAGTCCTGGCACAGAACATCTAACTGTTTGAATGCAGCTCCTGTGTTAAACTTTGATAAGTCCAGGTAACTGCACTGTCACTGTAGTGACCTGATATGGAACTAGACTATTACAAATTGTGCTTCCAAATGTTTATATTGCAGGTAGTCGTTATTGATTGAGCATCTGAATGACAGCCAGCCTACTATGAGAAGTACTCACTATACATACAAAAGACGTTCTCAGTTGTTTCAACTGATACCAAAGGGTTTTACAATGGTAGTTTTCCAATACTAATATTGTTTGTAGAAATGTTCCTATGAATAAAATAATTTGATCTCAAATTTGGAGGCTGTATGATGTCAGGATATAGAAGTCCTTTTCCTTTACTTCGTAGAATCATCTTTTTTATGCAAGATTTGTGTGAACCTGTAGGTCTTCCTTGCATATCGTGTAGGTAGCTACTCTTAGTCAGCTAACAATAATAGGTGAAATTTCACAGTTTTTAAAGGTCCCAGAAGAAACAAACTTCCTTTAATTGTCTGCTGTAAAGTACAGGTTAAATTAGAAAACACATATTAATATAATGCTACTTATTGATATTTGCTGGCCTATCAGTAACTAACCGGCACAAACCTTCAAATCCCTTAAAAACCAAAGTCCTCAGTAAATGTGGAGTACCTCGTACAAGCCAGTTTCAAAAGGGTATCGCTCAATAGAATAGCAATATACCATTGATTAAAATGAAATAATGTAGCGACTTGCTTCAGCTTCTGTCATTTCCTATTGAACAACCAAATACTTCACTGCCCCTTAGCAACAGAAAGTATGATCACATTAGAAGTATCCAAATAATTTAAAATTTTATTCAGTAATATTGAATATAATTTATCACAATGGCAATCAAAATTGACATACAACACACATTATGCTTTCTGCAAGTACCTAGGAGTTATTATGCCTCATGTTTATTTGATTTTACTTCTTCCTTTTTTGTGAAGAAAGCAGTAACTGGAGTAAAATTAAATACAGTTAGTGGCCAATGAATTATTCTCTAAAATGATGATCTAAGTAAATGTTTTTCTGAGGAAAACAGTATTTAACAAATTTTAAAAAATAACTTTATTTTAACTGAGGCAATATAACGTAATCACTTATAATATTGGTGACTTAACTTCACTTAGCCTTGATATTAGTATATCTCATACATTCATGTTGAAAGTATATCACTTACATCACTAATTTATTATTAAAATGGCTTTATCGCTGCTTCAGAATTTGTTTGCTCTGTTATTACCACCCACTTAAAGTAACAGAACATTTGTTTGGGAAATCAAAACAAATTACCCAGATATTAAAAAACAAGTATAAAAAAGAAACATTTCTACCTTAATCAACAAATCTTGGTGACCACTCAATTCCCTTGAATTAAGACCTGAATTTATTTCATGATTCATTGACCAAAAGCAACCTGAAAATGTTAATTGATAATTAATGTTTCTGAGAAGTATTAGAATCAACCTGAAAAATTCAATGCCATTGTCAAGATTTGAACCACGGATCTCCTGCTTTCCGTCCAGTCGTTCTTAGTCATTGAAATACCATGGCCAACGTGCCAACCTGACATTAAATTCTCCAATTGACTCATATATTTTCCAAGTAAACCACTTGGGGCTCGTGATACACAGATTGTGGCAACTTACCATCGTAAGTATTGGAATCCCAGGCTTCATCGTTAAGCTCTTACTATTTAAGGTAATTGATGGAAATTAATCATTTCTTCACACTAGCCGTATATAGGCTGAAGATAGAGTGACAAATAGCTAAGGTTTTAGATAAACAGTGTATCTCGAATGCAAGAACTCCAAGTGGTTTACTGGGAAAATATATCAGCCAATTGGAGAATTTAATGGCAAAGGGAAAGTGTTACATTCTACGGCAGCCGACGAAGTCATGATACAGAAGTAACCCCTTTGTTGTACCTCGATGATGTGTTCCATTCCATTCTATCCCATCCGGTTCCAGTAGATCTGGAAGATTCGACATTGGACACTTTCCATTCCTACAACTGGTTTCCACATTTCTTCTGTGCCTGGCAGCTGCAAAAACCTACCTGAGTGGAGTTGCTAGTTTTTACTTGACCAGGGAGCATTGGAGTTGTAATGCAGTTATAAGTACTGTTCAGTGAGCAGTGAACGTAAAGCAGCGGAGTTTGGTACATCCAACAAAAACATAAAGGAGCGTTAGACTGACATGTTTAATTTATATATTTATATACACTGGGAGTGTTTGTAAATTAGCCCTGGGCTAACAATTCTGGCGACAAAGTGACTTTAGTACTACCTGATCTTTTGTCACAATATTCATAATAAAACCATATGAATTATAGAACTACCGTAATTTATTGTAGTTTACCTGTTTCTTTATAATAAATACTCAAGACATTTAGTCATTTCCTAATATAATGACCTCAAAAACAATCTGAAAAAAGTCATTTATAATTAATGTTTCTGAGATGTATTATTCTGATGTCCAAATGTCCTTTAATTTTACCATTGCAGCTCCACAACAACGCAAAGTAAATTCATAAATCTTAAATAGAGACAAATAAGACCTGAAGCTTTCCTGGTGACGAATACGGTTACTTTTATTCTCGGGCAGCCAGCCAGGTTAACAGATGTTTACATGTCAAAGTTTCGGGACTGTACATCTCTCCCATCATCAGGATATTTATAAAATGTTATACCACAAATGATATAGTGGATATAACACAACTATAAACAAAGACAAAACACTATCAAAATTTGCATTACTGAACAAAAGACTGTTTTCAGTAAATTAAATGCCAGGTCAGGAGATGGCGTGAGTGTAGAAAATTGTGTCAAAGAAACGTAACTACTTAACTTGATTATCAAGCTATATTGATCTTTGCTTCTTAATTTGATGGATTTCCGTTTTTAAGACCTGTTTCCAAGAGGAGATGAACTGGAATCCAGCATCACGAATAAACCTGCTCCTTTCAGAGGAAATTGCCAAAGCCCCCTTAATTCTCCACTCCCAATAAGCGTTGCATTTTGCCAAGACGGTCGTCTCCCGAAAATTGGCTCTATGGTCGTTATCAAAACAATGCTTTGCCAGCCCACACTTCTCAGGGTGCATTAAACGATTGCTCCATGAATGGTTTATTTATTTATTAATATTTCATTTGTGGTATAACATTTTATAAATATCCTGATGATGGGAGAGATGCACACTCCAAAATCTTTGATATCTAATCATCTTTTCACCTGGCTGGCCGCCCGAGAAGAAAGTGAGCTTAAATACAGTCAACCTGAAAAATTCAGTGCCATGGTTGTGTGTGTGTAGTGTTTAACGCCCGCTTTTACTACATACGGCACCGCAGGCGGTGACACTGATGATGCATCAGATGAAGATGGAGCACCGGTGGAATGAGATGGCGGGGGAAACCGGAGGTCCCGGAGAAAACCCGCCCACTGCCGTGTTGTTCACCACAAATCTCACTTTGCGGTCACCTGGGATCGAACCCGGGCCGCCTTGGTGAGAGCCAAGCGGTCTAAACACTGAGCCACCGCGTGGCCGCCATGGCTGTGATTCGAAACACCGATCTCCTGATGCAAAAATATGCATCTTATTTTAGATTCTTTAAAATAGAATTGTACCATACTGCAACAAAGAAAGATATAACGAATCAAATTTCTTCATGACTGTCAAAAGAGGCTACCTCTTTCTTCCTTGGGAGAATAAATATTGTGACTTTGTGGGTTCGTGAAATAAAAGTGGAGGTTACAAACACAAAAACTGTACTTTATTCACGTAGCAAATACACTCTTCACACTTACAATTTGCTAGATAACCTAAAACTGTTTATTTTTCAAACACTTCGCTCAACTGTCTGTCGCTTCCGGTAACGATCGGCCCCGAAGTTTCCAAATCTCCACCGGCCATCATTTATTCATCGGCTTCGCGAGTCTGCCGCCAGGGTAACACTGCTCCCTCCTCAAGGCTGGTCGTCCCGAACAGCGCCTTCGTAGCGGGCCAGGCGATCCAGGTGTACCACCAACATCTTTCCTCGGGGCACCTTCTGGATGTGGTAGACCACGTCGTTAATCCTCTTCACCGCACGGTACGGTCCTTGCCATGGCTGCTGAAGCTTCGGGCAGCGTCCCTTGGTCCGGGTCGGGCGGTACAACCAGACCAGGTCACCTTGCTGGAACCCTTGGCTGTTGGCTTGCCTGTCGTATCGGGTTTTCATGCGGTCGCTCGCCTGCTGGATGTTCTGGCGAGCCATCTCGTGCATGTCGTGGAGGTGGTCCACCAGGTTCTCCACATCCCTCAAGAGTGGCCCCAAGTCTGCGTCCGCCAGCTGCGCTATCCCAGCCATCCGCAGGCATTGCCGTGACTACTCGAACTGCTGCGGCACGCTCCTTCTCCTCCACTCTTGTGCATTGGCTGCACTCTTCTGGACAGGGTCTTCGGGACATAGCGTCCGCGTTACAGTGACTCTTCCCTCTACGATGTTCCGAGGTGAAGTCGTACTCCTGCAGCCTCTGAATCAAACCTGCTGTCTGACCTTCCGGTCGCGCCGTCACCAGCACCTCGCTCCTCGCGGGGGCAACCACGTCTTCGTTCAAGATGACCCTACCGATTCCAAGGCGCTCTTTGTTTTGACGGAGTATAACCTCTTCTCCATTGAGCCGTAGGACCTTCCTGCCGACGTCGACCGTCGCCTCGTGGCTCCTGAGGACATCTAGTCCCAGAATCACCTCCTCAGCCACCTAGACGACGAACACCCACAGACGCACGGCACTCCGTCCCAAGGTCAGCTCGAGCAGGGCCTCCCTCTCCACAGGCATGGTGTCGCCCGACGCCATCACAAGCTCGTATGGTCGGCTCGGCTTCCTCGTCGGCAAACCCTTCGCCTCGTCAGGTCTGATGATGGTCACGGCCGCACCGGTGTCCACCAGCACGCGGCACGGCTTTCCTCTTACCCAACCGTCCGCGATGAGGTTATATTCCATCCGCCGGCTGACGGCGCGGATTGTCACTCGAGGGGATGGTGGTAATGGCGCCGACGTACCCCTCTCCACGCCTGGCCTTACTCGTTCTTCCCGCTGCCCTTCCTGGTTTGGGCAGTCTCTCTGCAGGTGCCCGGGCTGTCCACACCCCCAACACAGGCCAGTAGGTGTTCGCCGGCGTCCCTCAGCTGGTCTTCTGTCTCCGGCGTAGCGGACACTCCTCGTACTCGACGTCGGGATAGATGCTACCTTGGCCGCCTCCATCCTTAATGCCGCTGTCAGCGCCTCGTGGATGGTTTTATAATCGCCGAGCATTAGGCGCTGACGAATCTCCGTGTCCCGTACCCCGTCGACAAAGTTGTAGGCGGCTTGCCGGGATACGAACTCCAGTGGCAGATCAACTAAGGTCTTGCTAGCTAACTGCTCAATCGCTATGGCGACCTCCTGCAGCGTCTCCCCCGGCTGCTGTGACCTTGCCTTTAGTTGGCCGCGGTACGCTGTGGCTAAGCGGCGGTTCGCAAAACGATTCTCCAGGGCCTCCCAGATGTCCTTGGGCGCCGCCGTTGTCTGCACCGCGTTTAGGACTTCCGCAGCCCGTCCCTGGAGGCTGGCTATTAGCTGTGTGGCCTCCTCCTCCGGTGACCATCTGTTGTGCTTGGCCACTGTGTCGAACTGGCGGCGGAAAATCTCAAACGTTGACGCGCCGTCATATTTCGGCGGTTTGACGCGCGCAGATGTTGTGTCGCGTCCCGGCGCGTCGGCCTTCAAATCCTTCAGTTTCCTGCCGACGACGTCCTCTACTGTGGCGTTCAGGGACTTGACGCTGCTGTCGGCCTTTCCTACCAGGTCGTCAACGCGGCTCGCCAGGTCCTCGACGCGCTCGTCCACTTGGCCCATCCGCTTGCCAAGCTCCGTCACGTTATCCCTCACGCAGGCCAACTGTTCTTCAAACATTTCGGCAAGGGCCTCGTTTGCCGCTTTCATCTCCGTGGCCAGGCTGTCGTTCGCTGCCCTCATTTCTGTGGTCAGTTCGTCCATCTTTGCAGTCATTGTCGTGGCCAAGTTGTTATTTGCCGCTTCCGTCTTCGCTGTTATTTCCGCGGCCAGGTTGTTATTGCCGCTTCCGTCTTCGCTGTTATTTCGGTCTTCAGTTCTTCCATTTTGTGTATAATATTTTCCAGTGCCGATTCCATGGCCGTTATCCCACTTCTGATACCAGTTGTGACATTGTGGGTTCGTGAAATAAAAGTCGAGGTTACAAACACAAAAACTGTTCTTTATTCTCGTACCAAATACATTCTTCACAATTACAATTTGCTAGATAACCTAAAACTGTTTATTTTTCAAGCACTTCGCTCAACTGTCTGTCGCTTCCGGTAACGATCGTCCCCGAAGTTTTCCGAATCTCCACCGGCCATCATTTATTCATCGGCTTCGCGAGTCTGCCGCCAGGGTAACAATATACACAAGACAATTGTGTTACATACAGTATAACAGAGTAATAAGTTTTTCTTTATTATTCGAAGAGTGGGGTATGAGCCAACCAGTCAGATTGTGCTGACTCAGACCCCATTTACATAGATTTGCACTGTAGACAGAGTATTAAAATTTTACTTTAAAAGAAAAGGCAACATTCAATGAAAAAAACCCTTGATATGATGATAGAAGTTAAAGGAGGAAGCTATACAAAGTAGTGATGTGTTCCACATCTTCTACGTGATGGCATACACAAATATCTTTTGTTGGCCCATACTAAATTGCAATTAGTACTAAGCCAAAACTATATTTATGATATCCTCTCATTTTGCTTGTAATTCAATAGTGCCTGTACAGTCGAGCCAGCCTCGTTTTCAGTCGCAGAGTAGTCAATCTTAAGGACATGCTTGAGGTCGTCGTATCAGAGGGATCCATCAGTCATCTGTTACAGATGTAACAGAAGAGGCCATATGGCACGTGTGTGTCGCAGCCCCCTACCTCACTCAAAAAATGACCAACGTCCAGCTTCAAGGGACCACACTTAGGAAAATTACAGCAACGTTCCAGTCAGGCTTCTTCACACTCAGCAATACAAGGGAATGTAGCTCCTGTATCAGGTCATATTTTAAATCTTACAGGTATAATCAATGATAAGGAAGTTAATATTCTACTGGATACTGGTAGTGCAGTCAGTATTTTAAATGTAGCTCATGTTACTGACTATTCTAAATTGCAACCTATTCAATGATGTTGAGGACTGCTGGAAACAAATTGTTGGATGCACCCTATTGTATTGCCATAGAATTTGTTATTCATAATACTGTTTTTTTAAAAAACTTTTTGGTATATTTGAGTTTGGTTTATGAGTCGCTATGTTTACACTCAAACTTCACTTACTTGTTGTTGTACAATTGAAACGTTTTCAAGATCACTCGATCTCATCCTCAGCTGTTTGGTGACTAAGTGAACCTTCCTCTTCTTCCACTACTATGGAGCTTCGATCACTTTGCCATCTGGTGTTAGGGGCACTAAGTTTTAATGCTTCATTTAATGCCAGGATTTCAAAATTTATAACTTTATCACGGTTTTTCTTTATGAACATTTTTTCCCAAATATCCAATTCTATGGGTGTACTTAAAGATTTTAACAGTTTAATGTTGTGGTCAATGTTGTGGTTCTCTGTCCAAAAATGGTGTGAAACTGCAGATTTTTCTGTTTGTTTCAACTTAATGTTCCTCTGGTGTTCTTTTTGCCTGGTTAACAAGTCTCTCTTAGTTTTTCCTATGTAGCTTTTTTCATAGGTTTCACAATTAATCTGATAAATTCCTGATTTCAAATTGTTGGGGATTGTCTTTTTCAGTGGTTTATTTAGCAGGTTCCTCAGACTGAATTTGTTTTGGGGTGCTAGTTTTAAGTTTAGCCTTTTGAAGATTCGTTTAAATTTTCTAAAAGCCCATGGATGGTAGGTGAATTTTCTATATTGCCAATTTGTGTTTTTAAGAGGTGTGAGAGTGGTATGTTTTGATATTATCTTCAGTTTTTCTTTTCTCTTCATCTTGTTCCTTATGATGGCTGGGTTGAATCCATTTAATACCGCTATGTCTTTTGTGTGTTGTTGTTCTTTAAAAAATTCCTCCTTACTCAGTGGGATGTTGTATAGCCGGTGAATTAGACTCCTAAAGGCAGCTAGTTGATGTAAAACTGGGTTGTATCCGTTTTTCTTTATTTAATTATCTATGTGTCTGGGCTTCCTGTACATTGCAAAATTTACACCATGACGATTTCTAGTTATCTTGAGGTCCAAAAATGGTAGGGTGTTGTCTCTTTCTACTTCCATAGTAAACTGAATGTGATTATCTTGCATGTTTAGTAATTTTAGAGAATCTTCTTCGAGTTTTTCCGGAATGATAGCAAAAAAATCATCAACATATCTCCGCCAAAATTTATAAATCTGTAGGAAGGTCTTTACTATGTGTGTTTCAAAATAGCTTATGTATAGGTCTGTTAAAATAGGCGAAAGTGGGCTCCCCATAGCTAATCCTTTTGATTGTTTACAGAATTTTTGGTTAAACATGAAGTAATTATTCCTTATGCATAAATCTGTAAGATTGATGTCATCTATTTCTCTGGGATCTGTTGTATTCTGGGTTAGCAATTTTTTTTTGAGGAATGTAGGTATTTTGAAATGCTTTTAAAAAGCGCCTTAATGTCAAAAGAAACAAGTATGCGATTTTCTGGGATGTTGTAGAGGAAGGTTCATTAAGTCACCAAACAGCTGTGGATGAGATCGAATGATCCTGAAAACGTTTCAATTATACAACAAGTAAGTGGAGTTTGAGTGTAAACATAGTGACTCATACATCAAACACAAATATGAAGAACACTTCACTGTTAATAATGCTTCTGCTTTTAATATTGTTACCCAAACGGCAGACTTGCCATGCCGATCAATATATGATGGCCGGCGGAGGGAGGGAAGCAGGAGGGGTGGCTGGAACTTCGTTTACCCCTCCTCCTACCACTCGAAGTTACACGAAGCTTCGAGAAACTTCGGGGCCGATCGATACCGGAAGCCACAGTAAGTTGTGAGTAGTCTTGTAATGGCGTGCGTTGTGTAAGTAGCGTCGAGCGAACGTGTAAAGACGAACTGGTAAATTGTAATTGTGAACAGTGTATTGCTATGAAAATAAAGTGCAGCTTTTGTGTTTGTAACCTCGACTTTTTATTTCACGAACCCACAAAGTCACAACTGGTGTCAGAAGTGGGATAACAACATCACCGAACATTACAACCATGGACGCGGCATTGGAAAAGATTTTGGAGAAGATGATGGAAATGAACGCCGAACTGACCTCGGAAATGAAGACGGCAAATGAAAACCTCGCTGCAAAAACAGAAGCGGCAAATAACAGCCTGGCTGCGGAACTGAAACAAATTAAGACGGCCAACGACAACATAGCCGAGAAGATGGAAGCGGCAAATAACAACCTGGCCGCTAAGCTGGAAGAAATGAAGGTTGCGAACGAAGCCCTCGCCGCCAAATTTGAAGAACAGTTGGCCGGCGTGAGGGATAACGTGACGGAGCTGGGCAAGCGGATGGGCCAAGTGGACGAGCGCGTCGAGGACCTGGCGAGCCGCGTTGACGACCTGGAGGGAAAGGCCGACAGCAGCGTCATGTCCCTGAACGCCATAGTAGAGGACGTCGTCGGCAGGAAACTGAAGGATTTGAAGGACGACGCGCCAGGACGCGACACAACATCTGCGCTAGTCAGATATGACGGCGCGTCAACATTTGAGGTCTTCCGCCGCCAGTTCGACACAGTGGCCAAGCACAACAAATGGTCACCGGAGGAGGAGGCCACACAGCTAATAGCCAGCCTCCAGGGACGGGCCGCGGAAGTCCTAAACGCGGTGCAGACAACGGCGGCGCCCAAGGACATCTCGGAGGCCCTGGAGAATCGTTTTGGGAACCACCGCTTAGCCACAGGGTACCGCAGCCAACTAAAGGCAAGGTCACAGCATCCGGGGGAGACGCTGCAGGAGTTAGCCATAGCGATTGAGCAGCTAGCTAGCAAGGCCTTGGTTGACCTGCCACTGGAGTTCGTATCCCGGCAAGCCGCCTACAACTTTGTCGACGGGGTACGGGACACGGAGATTCGTCAGCGCCTAATGCTCGGCGATTATAAAACCATCCACGAGGCACTGACAGCGGCATTAAGGATGGAGGCGGCCAAGGTAACATCTAGCCCGACGTCGAGAACGAGGATTGTCCGCGACGCCGGAGACAGAAAACCAGGTGAGGGACGCCGGCGAACACCTAGTGGCCTGTGTTGGGGGTGTGGACAGCCCGGACACCTGCAGAGAGACTGCCCACACCAGGAAGGGCAGCTGGAAGAACGAGTAAGGCCCGGCGTGCAGAGGGACACGTCGGCGCCATTACCACCATCCCCTCGAGTGACGCTGCGCGCCGTCAGCCGGCGTATGGATGACAGCCTCATCGCGGACGGCTGGGTAGAGGAAAGCCGTGCCGCGTGCTAGTGGACACTGGGGCAGCCGTGACCATCATCAGACCTGACGTGGCGAATGGTTTGCCGACGAGGAAGCCGAGGCGACCATACCAGTTTGTGTTGGCATCGGGCGACACCTTACCTGTGGAGAAGGAGGTCCTGCTGGAGCTGACCATGGGACGGAGTGCCGTGCGTCTGTGGGTGTTCGTCGCGAAGGTGGCTGAGGCGGTGATTCTGGGACTAGATGCCCTCAGGAGCCACGAGGCGACAGTCAACGTCGGCAGGAAAGTCCTGCGGCTCAACGGAGAAGAGGTCATACTCCGTCAACCCGAAGAGCGCTTTGGAAGTAATAGGGTCATCTTGAACGAAGACGTGGTTGTCCCCGCGAGGAGGGAGGAGATGGTGACGGCGCGACCAGAAGGCCAGACAGCAGGTTGGGTCCAGAGGCAGCAGGAGTACGACTGCACCACGGAACATCGTTGAGGGAAGAGCCAAGGTAACGCGGACGCTATGTCCTGAAGACCCTGTCCAGAAGAGTGCGTCCAATGCACCAGAGTGGAGGAGAAAGGGCGTGCCGCAGCAGTTCGAGTAGTCACGGCAGTGCCTGCGGATGGCTGGGATAGCGCAGGCCTGAGGAGGGAGCAGCTGGCGGACGCAGACTTGGGGCCACTCTTGACGGAAGTGGAGGCAGGGACGAGACCAACCTGGCCGGACGTCGCACCGAGGAGCGCCACCTACAAGTCTTACTGGGCCCAGTGGGACTCGTTGAAGACCAGAGAGGGTGTGCTGTTCCGGGTATGGGAATCACCCGATGGGAAGACGCAGAGAGAAGAGTTGGTACTTCCCCGGAGTAAGGTTCCGGAAGTCTTGGAAGAAGTGCACGCCGGTACTTGACGGGGACACTCGGGAGCGAACCGGACGATTGACAAATTACGGCAGCGCTACTACTGGCTGAGGCTCCGAGTAGACGCTGAGAGATGGTGCCGTCAGTGTCACGTATGCGCGGCAAGTCGCGGCCCCCCGACTAGGAGCCGGGATCGCAAGCAACAGTACAACGTCGGAGCGCCATTCGAACGGATCGCCGTTGACATTGCTGGACCGTTCCCAATATCCGACCGAGGCAACAGGTACCTGATGGTGGTCGTGGATTACCTCACTAAGTGGCCGGAGGTGTATGCCATCCCGAACCAAGAGGCAAGGACAATCACAGACTGCTTCGTGGAGCAAGTGTTTTGCCGATTTGGGGTGCCATTAGAGCTGCACAGTGATCAAAGCACCAATTTTGAGTCCAACCTGATGAAGGAGGCACTAGAGAGACTTGGGGTTAACAAGACCCGCACAACACCTCTACATCCCCAGTCGGATGGCATGGTCGAGAGGTACATCAAGACCTTAGAGGTCGTGGCCAGCCATCAGCGAGACTGGGACGTCAAGGTGCCGCTGTTCTTGCTGGCCTACCGCTCATCAACACACGACACCACGGGGATCACGTCAGTCAGCTTAATGTTCGGCTGAGAGTTACGCCTCCCCTGTGACCTGGCTTTTGGTGGCCCTCCAGGGTTGAGACAGCCAGCGACCGAGTATGTGGAGAACCTGGTGGACACCTCCACGACATGCACGAGATGGCTCGCCAGAACATCCAGAAGGCGAGCGACCGCATGAAAACCCGATACGACAGGCAAGCCAACAGCCAAGGGTTCCAGCAAGGTGACCTGGTCTGGTTGTACCACCCTACCCGGACCAAGGGAGCTTCAGCAGCCATGGCAAGGACCGTACCGTGTGATGAAGAGGATTAACGACGTGGTCTACCGCATCCAGAAGGTGCCCCAAGGAAGGATGTTGGTGGTACACCGGGATCGCCTGGCCCACTACGATGGCGCCGTTCGGTACGACCAGCCTTGAGGAGGGAGCAGTGTTACCCAAACGGCAGACACGCGATGCCGATCAATAAATGATGGCCGCGGATGGAGGGAAGCAGGAGGGGTGCCTGGGTCTTCGTTTACCCCTCCTCCTACCGCTCGAAGTTGCACGAAGCTTTGAGAAACTTCGGGGCCGATCGATACCGGAAGCGACAGTCAGTTGTGAGTAGTGTTGTAATGGCGTGCGTTGTGTAAGTAAGCGTCGTGCGAACGTGTAAAGACGAACTGGTAAATTGTAATTGTGAACAGTGTATTGCTACGAAAATAAAGTGCAGTTTTTTGTGTTTGTAACCTCGAATTTTTATTTCATAAACCCACAAAGTCACAATATTTATAACATTTTGGTAGTTAAAGATTTAGGACATGATCTCATTTTAATTAATGATTTTCTCAATGAGCATGATGTAGTTATTGATTATACTCAAAATTTAATTACAATGACCACTACTGAAGGTAACACTCTTGAAATTCCTATTGATCATGTCGCTGCACCTTTTGGTGATATAGCCATTAACCCTTTGCAAGATGATGGTTTTGATCAAGTAAATGCTGTTAAATATATTGTGGTGCAAGGAGTAAAACTTCCCCTTTAACAACTAGCTTTGTGACAGTTAAACCTATGATACCAGTTATGAACGATGTATTGGAACCCTCTGAATCTATTATGCAGAAAAAGCATATTTCTGTTCTCTCTCTATTGTGTCAGTCTTCATCAGACGTGGTTATTCCAATTCACAATAATACTGCAGTACCTCAAACATTATTTTCTAACACAGTATTAGCAAAAGCTTATCATGTTGCTTTAGTGCAAAGTAATTCTATTGCTGGTCCTGATGTTTCTACATTAAAAGCTCCCAATTTTGACAAATATAAATAGTAAATTGTCTGATTCATAAAAAGCACAGCTGCATTCTTTACTTTTAAAGTATACTCACATTTTTGCTACTTCTGTTCAGGAATTAGGTACCACTGATGTAGCTCAGTTTCAAATTAAAGTTACAGATCCAAATCCTATTAAGCAAAGACCTTATAGAGTACCAATTAAACAAGAAGAAGTTATTGCTCAACAAATAAAGAAAATGAAAGATGCTGGTATAACTCGAGAGTTGCAATCCCCCTGGGCTTTGCCAGTTGTTTTAGTCAAAAAGAAAGATGGTTCTATGAGATTTTGTGTCGATTATAGAAATTTAAATGCAGTAATTGAAACATCTTCGTTTCCATTGCCACTTATTGATGATTTATTGACTTATTTGGGAGATGCAAAATGATTTGTCTCATTAGATCTTTTATCAGCTTATTTTCAATGCAGAAAATAGCAAGAAGTATTCTTCATTTGTCACTTTTTGAATTTGAAAGATTACCATTTGGACTGACTAATGTCGCTCGATTTTTCAGTTACATAGCTGAAAGGTTGCTAGGCGAACTTAAGTTTCCAAAAGCCATTGCTTATTTGGATGATGTAATTGTATTTTCCAAAATATTTGAGGCATTATTAGCAAATTTAGAAGATTTTTTTCAAAATTAAGAAAGTCATAATTTCAAACCTAAACCACAAAAGTGTTTTTTTTTTTTTTTTTTTTTTTTTTTTTTTTTTTTTTTTTTTTGCTGTGGAAAGAATTAAACTCTTAGGCTTTGAAGTTTCAAAGGATGGTAGTTCCCCTGATTCAGATAAAGTTCTTTCCATTCAAAGGCTACCAATTCCTAAAAATGTTAGGTATGTTAGGAACTTTTTAGGACCTTTTAATTTTTATAGAAAATTCATTAAAAACTATGCTGCTACAGCTCAACCTCTGATACAATTGCCTAGGAAAGATCAAACTTTTATATGGGGCAGTGAACAACAATTAGCATTTCAAGAGTTAAAACAACCTTAATATCAGCTGTCTTGGCCCATTATACTCCAGGTGCATACACTAAGCTTCATTCTGATGCTAGCGGTTTAGATGTTGCCTGTGTACTCTATCAAAAAGTTGATAATGTATTGAAGCCCACTGGTTATGCTTCTAGAACATAGTCAAAATGTGAAAGAAATTACAGTGTTCCAGAATTAAAACTTTTGGCAATTGTGTTTGGCCTTACACATTTTCGTTCCTTTGTTTTTGACTATAAAGTACATATTGTTACGGAACACCATTCCTTGTGCTATTTAAATAATTTGAAGGATTTTACAGGCCGATTAGCTAGATGGAGTTTAAAGCTGCAAGAATTTGATTAAACCATTTGCTATAAATCTGGAAAGAAACATCATGATGCAGTTAATTTGTCTCATTTTCCTATGTTGCAACCTTGATGTACTGAATTAGAACAATTAGATGAGCTCATTACTTATCTGTTGTCTCCTGTTGAAGTTGTAGACCAACAAAACAAAGATCCTGCACTTATTCCCATCATTGATGCACTTAAAGATCCTAGTTCTGCTCCTGCAAAAATTCAGACAAGTTTCCACCTACACACTCTGGCAAAAATTCACTATCCGTACTATTGGATCGGTATGAAGAAATATATAGAACATTTTATTAGTTCCTGTTATAGTTGTCAAATGAGAAAAGGGCCAACTAATCCGAAACCTGCTGGTATGTTACAACTGATTCCTGTCACAGCCATTTCTGAATTTTGGGGTATTGATTTGTTAGGTCCTTTTCCAAGATCCACCTCTGGAAATAAGTATATAATTGTTGCAACAGAATACGCCTTCCATTGGGTTGAATCTGAAACCTTGTCCTCTGCTACAATTCCACAAGTTGCTAAATTCATTTTCCATAACATTATGTCGTAATGGAGCTCCTGCTACTTAACTTTCTGATCAAGGTTCAGTCTTCCTTAGTGAGGTTACCCAAGAATTATTAAAATCTTTGTCTGTATCACCTAACTTCAGTAGTGCTTATCACCCAGCCTGCAATGGATTAACTGAACGTTTTACTCAAACCCTTTTGAATATGCTTAGACATTTTGTTGATTCTAATCAGAAAAATTGGGATGTTATATTACCTTATCTAATTTTTTCATATAACTCCTCAGTCCAGGAGACCACTAAATTTCCCCCCTTCTCTTTAATGTATGGTCAAGAACCCCCTTTATCTAATCAAGTTCAGTTGCAAGCTACCTCTAATGACCTTTTTGTGCGGCAAACTCTTCAAGATAACCACAAGGCTCATGAAGTTGCTATTTGTAATATCACTCAACAACTTAAGCAAAAAGCTTTGTATGGTGCTAAACATAGAGATGTTAAATTTAATGTTGGACAACTTGTAAAAGTTCTTACTCCCATTCATAAAAAGGGCAAATCTACTAAGCTGCTGCATAGGTATTTTGGACCATTTGAAATTATTAAACAAATTTCTCCTGTGACATATATTGTTGGTCGACCACATGCTCCACGTACTAAACATCAAAGTGTCCATGTTTCCAGAATTTTCCCTTATTGTGATCCTGTAGGCCCTTATAGATTATAAATTTTCCCTTACATTTGAAATTTATATAAAAAAATTCAAATAACATGTAATTTCATTTTATATACTGTGTTTATTTTTTTAGGCCTTACTAAAACTTATTTATTCTGTAGTAGTCTTTTCCAATGTATTTTTTTTTTTTCAGGTATGTTATGTTTCAGTTATTACTGACAGTTTTCTAAAACATGTGTTTTAAATTTATGGTCAATTAGAATTATCACTACTTGCTTTTGTGAAATTGTTTTGTTATAAGTTGTGGTGTTTCATCATTTCTTAATTTTGGGATACATTTTCTATTTCTTTTTTTCTTTCTATCTCGAACTTAAAGTTACATTTTGGCATGTTATTTTAAGAACTTTCTTCATTACATTTAAGTTCATTTCTCTGTCACGAACAATGGGAATAGCTTAAAAAGGAAGTAAATTTGGGGATTCCTGTTAGGTTTTCATGAGATATTCTCTTTGGATAACTTAGGATTTTTTTTTGTGCAGTGGGTTTGTAATATGTTTACTAATGTTTGTTATAGTAATTTCTGTAAGGCTTCATTAAAGAAGTTTTTTGTCTTAGGAGTTGGTTTAACAAACAATTAGGATACAGGTTATATCTAAATTACTATTCTGGAAGTTTGCAGGATTTCTTATTTTGCTTGTCCTTTGTTTCACTTAACGTTCCTTTTAGGAGTAAATATGCTGTAATTTTTCTTTCCTTGATTCTTTTTAAATTGTTGCAAATATGTATGTAGTATCCTGATGGTTGCGGAAGAGTGCCTCAGGATCATTATTTGTGCGTACTGTGAAATTAATTTGGCTTCAACGATATGCTGTTATGTGCCCTTGAATGCAGTGTTAGTATTGAGGAAGTAGTGTGAAGAAGTTTGTGTGAAATTTTGCAGGGGAGCTGCTATGTGCCTGCAGAATAGATCATGTATGGTGTGGGTGAGCCTCTGTGGTACATCAATGTCGAGAGATGTGTAGTAGATTTTCTTCTGTAATGAATGATTATTGCAACAGTGTCTTATGAATATTTTTTTTTTCTTTAGAGCTGAAGTGCTTCAGGAGAAGTTGGTGGACATTGTACAAGCTTAATTCATAGTTTTTCTTTCACAATGACTATTTCCATCCTTTGATAATTAACCTAATTAATTAATATACTTCTTCTAAACTTGGATTCTAGGTAAATTAAATGGTGTACCTTTATATGCACCATTACTTATATACTGTTGTGTTTAGACAGATTGCTCATGGACACTTAAGCTTTATTATGTGTAGTCTGATGATAAAACATGGTTATGTGCTTGAAGTAAAGGAGTTCTGGAAAAAATATAACCAGAATTAAGGAATTGAAATGTATTGTTTTAATTATATATGGTTAACATTCATCATATGTCATGATCATTCTTATGTTCAGCCCTAGCAGGTAGGGCTTATTCCCCGCCCCTAGTTAGGAACAGGGATTTATAGCTAGTTGTGGCCTCAATTTGTGATAGTTTTTGTTTCTTTGTTTTTTTAAATCCACTTAGTAATCCTGCATAAAGAGCCAAGAAGGCTTAAAAAGTGCTAACAGCCACTCAGTAGTAGCTTCAAGGCAGTGCTGTAATGTAACCATGGATGTTGTGAAGATAGATTTAACAGTATTTTTTTTGTACTTGTTAAGTTTTACAGGGTAAATGGGCCTGTAACATGGATTGCTTGTTCGGAAGCTGATATCCTCCTGACACAGCGTTGAGATGTAATATTTTCCGGTATTATATGTAATGCATGTTTATCGGTGTTTGCGATGTTAACTGCATGTTTGCATGTGTTATTTGTATATGATAATATACTGTTTACTGCATTATGTTGCATGAAGGGGGGCATGTATATGTTTAATTAGTTATGCTAGCAGAAACAACTATGATGTCTTTATACTGTCAACTTATGCCATGGCTAAGAAAATCATTTTATTATTCAATGAAACATAGGAATAAGTTTTGGTGAGAAATTGACTGTATACTAAATGTACATTAAAGGGATGATTGTAACTTCAATGGAATGCTTTGTTCATCTTGCATTTGTAATCTTTTCAATATGATACTTCAAAATATTGTGTTAAAATAAATTC
The DNA here is from genome assembly GCA_030765055.1 of Mantis religiosa. NCBI lineage: Eukaryota > Metazoa > Arthropoda > Insecta > Mantodea > Mantidae > Mantis > Mantis religiosa. The sequence goes on along the minus strand of CM060956.1, from coordinate 122,481,385 downwards.
TTTTCCTCAAATGTGAAAGTGTGTTGCAATACACTTTATTATTAAGTGTTTTGTATCAATTGTCAATTCTTTTGTCTTACAACAAAAATGAGAATACTAGTAAGCCTACTTTTAATTACTAAAATGTCAAATGTTTGTAAGTCAAATCTAGATAGTGCGCACTACATTTTTCAAGGGTAACCTTAATTAGCTTTATTTGTGCCCACACAAATAGTTTTGATATTGTTATATGTGCATATATATATTTGTGTTCTGTAGTGTATTTTTTGCTTCATTTATTCAAAAACTGGAGTATTGTACTTGTAATCACAGCTTTTTTTTTAAAATCTTTTGTATGTCACTTCCAATATTTCTTTGTCTCTGATGCTCTTGATACTCTGATACATTATTGATACAGGTTTATTACAGGAACAACAAAACTACATGAGCTGAACAGCTAACATTAGACACCTTCACTAACACAAAGGCTTTGCAAAAATAGAATCTCAATATATCGAGATTTAACTGTATTGGAACACCACAGTGAAGCGAAAAATTATTAATTTTTAGATGAGTCGTATTTATTACACATCTGCTTCACTTTCGTACCTATTTTGAGGACATGTTTCGCAAATCATCGTTTGGATCTATGGCTCTTATGCGACTAAAGCTTGATCCAGCTACATACAAGGAAAAAATGTTAGAGTTACTACAACAAAAAGAATTCCAGGAAATAGATTCTAATCCACTCAACCGATGCATAAAAGATGTACAAAAAACCATCACTAATAGTAAAATTTTAACAACTGCAGAACAAAATACTATCAAACCGGACAACCCTACCCTTGCAAGACTATATGGTTTGCCTAAAATACACAAACCCAACATACCCATGAGACCCATTGTAAATAATATAAACACTCCTACTCACCTTCTGGCAAAATGGCTGTCCAAAAAATTTCAGTCCTTTCCACAATTCCATACTCTGAGCATAAAAAACTCTTTAGACCTGGTAGAAAAAATTCAAAATCTTAAACTAAAACCTCATGACACGTTAGTATCCTTTGATGTCCGCTCCCTCTTCCCTAGCATTCCATTAGACAAACTTTTGATTCAACTGAAAAAATGGCTAAATTCTATAAACCTAGATGCCAATGCAATAGAAGAATACTTGGCAATGACTGAAATATGTATACATCAAAATTATTTTGTCTTCAAGGGAAAATATTATAAACAAATTTCAGGACTAGCTATGGGAAGCCCGCTATCACCATTTTTGGCCAATCTATACATGAGCTTTTTCAAAACACATATAACTAAAGCCTTTCCTCATATGTTTAAAACATGGTACAGATACGTAAACGACATCTTTGCAATAGTGCCCTACAAAGAAATAGATGATGCTTTGAAACTACTCAACCTGCAAGAACCCAGCATACAATTCAAAGTGGAAACTGAAGAGGACTGTACTCTACCCTTTTTAGACCTTAAAATAAAAAAAGCAATGAAAAACTAGAATTTGGTATCCATAGAAAAGCAACACACACAGATAATTACATCAAAGCAAATAGTTTCAACCCAATTCCACACAAACATGCAACCATCAACAGTCTCACACACAGATTAGTAAATCTACCTCTCAGCCAGCAAGAATATCAAAAGAATACCATCAAATCTTAAAAACTGCAATTAAAAATGGATATGGAGAAAACCTTGTAGATAAAAAACTAAAATCATTCAAACTTCAAAAGAGATTAAAACAGATCACAGCTCTCACACCAATAAAACAAGAAATTAGATTTCCTAAGTTTACTTACCACTCCTGGGCCACAAAATAGTTCCAAAAAATACTCAAGAAATACAATATAACATTGGCACCAAAAACAATTACAACATTAAAAACCTACTTCACAGTAATAATACCGATAAGATAAAACCAGAGGAAAAGTCAGGAATTTACAAGATTAAGTGTAACGACTATGAAAAAATTTACATAGGGAGGATAAAAAGAAACAGGCACTAGAAAGAAAGAACACAGAGATTGTTTAAGATACAAAAATATTGATAAGTCCGCAATAGCAGCTCATTTCTGGTCTGAAAATCATGAAATTGAAGATAACACAGAATTATTAAAATGCGTACAAAAACATAGTGAACTCGTCATATGGGAGAGGATATACATAGAAAAACATAAAAACCAACTAATGAACTTTGAAATCCCGCCAGAAGAGAATCCCACAATTAAGTTCATCACTAAATCAACAGATGGCAGCAGCAACCCCAGAATTATCCACACCGCTGGATCAAACTTTAGTCACATAAGAGCCGTAGATGCAAACGATGATTTGCGAAACATGTCCTCAAAATAGGTACGAAAGTAAAGCAGATGTGTAATAAATACGACTCATCTAAAAATTAATAGAATCTCAAGATATAATTTTCAGCTTTAGGACCTCCACCCCACTAGGATTCCTAAGCTTGACAGTAACATCAAGCATCATCCACCATATTCCCCAAATTTGTCTCCATTTGGTTCCCATCTGTTTACAAAACTGAAGAAATTACGGCTAATTTTCATCCCAAGAAAAAAACAGTGTGGCGGTAGGTGAATTCTTTGCAGCACTTCCACAGGTTCACTACAAAGAGGGGATAATGGCATTGGAACACTGCTGGAAAAAATGTTTTGATATTAGATGAGATTATGTTATAAAATAAAACTAGTTTGAAAGCATCAGTAGTCGTTTTTTAACTATTCGCTGAGAACTTCTGAGACCACCCTTGTAAGGTATCTCTAATATAATATTCAAGTGCATTAGCAACAAAATTATGTATCACTTTTGCATGTTCAATGTTCTCAGCCTCTTTTGGCTACTAGTGAGTTGACTGCATGCAAATCAATCACTAAAGTTTTTGTTATGCTCTCCCAAATTTTCGCTGAAGTATCCCTTTCTCCAGTTGCCTTACCGTATGGTCTGATAACTGATGTATTCATTTACTGTTATACAAGAATGATGAACAGGATGACCTTCTTTTGAACATTTCCCAAAAAAAAAGTATTTGTATTTCTTAGCACAACATTACAAAAAGTATGTTGATATAAGTTAATATTTAATTCCAAGCACTTACTTTTGTGTTTCTTTTCCTGAATGTATTACAATATGTCTTTTTAAGTCAGAATTGTGTTTGAAACGCTTACCACACCTGTCTCACTTGTATGGTCTAATGTCTGAATGTGACTTTACGTGGAAATTTAATCCAGACTTCTGTTTAAAAGACTTCTCACATTCCTCACATTGGTATAGTCTTGTATCTGAATGTAACAGAATATGTTGGTTTAAGGTAGGCTTCAGTTTAAAACATTTATCACATTTGTTACACTGGTATGGTCTTGTATCTGAATGTAACAGAATATGTCTGTTTAAGTCACACTTCCGTTTAAAAGACATCTCACATTTCTTACATTGGTATGGTCTTGTATCTGAATGTAACCGTGTATGTTTGTTTAAGTCAGGCTTCCGTTCAAAAGACTTCTCACATTTCTCACAGTTGTATAGTCTTGTATCTGAATGTAACAGAATATTGTAACGCGAAAGCCGGAACACCCTGTGAATCAGCTGAGAGCGGGAGACAGGGAAGGTTCGATTAGCCACGCCCTCGCCTCGTTTGTCCTATAGTGGTGACAGGCTGTGGTCAGGGGAAAAACATGACTGTGCCGTCTGTTTCTCCTACACCGGATTCTCGATCTTTCGTTTACTGGAATCTTCGCCTGGGAACCAGAAAAGCGGAGAAGTCGGCGATATTCCTATTTAAAGGGGGGTTGCAGACAGACGGGGTCAGTCGGTTGGTTAGTGAGTGTGAGCGAGGAGACAGTCGCAGTTCTTGGTGTAAGAGTTAGTCAGTGACGTGTTAATGAACGAAAAGATTGTGCAACGGAAGACTGTACGAACTGTGTATGTGTATCGGAGTTTATGTAATCGCGAGTACAAGTGAAGTTGTAACGGACGAACTGGTAAATTCTAATTGTGTGCATTACGTAATTTTGTGTGATTGGCAAGTGTTAAACTGTAAGTCGGTGGAAATAAAGAACATTTTTGAGTGGTGTAATTGGACTTTTTATTCCACGAACCCACAAAGTTTGTTTAATTGGGACTTCTGTTTAAAAGACTTTTCACATTTGTTACACTTGTATGGACTTGGCTCAGATTTGGGTGAATATATGAGGGAAGTGGAGATATTTCTCTCTTCAGAAACTCCTTGTGAAGTAAAGCTGAAATATTTCAAACCAAATTAACAACAATACAGTGATTGATTTTCCCTGAAATATTTATTTAAGTATCACTAGCTATGATAGAGTTAATAATGGAAGCAAAAGCCTCTATATCTGTTTCTGGGTAATAAGTGTGCTTAGGAAGTTGATTGGTCTTAGTTAGTGGCCGGTGTGGAGTCAGAATTTCTTTCACAATTTGCGAAACTGCAGTGAAATCAAACTATCCATTCCTAATCCCTGGGCCAGGTCACTGCCTCAATGCCGTTCTAAAATAACAGGATATTTAGAGAGGGTTTAATATGTGCGCTCCTGGTCCTAATGACTTCAATACAAGAGAATATTTGTCTCACCTGCTATTTGCTGTAGCCAGTCTTAGGAGTGCATATTCGTAATTGGAATTTACATAGGCTAGACCCTGCTTAGCAGGAAACGATAGTAAAAAGTTGTTCTATCTGAAGAAAAATAAACAAAATAAAAAAATTTAATGAAACAAAATGCTAAGGCAAAAAGGGCATATAAAATTTTTATAAAGGTAACTCTAAATCAAAGAGTAGCTAAAATTGACCACAAAGATTTCCTCAACTTTCTAGAGCTAGTCAACACCTATTGCAAAATCTAATTTGTTACTATTTCTTAGTATCTTCAAATCTAGATAAGGAAGAAATCCATTACTTTCAGTTTCTAATGTGAATTTTATAGCTTTATGCATAAATTACTATATTTTAATTTTAAACCATCGTTAATTTGTTTATCAGGTACAACAGCAACAATACCATCAACATACCTATACCATATTTTAAAAATCAAAGGAAAAGCTTTAGGAACTTGAATGTCGAAAAAACTCATAAAAACATTAGCTAGAAAAGGGGAAAGAGGATTACCCATTGCTAAGCCAGATGTTAGTTGAAAAAGTTCACCATACATTTTGATCCAAACAAAAATCAGTAAGTTTAACAAAATCAACTCTTAAGTCCTCACATAAATTTACTGAATTCAACCAATTTTTTAAATATATTAAACGTTTTTCTCTAGGAATACTAGGAAATAAGGCAGTTACATAAAAAGTAATAAGTTTATCAGTTTTATATAATACAACACTGTCAATCTTGTTTTGTTAATTCAAAAGAATTTTTAATACTTAAACTTACAAATTTATCAAAATAACTAAATTTTTCATGTAACCATTAGCCTAATATGTAAGTTAGTGGGTTTATACAACAGGTCTCAATTTATTTCCAGTTTTATGAATTTTAGGAAGGGCATAAATTCTAGGTAAAACAGAATTAATAACTTTAACAAAATGTTTTTCTTTGTCCGATATAAAGTTCACTTCAAAAATTAATTCATTAAAATTTGTAATATACGATTATAAAGGGTCTTTACTAACTTTTATAAAATCTATTTGTGTAATATTTATTGCTTAACTGTCCCTAGCTTTATTTTCTACATAATAAGCTTATCTAAGTTTTCAAGTTGTAATATAGAGTAGGAGAACCGAGGTTCAAACACTCATAAGTGACGTTATTTATATTAATTCAATAGTCATGTGATAAATATAAACTGAACAAAATCTGTAATTAGCTTTGTTCCTTTTAAAATTTGAAACCTTAAAAAACAAGGCAAACCTCTCCTTCATTCCTGCTGCTTGTCAGTTAAAGCTGTTTGTGTCACCGGTTTACTTGGTAGGCATGTGACAGCAGTAACAATATAATAAAACTAAAGATGAAAATGAGACATCTGGAAAATTAAAATATTGAAACCAATCATAGGCAAATTATGGGATCTTATTAAAGAGAATTCCTAATAAGACAATAAGAAACAGTTTGCCATTTTGCTAAGTTAAATTGTCAAACCACTTACTGCATACATTGAGTTTGTTTGCTATGAATTAATTCCACAAGTTGAAATGTAACATATAAATGTAGTTGTTACTTCAAATAAAAAATTTAAATATCCTACAGCAACACTAAGTACTTTTTTCAAACTTCTACTTTGTACGTTGTGAGCTTGGACTAATTAGTGAAGTACATAAGTAATATGCAAACTAATGAATTTTAGCCTTACATGTGCTATAAGAAAATTATGAGATGTGGTTGTTACTTCAAATCAAACATTTAAATATTGTACTACAACACTACACATTACATTTCCTACGAGATCTAATTCCGAAAAGTTGTCTACACATTCGCTGAAGGGGTGCGAAACGTCGAGATATGTCAGCGCCTAATGCTGCGCGACTACAAGGCGCTAACGGACGCATTAAGGATAACGCCGGCAGAGGTGACAGGTACCCCGAAGTTTAAAACAGCTACCCTGGAGACCGAAGACTTAATGCCCATGTTGGCGGTGTGGCCAGCCATGATACCTGCAAGGAGGCTGCTCGCACCAGGTAGAGCAGTCAGAGAAACGCGTAAGGCCCGGCGTCACGAGGGGCATGTCGACGCCGACACCACCATCACCTCGAATGATACTGCGCACCGTCATCCCATGAATGGATGACAGCCGTATCCCAGACGGTTGGACGAGAGGTAAGCCGTGCCACGTACTTATCGACACCGGGACAGCCGTGACCGTCACCAGACCTGACGTAGCCAGGAGTTTGCCGTACAGAAAATCGAGCCGACTATACCAGGTACTGACGGCATCGGGCGACGCCTTGCCCGTGAAGAGGGAGGCCCTGCTACAGTTCACTTGCGACGGAGGGCCATGCGTCTGTGTGTGTTCGTCGCGGAGATGGCTTTGAAGATGGTACTGGGATATGCTCTCAGGAGCCAAGAGGCGACGGTCGACGTTGGCAGGAAGTCTTTGGCTCGCTGGACAAGAGGTGATACTCCGGCAAACCGAAGAACCCTTGGAATCTGTCGGGATATCTCGAGGGAAGACGTGGTTGTCCCCGCGAGAAGCGAGGTAGTGGTGATGGTGCGACTAGAAGGCCAGCGGACGAAGAACATGGTGTTGGACCGGAAGACACCTGTGGACGGACTGTGTAGTCAAGACATTGTTACCATGACATAAGGAGGTGACGTTGAGGCTACTTAACCCATCAGACACCGATCACGACGTCAAGGCCGTGCCGTAGTTGGGGACATGCGAGCCCATGGTCACCGTAACACCAATGGACAAGACCTAGAAGCCGGTGCTGACGCAACACCTAGGGCCCTGGCTGGAAGGCTAATTGGAGAGGGCGGCCGATCAGCTGACGGCAACACAGTTCAGGAAGGTTCAGCAACTTCTGAGACGAAACAAGCGCGTCTTCAGCCGAGGTAGCAGCCACTACGGCCACACTCGGACTGTGTGCTCCACCCCATCCACAGCAGAGATGCCGGGCCTATTCGGCAACCATCTAGACGCGTTCCGCTGGCGAAACAAGCGGCGGTATGGAACATGCTGGAGCACATGAGATCCAGGGGAGTGACTAAAGAGTCTGACAGCCCTTGGTGTACCCCTGTAGTTCTGGCGCCAAAGAACGGTGAGCTACGCCTCTACGTGGATTACAGGAAGCTGAACGCTGGCACCAGGAAGGACTGTTTCCCCTAAACCCTGACTGACGACACCCTGAACACGCTTGCTGCTGTGCAGTGGTTCTCGACCCTGGACCTGAAATCTGGTTACTGGCCGGTAGCTCTAGATCCGAGAGACAAGGAGAAGACCCAATTCTCGATGGGCCAAGGGCTTTGGAAATTCACAGTTATGCCCGTTGGTATCTACCACGCACCAGCTACCTTCTAAGGCCTCATTGTGTCAGTGTTGAAAGGATGGAGTTATGACACCTGCCTGCTATACCTATCCGACATTATCATCGTCAGTAAGGTGTTTCAGAGACTGAAGGCGTCCAACCTGAAGCTGAATGCAAAGAAGTGCCAGCTCTTCCGCAAGGAAGTCAACTACTTGGACCACATAATCTCACACACCGGAGTGGCCACAGACCCGGAGAAGACACAGGCCGTGAGAGATTGGCCTTGCCCGAAGGATGAGAGAGATTTGCGCAGTTTCCTGGGGCTGTGTAGTTATTACCACTGCTTCATAAAGGGCTTCTCCAACATCGCCAACATCCTCACCCGCCGGACAGAAGAATACCAGCTTTGTGCGTGGACATGAGGACGCTGAAAGCGCTTTCCAGGAGCTGGAGAAGACACTTTGTAGTACTCCTATTTTGGAATTCTCACAACCAGGTGGCGCCTTCATTGTGGACACTGACACCAACGACCATTGCTTTGAAGGCGTCCTATCCGAAGTCAAGGACGGCCACGAGCAAGTGACAGCCTACTACAGCAAGACGCTGACCAAGGCAGAGAAAAACTACTGCGTAACCCGACGAGAGCTACTGGCGATGACTAAGACCTTGGAGCATTTCCACAAGTTCCTGTATGATCAGCCATTCCACTTGAGGACTGGCTACACCGCCCTAATTTGGCTACTCGGGTTTAGAAACTTGAAAGGCAGAAAACCCGTTGGGTCCAGATACTGCAGGGGTACGACTTCACCTCTGAACATGGTAGAGGGAAGAGGCACGGCAACGCAGACGCCATTCCCGAAGAGCCTGCCCTGAACAGTGCGGTCAATGCACAAGAGTGGAAGAGAAGGAAGATGCTGCAGCTGTCAGAGCGGTCACAGCAGTACTTACGGACGGTTGGGATAGCGCAGGCCAGAGGAGGCGGCAGCTGGCAGATGCCGACTTGGGACCACCCTTGAGGGAATTGGAGTCAGGTACAAGAGGATCCTGGGAGGTTATCGCACCAAGGAGTGCCACATACAAGTCGTAGTGAGGCCAATGGGACCCACTGAAGATCTAATGCTATGGGAATCACCCAACGGGAAGACGCAGAGAGAGAGAGCAGTTGGTGCTTCCCCGGAAGTCTTAAGAGGAAGTGCACGCCGGGACCTCAGGAGGACACCTGAGAGCAAACCGAACGATCGACAAACTATGATAGCGCTACTACTGGCTCAGGCACCGAGCAGGGGCTGACAGTTTGTGCCGTCAATGTCATGTGTGAACGAGAAAGCGCGCCCACAAACTAGGAGCCGGGGTCGCATGCCGTAGTACAATGTCGGAGCGCCATTCGGACGCATCGCTGTCGATATAGCTGGACTATTCCCAATGTCGGACCGAGGCAAAAAGTACCTGATGGTGGCCGTGGACTACTTCACCAGTGGCCGGAGGCGTATGCCATCCCGGACCAGGCCGCGCTGTGGCTCAGTGGTGAGACCGCTTGGCTCTCACCAAGGCGGCCCGGGTTCGATCCCAGGCGACCGCAAAGTGAGATTTGTGGTGGACAACACGGTGCTGGGGCGGGTTTTCTCTGGAATCTCCGGTTTCCCCCGCCATCTCCTTCTACGGTTGCTCCATTTTCATCTCATGTATCATCAGTGTCATCGCCTGCGGTGCCGTATGTAGTAAACGCGGGCGTTAAACACTACACATCCCGGACTAGGAGGTGAAGATATTCACCACAGATGAACTCCACACATCAGGGCACCAATTTTGAGTCTAAGTGGATGAAGGAAGCACTGGAAAGACTTGGGGTGAATAAGACGCGAACAAAATCTCGAAACCCGCAGTCGGACGGCATGGTGGAGAGGTACATCAAGACCCTAGAAGAACATCTGAGAAAGGTCGTGGCCAGCATCAGCGCAACTGGGACGTCAAGATGCCACTGTTCTTGCTGGCTTACCGCTCTTCAACACACGACACCACTGGGATGACGCCAGCCAACTTAATGTTAGGCCGAGAGTTACGCCTCCCTTGTGACCCGGCTTTTGGCAGACCCGGGAAGCGAAAGAGCCAGCAGCCGACTATGAGGAGAACTTGGCAGTCGATCTCCACGACATGCATGAGATGACTCGTCAGAACATCCAGATGGCGAGCGACCACATGAAGACCCGGTACAACAGGCAAACCAATAACCAAGGATTCCAGCAAGGTGACCTGGTCTGGTTGTACCACCCTACCTAGACCGACGCACACTGCCCGAAACTTCAACAACCATGGCAAGAACTGTACACTGTGGTTAAGGGAATTAACGACGTTGTCTACTGCATCCAATAGATGCCCCGAGGAAAGATGCTGGTGGTACAGCTGGATCGTCTGGCCCACAACGATAATGCTGTTTGGGACGACCAGCCTTGAGGAGGGAGCAGTGGCGCGAGGCCGCTCGTAAGCGAACGCCGAGAGAAAAGGAGCGAAAAACACAGATAGCACCTAAGCCACGCCTATGTTCGGAGTAGCAGTGACGGGGCGAGGAGAGAAAGAGCCAACGAAATGGCTTGACCGTCTTGCCTCCTTCGCCGACCGTCGTGTAACACCGTGAGTCTTTGTGAGATATCGAGAAACTTCCCCAACCTGCGAGAAGCAGCTGCTCATGAATACATAGGAGGGACGGGCAGAGAAGCACTCAGTTGAGAGTTGTCAATGGTGCAGAGTGGACGGGTGTCGGACGGACTTGAAGGTTTCGTACGTATGTGTAACGTCATTCTCCTAGTAATATACCAGTGTCCTTCAATGGAAATTGTTCTAGAATGCAGTAGAGTTTAAAGACAGATCGCGGAGAAAAGAGAAAGACGGAATTATCCAGATATCACAGTCTCTTTCTTTCTCTCGGCAAGCGCTCAGCGCTGGGCGCCACTGTCTATCTCGTTGTTTTCTGCCTGCGAGCTACTCTCTGTCTTTCCTACGGACTCGCCCGGCACTTGCTTTGTCGTGGCTCCAACAGAAAAAATGCCATCGGTGACAATATGGAAGAAAGCTTTATCATTTCTATCAACATTTAAATTTGTTTTATTTTTTCCATATATATACAGGATGTTTCAAAACGAAACCGAAGGAACCTATAGAAATAGTTGCTCAGCTTGTATGTGACACATATAAATAGTTTTTACGGCCAATAGAGCCGCACAAAATATTCCAGAATGAGTGTGGAATAGGCAGTGACATGAACGACTTGTGCCTCACGCTACGGGATTTAGCAGGTATAGTTCACACGCTGTGCCGCGTGCTGTACGTACCAGCATCGCATAGAAGTTCCCTGAAAGTAATGGGCCCCCTTGCACAGTGGGTCAGGGACAGCGAAAGTTTCAGTGAACGCATGCTACACAAGAAGCAGAACCGTCAAAAACATGCACACTATTCACTCTAGGCACTAAAACAGAGGAGATTCATTCACAAATGTAGAGCCGTCAGAATGTTTTTGAATGGTCTGTAACTGAACTGACAGAAGTTGACATACGCTACCGAGGGAGGATGTACGAACCTTTTCCAGACCCCTGCATCTTATCCCCCGGACTTTCTCTTCTGTGGTACTGTAACTATTTGCAAACATGCTGGCATACTCCGCAGTAGCTTGCTTGCTACTATTAAGAATTTCTTTGGCTTATGAAACCACAATAAGGAAGCTATTGCTTAATTGTTGCATATGAGTGTTTAGCATGTTCGAAACTTCCGTTATAGCAGTCCATGGTGGCAAATAAGCTGATGGACATATGCAACTTAAACCTTTTAGAGGGAAGTGAATGTTAGTGAAATTGAGTATAGAAGCATTAAATGACAAAAAGAATAGAGAACTATATTACAGAATTGGAGATAAATTTAACCGAAACTAAATGCCTTATGTGTTTAATAATAGTAAATAAAGCATTTGTAAGTGAAAACGCAACTGCTGATTTTACAGTAACTCGTTGAAAGCACTGTACAATTAAGAGCATAGCAAAATGAACAACCTTAGGACTGTACGAGTCATTAATCAACTTTTTCACAAGTAACTGCCCTTTGCCCCGTTGCCTGAATGTGAGGCTAGGGTCACTGATAAATAAGAGGAGGTATGTTTTTGTTTTCTTAGCTAGTGCGTCCCAATAACAACTTTAGAGGTTCGCACACCAGTGAGTGGTTCCTGCGCTCCTAATCACAAATGTATGTAATAGTGGTGCATAAAACTATACTTAACAGAATTTCGAAGCTGCGACACCGTTAAGTTATAAACTACGCAACGACTACAATTGCTTGGTGTCGTCTTGAAACAACCTGTATCTGTATATATAGTTTTCTAAGTATACATATGGCACATTGCAGATAACCCTGATATCACTTATTTTTTGTGAAGTTTTACATTATTATTTACCTACTGTAATACATGTTCTGAGGTAAATACTTAAAATCTTGAAGATTAAGAAAGTTTCAAAGTTAATACATAAAGTGAGATTAAAAGAAAAACAAAATTACAGGTGCCAGTGTACTTGTGTGTAATACATATTTATTGTCTCTCAGATTTGGTATCAGAGGTATCTGAGGATCAAACACAGTGGACATTATTTATATTACCCATGGGAGCTACTCTTAACATTCCATTTTACAAATTTATCGCACTCGTCCAGTCCATAATAAGGTACCCAATGTGGTCAATAGAGGTGAAATAGAATTTAATAGCATTATCATTTCGAAATCCTGAAACCCATGCACTCGTCTTATTTATACGGTAAGCTGTTATAAAAATATTGCGTTTTGAAGACGTAATACTCATAGTAGCTACACGTTTGCTCATAGTAGGTAACAATCAAACATACAAATGTCTTAAACCTATATCTGTCAATTCATACACTGGAATCTGAAAGTATAGACCTTATTCACGGAAAATGAATTCTCATGAGATATAATTCAAGTAACCACAATACTTGGAATGTACCATTTTCCCTAGACCTTTAAGTATTTGATTTACAAGGCCGTGAAATGATCAAATTGGCAGTCGTTGAGATTATATCAGTGAAATATGCTAAATTGAATTGGATGCGGATATTTACAAAGAACGTAAGCTACATTGACAAAAGAAAAAGAAGAAATCAGGTATGTGGAAAATATCAGTAGTGTGAGGGAATACGGATCAGTATGACTATCATTCAAATAGTTAATAAATTTGACTGAGCGGCCTGGCTCCAAAATTCTGCCTCAGGTTAGAATAATCACTGATGTTAAATTTTTGGTGGTGGTGATAAAAAAAGTATGTTTCGATGTATGGTGGTACATAAAATGACTTATGCTGATTTGGTAAGGTTGTTTTCAGTATGAAGTGTCATAGAGCGCTGCTCAGTGACGGGACGAAACAGAGTTAGCCTCATTGTACTGAACAAGTTTCCCAATCCTGTTAGACCAAGTTTCTTCCGATCATAATTTTGACTTGTATATTTTACGGTGAATGTCGGAAGAATAAGCCCTTAGTAGCTTAAGGCATTGTGACGTATTTGTCCGAATTGCCGTCTGGTAGTGTTATGTTGTTATGTGGCCAAGGCACTATGGATTACGCCCATGGAGGCCAAGTATACAAGAGCTTCTCTCGTGTTAATAATCTATCGTATTTATAAGTTTCTAATTTAAGAGCAAAAATTAACAGATGTAGAATATCTTGCTTTCCCAGGCGTGTTATAATACTACTTTTGTTTTCATTTTCTTGGAATTAATGTTCCTATTTTGTTATTGAAAACCCCGCAAGTGCAATATCCGACATATGTAATGGTTTACCGTCTTAACGCCGTCAGTTTGCTGTTTGTGCTACAGTTACTCCCATTATATTAATATCTTTTAAATGAATAGTATTTTGACTTTGTTGGTATCTGTATCTTGTCTTATGTACTTTTGGCCTGTTATATGTTGCACAGTTTGCCGTTGCAAGTGGCACCAAAGCGTTGTTTAGCTTTAACCTCAAAATAAGTAAGGTAGTAACTCAGACTTTCAGAACATAGTGATCCAAAGTGAAGCCACTGGGAACTGAAATTTGTATATTTAAACCCGAACTGTGCTTAAATTACTATTGGTTGGTTAGAGACTCAGTCTTAAGTGTTGTGGTTCTGTATATTATACATGGAGAGGTCCGTCCATAAACATCCTACATTATAATGGTTCTGGTTTACATGGGGGAGAGTTGAGGCATCTTCATCTATGGTTATATGTAAGTGGTTAGGCTTCTGCTAGCAGCAGCAAGCTTGTTGCATAGGTGGCTGATGCTAAATTGACTACCTTAAACTCTCAATATATTGCCAATTGTAAATATATTGAACAGAAATTCTTTCTACTTTTTTGTTTTGTTTGCTGCTTCTTATACTGTGAAGCTCTACACAGTTAACACACTGTAGAGATTTCTCATTATTACATCTTTGCAGTAACGTAATATAACAATGTATGATGTACTGCTCAAAGAAATGACAATACAGCCATTGCTGTGTTAACCCTGGAGTGGTCGCGCGGCGTCTCACAGACGCCAGGTGCACTTTATTTACTCACTATTGCTGAACACATACACTGGTTGGCTTGTGGCGCCGTCTACCTTCCAGTTATCTAAATACTAACATATTTTCCTCATCAGCACCGTATTAGTTGCACTACAGTGCTGGAGGGAAGAGGTTGTTACCAAAGCTGCATCGCTGGAGTCTAGCAGACGTCATGCGACCTTCGGTGTTACTGAAGGTAAATATTCTATTTCTTTGTTTTTGGTTGGTTTATTGTAGTAATGTTTGTTATTTATTAGCAATGACTCTTGCTAATACGTATTTATTTATCTTCAGATCCAATATGACCTCACAGAAGACCTACAATCTGGAAAATCCACGTGACAGGGAAATTGTACTCCGGCTGTTGGAGGAAGATGATGAATCAGGTGATGACTTCGGCATTTATAGTGATGTTGAAGAAGACTGTATGGAAACACGAGAAGAAAATACTGACACTGAGCAAGAAGCAGACTCCAGTGATAGTGATAGTGATAATCAGGTTGACGAATGTTTTCTAGGTAGGAACACTTACACAAAATGGTCAAAAGTGTGTCCACCAAAAAATGTTCGAACTGTAAGACAAAACATTGTCAGTCATTTACCGGGTGTGAAAGGTGCCGCAAAGAACGCCAAAACACCAGCAGAATGTTGGGAGTGCTTTTTTGACAATGACTTGCTCTCTAGCATTGTTGAATACACTAATAAGAAAATATCTGAAGTACAGGGACATTATTCCAGAGAAAGGGATGCTCATCTGACTGACGCAACTGAAATAAAAGCTCTGTTAGGAATACTGTATTTATGTGCAGCAAGAAAAGACAACCATACATACACCCAAGATATATGGGCCTCCAATAAAATGGGAATTGAGTTATGTCGTCTGATAATGACTGAAAGACGATTTAAGTTCCTCTAATACTGTTTGAGGTTCGACAACAGGGATACCCGAGAGGAAAGAAAGAAGGTTGATAATTTAGCTCCTATACGTGAGATATTTACTTCCTTTGTGGAAAATTGTAAAAATGCCTATTCAGTTGGAGAGTACTGCACAATTGATGAAAAGCTAGAAGCTTTCAGGGGCAACTGTTTCTTCAGGCAGTACATCCCTAGCAAACCAAGTAAGTATGGTCTAAAAATATTTGCTTTGGTGGATGCTAGGATGTGTTACACCGCCAATCTAGAAATATATGCTGGTAAACAGCCTGCAGGGCCATTTGCAATTAGCAACAAACCAACAGATGTTGTGAAACTTCTCACTTCTGTGATCTCAGGAACTGTGCGTAATATAACCACAGACAATTGGTTCACCTCCTTAGAATTAGCTGATCACTTGTTTCACAAGAATCTTACTCTGGTTGGAACTGTGAAAAAGAATAAACCTGAAATTCCGCCAGAGTTTACACAAACAAAGAACCGGGAGGTGGGAACAACACTGTTTGGGTTTCAGAAAAACTCAACTCTAATGTCATATGTTGCCAAGAAAAATAAGGCGGTTCTGATACTCTCCACAATGCATCACGATAATGCAATTGATGCCACATCTGGTGATAAGAAAAAGCCAGAAATGGTAACATTTTATAATGCAACCAAATCAGGAGTCGATACTGTCGATCAGCTGTGCAGTACGTATAACGTGTCCAGGAAAACTAACAGATGGCCGATGGTTATTTTTTATAGCATGATGAACATTGCAGCTATAAATGCACAAATAATATACCATGCAAACAATACTGATGCTAGCACAAGGCGTAGTGAATTTCTGAAACTTCTAGCACGTAATCTAGCTAACGATTACTTGCGTCGACGTTCTGAGTGTTCATCATTGCCAAGAAATCTCAAACGAGATATTCAGAGTCTTTTTCCAGATGAAGGTGCAGCGCAACCCACACAAGAGGACCGAGGCGCAAAAAGACAGAGATGCGGTGAATGTGGTCGTTCAAAAAACCGATATACAAACTACAGATGCCGCAGCTGCAAGAAATTTCTTTGTTTAGAACATGCACAGCAAGTATGCGCTGACTGTTAATTGTAGCGCTGAGTAAATATGATATGTCTGTTATAAACTGTACATTGCATTAAATAAGAATGCTTCCATATAAGGACTATAATATTATTATCTAAAATGTGTGTGATAATGGTTTTTCACCTTTCTGATGAATGAGATTAAAATTTTTGTAATGTAGTAGTCAACAGAATTCTGGAATATATTTATACTTAAAACACAGAAAAATAAAATATATTACATTGTTCATAATGTGTACATCTGTTTGAATTTACCGAATTAGTACTTTTACAATTATACATCTAAACAAATTTAACAAAATATACATTGTTAACGCAAGAATGCTGTTGGCGTCTGTGAGACTCCATGCGACCAACAATGAAACAATATCCCGCGCGACCACTGCAGGGTTAAATGTGGAGACTTTCGTTTTGTTGAATGTCTCTTAATATTTTTATAAGACATTTGTTCCAACTATTGCACTTGGCATTGTTCTCAATATGAAATCTAGGTGCAATTTCCATCCTAAAATGATGACTGCTTGAGTTATGTCCCATAGCTTTAAGCAATGGAATTGATCTGATTGAAGCTTGTATTTTTTGGGATGCATAGATGTTTGAATGTTTCAGTAGTGTGAATAGTAGCACCTTCTCTGTGGAGGCTTTGCACAAAGAGTGAGCATATCTAACATTCAACTTAAATCCATACAGTTGGCATAGCAAATGCTGAGCTAAAGTTTAAAATGGAGAGCTAATCTTCCTAGTAATTCATATTGAAGGTAAACATACTCAACTAAACATATATATAGTTGGAGGTATTCAAACATGGAAATCAGTATAAGCATTCTTTTAATGTCCCATTCAACATGTCATACATTCACAGCACATGCATTATAATACTGGTACTCTGGTACCTTTATTGTATTTGTATCTTACATTATGTAATATCAGTGAATATTCAAGAACCATCAGCATTTCTAACATTTACCTCAGAAGTGAAAATTGAAATTGACTATTTAAGGAGGCTCTTTAACTGCTCTGTTCCTCGGCATTCCATTCTACATTGTGCATGAAAGACTGCTTAATTTTGCTCAGGGGCCTCTTTAACAGTCTTCAGGTTGTTTTACATTCCATAAATCTACAAAAAACTACCAAAGACTTTACTTCTTTTCTGAAGGAAGTAATTCTATGGATTTGTTCTCAGCCGTGTTTGCTCCAGAGTCTAGTATGGTAGTATTTATTTTGAGTACCCTTGGTCACATGGCATACATCAAGTCTATGGCTGAGTTCTACCCAAACATCGATAAATGTGTATTCAGTAATTGTAGTAACAGCTGCTTGAATCTGGTTTCTTAATTCAGGGAGGTTAGCTGGTAGCGGAGGCACATACACACGATCCTTGATGAAGCCCTAAAGGTAAAAATCGCATGGTGTTAGGTCAGGAGCCATGCATAGCAAGCCCTCTCATTGGGGCCCTTGTGGCATATCCAGTGCTCGGCTACAGTGACGTTCAACCAATCGTGTACTTCGTTATCCAGTGTGGTGGGACATCATTTTGCTGGAAAATTAAATTCTCTGGTTCATTTTTTTTTCAATTAAGGGAAGAGCCATTGCTGTAGTATATCAAGGTAAGAAGTGCCAGTTACAGTAAGTTCACCAAAAAAGAAAGGCCATAAGCCTTTCGCCTGGATACGGCACAAAAAACATTCACTTTAGGGAAATCTCTTTGCATTTGAACTATCTCGTGAGGATTTTCTGAGCCCCAGATGTGCATATTATGAGTGTTAACATCTCCACTCAGGTGAAAGGTCGATTCATCACTGAAGTAAACACGATCCATAAAATCGTCATCGTCATGAAACAGCATGTCGTTCGTGAAGTTGGCACATAATCTGTGGTCTGTCGGCTTTAGAGCCTGCAATAACTGTAAACAAAGGACGTAGCCATAAACGTTTTCTTACAACTTTCCAAGCAGTCGACATAGGAACTTGTAATTCACAACTAGCCTACCGGACTGATTTCTTTGGGCTGTGAGTGAACGACTCGCACTCGCCCAGTAGTCTCTTTACTTACTCTTGGTCGTCCCATGCTCTTTGCTTTACAAAGGCAGCCATTATCTTCAAACTGATTATACCATCTACGAATGTTATCACTAGGAGGATCACAACCAAACTTAATGCAGAAGGTACGTGGAGCTGTAACTACATATTTGATCTTTCCAAACTGCAAAACAGAAAACTTTTTCTGTTTACTAGTCGCCATCCGTGCTACTACCGCTGTCCAGCAGACTGCGGCAGAAACATTGCGCTCACATGCGCAGTGGTGCCAACAAACAAAACTGTTTGAGTTGCTTTTTCATTTGACATATCATTTATAACTAAGTTTAATGTATTACATATAAGGAGTTAAAACACCGATGTTCATTTCTATACAGCCTGTATTTTACGAACGAATGCACCTACATAATTATCTGTCTAGGATATATAACATTATACTTTACTCGAATGTTTAGCTGTGGCAACAACTTTCTCTGTTTGTTATTGTAGCCGAGAGAATGACGATTTAGGAGTTAGTTGTGGTACAGGTCTAACGGTTCCCTTGCAGCTACTCTTGTTACATGTTGACATGTTTTTCTTCGATAGTAAGTAGTGGAATATTTTTTTACGAGTCGAAGGAGCTACTTCGTTTTGAGTACCAAAAGTTATTCATTGCTATTGGACAATTTGGCTGATGTTAGAGGAATGTTTACAGTGTTTGTAAATAAATGTCAGAAGCATTATTCTCCTTGGACAAAATGTCACATTCATATCACTATCAGTAATTACCTGAATTTTGTGGCTGATGTGCTTTTAAACAGTATATACTATTATTTGAAGCAAAAGGTTAGAAACAGTGATGTATATAACAATTGAAGTAATGAGTTGGTATTCAAACACAACATCACTTAAAATATCCTTACTTGAACAATTGTTTCGGAGACCGGCTCGTCCCCATCATCAGCAACTATCCAACTGGTTGGATCCGTGGTTTCTTGAAGTGAGCTGGTTGTTTGAGGTGACATCTGTTGATTGTGAGATGAACTTCCAAAGAGAGTTTTCAGGCGGCAATTCGAAATTTAACGTATACTGTTTGTTTTTTATAATTAGCAACTTCTCCCAAACATCGAGCTCAGCTGCATTATTGGCTGGCTTTAATAGTTTTATATTTGGTACAATTTCATGATTGGTAGACCAAAAATGGTGGGCTATTGCTGATTTTTCCATTTGTTTGTATTTCACACATCTCATATGTTCTTGTAATCTAATTTGTAAACTTCTTTTGGTTTTTCCTATGTAGAACTTATTACAGTCTGAGCAGTTTATTTTGTATATACCTGATTTCTTGTTTTCAGGTACTGGGTCTTTCAGGTTGTTGCATAATAAGTTTTTTAAACTGAATTTATTTATTGGGGCTAGGGTGATGTTATACTTCTTGAATATCTTGTTGAATTTATGATGTACTTTGGGATGATATGTGAATTTCTTGAACTGTTTCTCGGATTTTGAATCTGTTAGTTTTGTGGTATCCAATATGTGTTTTTGTTTCTTAAATTTCCAAATTTTCTTTTCTAATAATTTTTTACTGTATCCCTTAATTGCAGCTATGTTAATCATTTGGTTATATTCTTTGTTGTATTCATTCTGTTTCAATGGGATGTTGATTAGTCTATGTGCTAAACTGTTCAAAACTGCATGTTTGTGGGGTGTCGGGTTGTAGCTATCGTTCTTGATGTAATTGTCTGTTTGTGTTGGCTTCCGGTAGATGCCAAAAGATATGTTATTTAGTTCATGAATTATCTTCAGATCTAGGAATGGTAGGTAGCCATCTGTTTCTATCTCTATTGTGAACTTTATTGTTTTGATAGTATATAGTAGATAGTAGATAGTAGATAGTAGATAGTATAGTAGATAGTAGATAGTAGTTTTGATAGTATATACTATCTAAAGCTTAACAAGTATGGCATAAAAATATGAGGTTTGAGTGATGGAAAAAGTTTTACACCACTAATATGGAAGTTTCTTATGGATAGCAGCCGGACAGATCACAATTGCAAAAGAATTCCACAGAGGCTGTAGAGCTAAGATTAACTGAACCAATCTATAAAGGTGGTAGAAATGTTACAGCAGATAATTGATTCATTGGTGTAACCCTGGTGAATCAGCTGGCAAAAGACAACTTTCTTTTGTTGGTACAAAACTCAAGAACAAGGAGGATTTGCCCTTTAATGTTACTACTGCAAAAGGTGGCAGTCAATACAAAAGCAGATATGAAACACTTGTTTCATATGCTCCAAAAAGGGTAAAAACAGTGGTTTTAATCTTATGACTAAATGTTTTGTTGGAGCAACTGTCAGAAGGTGATGAACAAAGGCCTGAGATAATCATACATTATTATACTAAATCTATAGTTGATGCAATTGATAAATTGTGTGCTACATAATGTAGCCAGAACATGAAGGTTGCCAATAGTTATTTTTAACCATATGTTGGGTAATGAAGGTTATTAATTCAGGGGTTATCATGCTTGTAAACCAAAACAAATATTCCACAAGACAGAAATATTTGAAAGTGCTGTCCTTTGCTTTACTGCTGTGATAGCTACAGAGAAGAGCAACAGCATCAAAGCTACTAAATGATATGAAGGAGCTTCTAAAGAAATATTAAGCTGAACCAACAGCAGATGAGTTGCAAATGCACCTGCAGTAAAGACAGAAAGAACAGCAAAACTGAATGTGCAAGTGGGAAATACAACGGTCCTCTCTGAGACAATATGTCATTATTTTTTGCAATAACTATTTAGTCAGCGTAAACAGAAGAAATAGCTGATGACTCTGAGTAACTGAACATTTCCAGTGACAAGATGTATTTTAAATAAATAAATTATTCTCTTTATGTATACATGATAAAAATTATAATGTACACTCTATTCATATTATATTTTAGCTGATGTATTTCATATCACTATACTAGTAAAAGTCATATATACTTAATCTAATTAAAGCCAAAAATTGGAGGGGGAAAAAGAAAAATGAAAATAATAAGATACACAGGCATATAATCACATAAATATGGCGCGAGTCTCCCATGCCCCACGCAACCAACAATGTACGGCCCAGGCACGCTCCTAACAGAAGGTTAATGTTTAGTTGGAAATTTCTTCTATTTCAGAATGTAATAGGCAGTGCTAAGCCAGCTTCAGCAGAGTTGCTAGTTATGATTGCACCAGTGAGTATCAGAGTTGTTAAAAGTCAGTTGGCTGTGGCAGTTGTGTTGTTAGTATTAATTATTGGTCTGTCAGCAGTGAATGTGTACCAGTCCCAGCAGTACAAGTTAGTACTTGGAACAGAGATATAAACAAACATTAGATTGATGTCCTTGTTTTGTGTATTTGTAAAATGTAAAAGTGATTGTAAGCTAGCATTGGGCTTAAGATTCTACTGACAAAAAATGTGTGCTTGTTGCAATTGGTGTTAGATAATATTGAGCAGTACATCTCTGGTTAGCACTGCTGAGTTAACTTTTAACACTATGTAACTTAGTGTGGTTGTTAAGTTTTCTTGTTTCCCGTGTATGTTTGATCACAGTCTGCATAATTTATCTAATTTGCATTTGCCATAAAATTACTTGCAAAAGTGTTTCTAAACATTTGTCTTCAACTTCATAAACTAATCTGCAAATCATGGTAGCTTTTCTGGACTAATATTGACTGTAAACGAGAGGGACAAATAATAGCACACTTGTAAAACATGTCAAGAAATCAACAGTGTTTATTTGTTCATGTGGCTGAACATTGGAACAACTTTGTAAGTTAATTGTGCAGGTTTACTTTACTCTTCACATTTAACATGAACAATTCTGCTGGAAAAGTTGAGCCTGTTTTTCCATAACATTTTATAACTCCTTCCCAAGTCATCACTCTACAATCCACAAAACTATGAAGTTTTCAAGGTATATCATAAATGTCAAATATCAAACACCATCTTTTAGTACGTATATATACTAAACACTCATTGCTCCATATATTTAGTCTTCAGTTAAAAAACGAATTGATGATTAATTTATTATTATTTACTACAGCCATTTTTCCTTTGTTTTGGACATGTCAATTTCAGAGGTTATTTTCCAATCAGTTTTAATCAAAATTGTCACCTCATCACTTTTAATATCAAGTGGTAATTTAATCAATAACTTAACTCCTTGATATAGTACATCCTTCATAGATACATTTCGTAGATAGTTAATGTTGCTTCGTGTATTATATTCATATAGGTATGTGTTTATTGTATATTGGTCAATACTTATTATTAACATTATTGCTTTTTATAAACACGGAGAATAAATTGTGAGTATTCTTCCATCAGTAAGTGTCTCTCTGCAAGATTCCTTGGCTTTTAAATTAAACATATATCTAATATTTTTCTTATGATGGATAAGTAGCCTATTTATGTTTTCTGTAGATATAGCCATAATAAATAAGTATTAACGAATTCAGGTTCTTTTAGTTGCTGAAATATTTAATTGGATGGATTGACATGCTGATTTTATAGCAGAAATAAACATAACACCACAAATGAAACGATAGAGCCAGAGTGAAAAATTTAATGCCAAAGCCGGGATTGGAACCACGGATCTCCTATTCTCCATCTAGCCACTCTAAATGGAGAATTTAATGGCACATTGGCCATAAGTTGCTCAGGAGAATTTAATGTCATGTTTGCATTTTGGCCATAGTAGCTCAGTCTATCGTTTCGTAGTGCCTCCTACATAGCGCTAGTGTGAAAGAACAATTAATTTCGAATAATTATAACACCATATTTTAATACATTAATTACTAATTGTTTGCTGATCACTGAATCTATGTAATTTTCAGTTGAAAATCAAAGATAGAAGAACACAACTAGCTTTCTAATTCTCACTGCCTAACCTATCAAAACATCTTGCTAGTAATACGAAGCAGTGTACAAGTTTAGAGAAGGAAACAATTGATGGACAGAAATAGTAAGAACTGTGGCATATATGGCCTTGATAGATATAAAAATGAACATTATCTAAAATGATGTAGATAAACAAGTAAGACAGAAAGGAAAGGCTGAGAAAGGAAAGTAATTAGTTATATACATTAAATAGAAGATCTGTAATCTATTTTAGTTAATTGATGGAAATTAATCATTTCTCCACACTCGCCGTATATAGGCTAAGATATTTGATGGATAGAGTCAACATGAAAGATTCAACCACATGGCCGGAATTTGAACCACGGATCTCCTGGTTTCGGTCCAGTCGCTCTTAACCTTTGAGCTACCATGGGCAATGTGCCGTCCTGACATTAAATTCTCCAGTTGACACATATATTTCCCCAGTAAACCACTAGGGGCTCTCGCATCCGAGATACAGTGTTTGTGGCGACTTACTATTGTAAGTACTCAAGTCCCAGGCATCATCATTTAACTCTTATTATTTTAGTTAATTAATGGAAGTTAATCATTTCTCCACACTAGCTGTAAAAAGGGTAAGATACTTGATGGATAGAGTCAATAGTCAGATGGATAGTCAGTGGAGAAATGATTGTCAAAGGATAGATAATCCTATCTAGCAAGTAAGTTTCATGAAGGAGGAAAGTTGCCTAAGGAAAGAAGAGGAGGGAACAGGACAGGAAACGAGCATAAAGGCCCTAACTATTGCCATTAAGCTGATGTATAGTAATATAAATGTAGAGAGTGCCACCATTTCAGGGGGAAGTCCACAAGAAGTTATTTGCCTTCAGATCTCACAGAGAATAAATTTTTCAAGGGATTCTGTTAGGAAAAAGCTTTACGACTTAAAGAATGCTTCTTATCAAAATACAAACATGTATTTTAAGAACATTTCAATTTATCATTCAGGATTTTTCATACGAATAAGCTATCTGGAAGTAAACGTGAAAACTTGACAATCACATTGGCACTATCACACGCAGGACTCATTGTTCCATGCTTTATGTGCTATTTATAATTTTGTTTTAAGTCAGACAATTATATTAAAATATAAAATCATTATCATTGTACAATGCTACTCTATTTCTTATATTGGTTTTGTATTTCTTATTAAGATAAGTGCTATCATCTTAAACAGTGCAGTAGAACAATACTTGAAAATATGAATTGTACACAAATGCAGATATGTAATAAAAACTAAAGCAATTAAAGATATTTATTCCCAGAAAAAAATTAAAACACATCATGGAACTACAATAGGCAAAATAGCATTGATTATATATGCATAATTAAAGTTTTGAAACATAAGTGGAAAAATCAAACCCTTATATACTGTCAAAAAATTAAATTTATAATGGATATTTCAATATAACACATTATTTACTTCTATGAGATCTAGAAATTATATAAAACTCAACCTATTGAAACATATATATTTAGATGAAAATAGAAAAAACTTGTTTCATGAAATACTGCATGTCTTATATTTATCAAGCTTTGCAAAATGCTCCTCAGTTATTCCCAGCAGATTAGTACTGAGGCAAAACAGTTTACAAAATATTATCTAACCATAATAGATACCAACTAAGCAGGTTGTTTTAGGCATATCTCAAATCTGTGAATGATTTGTACTTTATCCTGACATTTTAAGAACATTAGGCGGTTAATTTCACAGTGCATCGATAAGCTGTCTGGAATGAAAACTGCATTGGCAGACAAGTATCTGTAGTTTGGGTTAGACATGTCTTTAAATTTCTTAAGTCCGTACAACACTCCAAGAAGTTGTTTTATGATAAGACAACAGCGGTGTATAGTGTGTTTAGAATAATTATTGATGGATTTCAAGGTGATGTTACAACTTACTGATATTTTTGGGTGTATATATATATATATATATATATATATAATATGTTTCTTTCCTAACAGATTTGCTTCTGAAGATAAGATATACATCCGATTTGACAGCTATTTGAAATGGAAAAGAAAATAGTAATCAAAGAAGAGGAACCTGTCACAGGCGACTTAGCCTCACAGAAAGAGGGAGAGTTCGTTCATAAGGTTAATACTGTGAAGACAAGTATTGATGCTATGCTTCTGGATACTGATTGTGACATGACAGTTAAAACAGAAGTTAAAACAGAGACTCTTTTTATCAAACATACTGTAAAGCAGATAAAGACTGAAACTGTAACTTGCAGCAACAATTGGGAGATACATGGAACAAATGAAGTTGAACAGAATAAGGTAAAATTTCTTCCAGAGGATCCTGTAATAATGGATACGAAATACAGCAGTGATCATGAAATGCATAACAAAATAGAAATTAAAGAAGAATCTTGGTGGTTAGAAACAGCAACATCATCAGTCTGTGATAATAGTAAGGTAAGTTAAGCAGTAAACTCCTTTAGCTAATCGAAATGTTTTGTAATAATCATCCCAATATATTCTGTGTTATTGCAGAGTATTACAGTCTACAACACTAAAATAAAGAGTAAAATGAATGGCACATAAAGTCAAGAATTAAGGCAGTAGACCAGCCAGCGATAAACCTTTAAACCATATGCTATTGGGCAATATAATTCAGATCCAGTCTTTTTGTTCTATCAAGAAGTATTACAACCATTCAGTAAGATATTTTGATAAAACAGAAATAGATTAGGCTTTGCAACTTCATTTGCACCAACGCATATAGTCGTAAGATATTTTTGGGTCGAACTGGTATTCAATGCTCTATTTATTGCTAGTATTTACCTAGAATGTGTTTCAGTAGGACCTTCCTAACATCAGCTGTAGTCGACTAATGGATGTTGGTTTGGTGAAATCCTTGGAGGTGATAGGGGTGTCTGTTGGTATCCTGATGATTATGAAGTTTGGGTTCTCTTCAAAGGCAATGTCAAAATTCAACAATTTTCTTTCGTATTTCTTTATGAAAATTTGTTCCCATGTGGTTAATGCAGCTGGACCTTGGACATTTTTAATAAGTGAATTTGTCATTCTATATTGTGATTATCCTTCCAGAAGTGATATGCTACCGCCGATTTATCTATTTATTTATTCCTGATGTTCTTAAAATGCTCTTTAGACCTGATGTTCAAATTCCTTTTAGTTTTTCCAATGTAAAAATTATCACAGACTTTGCGGTTTATCCGATACACACCTGATTTTTTGTCTTTAGATATCTACTTTTTATTTTGTGATTCCACAAGGTGTTGTAGACTGAATTCTTTCTGTGCGGCCAAAGTAATGTTGATTTTTTGAAGACTTTTTGGAAAAGGTGTGTAGCTTTGGAATTATATGTAAATTTTCTGTATGAGGCTTTATTCCTGAATGGGGAGAGAGTAGTTACTTGTTTGCATCTTTGTTGTGTTTTGAATTTATCAATTTCCTTTTTGGTCCATTCAGCACTGAATGCATTGTATTCTGCAATGTGAATTATATTACTGTATTCTTGAATATTTTGATCTTGTTCAATGGTACCTTTACCAGCTTGTAAGTTAGACTGTTGATAACAGCATGCTTGCATTGTCTTGGGTTATCTCCGTCTGATTTTATGAAAATTTCTTTGTGTGTTTTCTTCCTATGTATGCCAAATTTGTATAATTTCTGACTAGTTTCAAATCTAAGAAATGGATTTCATTGTTTGTCTCTTTTTCCATGGAAACTTTTAGTGCAGGATTTTGTAAATTAATTAGTTTTAAGGCATCATCCATGTGTTTCTCAAATGTCATACACATATCTATACCAATGTTTGAAAATCAGTGGGAATGCCTTTGTGATATGGGTTTCCGGAAAGCTCATGACGAGATCTGCCAGCAATGGGGACAGTAGATTGCCCATAGATAGTCCTGACTTTTGTTTGAAATTTTTCGTTATTGAATGTAAAAAAGGTCTGTTCGATGCAGAAATTTGTTACGCGAAGGTATTTCTGTATGATGTTTTGGTCTTACTTTAGGGACTGAGCCATATGTGCATGTACTCCCTGAGTTTGTCTCTTGACACACTTGGGGACAAGGAGACATTTGACATTAGAAATAAATTCTCTACACGAACCAAAAGTTTTCCAGACACCTGTATAGATCATATACTAACAAATAAACAGTATGGAGATGAACAATGTTTCCTTTTGAAAGAGGTCTTTCTGACCATAAAGCTGTTCTCATTAATCTCCCAATAAACCAGAGATAAAAAGTAAAACATAAACGGTTAATTACCAAACGTATCTGCAACTCAGAAAACATTAGTAATTTTAAAGTAAAATTAAGCAATCTAACATGGAATCTTAATCCTTTTCTTCATACCGATACCAATTGTAACAGTATCCTTAAAGAGATGAGTGTTACAATTCCTGTTTTCCAAAAATCACATGTACTCAAATCATTAAAAAATATTCGCTTGACTGGTGTACGAATTGTATAAAGATCTCTAGTGCACATTAAAAATGGCTACACAGTAAATACAAGTGAACCATTAACACAAAAGAATAAGATACTACAAAAACTACAACAAAGTCTTTAAAGCAGTAATAAAAAAAGCTAAACATATAGCAATTGAGAGTTACATGAAAAATGCAGATAGTAAATGCAGAGCCAAGTGGGCCATAGTAAACGGTGAATTAGGTTTGAGTAAAACTGTGAATCCTGGGCCATCCACGCTTAATTCAAATTATCCATATGCTAAGAAAAATGTCAGGCTTTAAATCAGTACTTTGTAAACATTGGTTGTGAGAATCGGGAGGCTCCCAAATCCCTAGAGAATGAATTAAAAACAATTATAAATACAATTGCCGTATGCTCACACCCACATTTAATTTTGAAATGGTCTCTCCAGGTAACATTAATCAAGTAATAACAAAATTAAAACAAAAAAAAAAGCCCAGGGTTGGGATGAGTTATCGTCGTTCTTAATAAAAGAAATCAAGCATGAAATTAATGGGCCTCTTTGCCAAATAATCAATCAATCAATGACAACAGGCGTTTTTCACAATAGGATGAAATATGCACTTGTGAAGCCCATTCATAAAGGTGGAAGCAATGAATTTAAAAATTTTAGGCCCATCTCTATACTTCCCGCTTTTGCAATAATTTTTGAAAAAGTTGTACACTCACAATTAATTACATATTTAAATTACTATAGCACACTGATTCGCAGCATGGTTTTAGTGTAAATCACTCAACAATATCAGCACTGGTAAACCTCATGAATGATATCTCTCAAATACTAGATGAAAAACAGTGACAACTCAAAGACATTTGACTGTGTAGATTATGAAATACTATTAAAAAAATAAAACTTTTATGGTATAAATAACATATCACTAAAATGGTTCCTGTCATATCTTAACAACCACAAGCAGAAAGTAATTCTAAAAAGCAAGAATGGGGAGGCCCACCCAAACTGGAACACAATAAAAAATGGGGTACCACAGGGAAGCGTATTAGGACCATTACTTTACATACTATATACAAATGATCTCCCAAAAACATCAGTGAAAAATCAATAATGTATGCTGACGATTCAACAATTAGGATTAAAGCAATAACTAACATATAGCTGATGCAGAAAACAGCTGAAACAATGTCTGCACTAAAGCAGTGGTTTAGTAGTAAGGGGTTAAAACTCTACATATCTAAAACTTCTATTATTCACTTAAACCAAACAAAAGTAGGCAATAACATGTTACACCTCACCAATATGAGTACTGCCACCTCAGCAAAAATACGTGGAATATATGTAAATAATCAGTTAAAATGCAGAAAATTGTACATTACATAGCCAAAAGATTAAATTCTGCCTGCTTTAACATGTTCTTCCTGTCCCAAATAACAAACTTGGAGACTAGGAAGGTAATATATTTTAGTTACTTTCATTCAATTATGTATGGAATAATTCTCTGTGGTCATGCAACAGGCTGGGAATCAATATTCAAAACCCAAAAGAAATTAATCCACATAACAACACACACAGGTCCAAAATAATCTTGTAGACCATTATTCAAAAATTTGGAAATATTAACTTTCCCATCACAATATATACTAGGCCCAAATGGCCTTGTTGTCGACGGGCCCTAAAACACCACACACTCTCTCACTCACTCACTCACTCACTCACTCACTCACTCACTCACTCACTCACTCACTCACTCACTCACTCACTCACTCACTCACGCAATATATACTAGAGCTTTGCAAATATAGACATAAAATTTGACAACCTGTATAGTGCACAAAAACAACACGGCTATCAGACCAGAGCCAGAAGTAATTTAAAACCACTAGCACATAGAGTAACACTATTTGAATGAAGTCCACTATATGCAGGAATAAAAATGTATAATAAATTATCCACTAAAATAAGGCAGACAAAAGATATAAAAATATTTTATAAAGGTATCAAAGACATGCTGGTAAAAAGGGCATATTACTCAGTAAGGGAATATCTAGAGGATAGTTCATAAACATTAATTGTGCTCTCACCACTTTGTAAAGGCATTTTGCCTAAATATTGTACATTATCAGTTGTAAATACCTGTATATATGTAAATAATATTTATTATTTCATTGACATGTCACCTGTTTACAGAGCTAATGCTCACTTTGTAAATGTTTGTGATGAATAAAGTTATTTATTATTATTGTTATTGTTGTTATTAGTATTATGATTATCATTATTATTACATCGATAGATACCATTCACTTGGTGGGAGAAAATTCTAGATCTTCAATTTTGCTGATGAATTCCAACGAATTTTTATTAATATGACTTTCAGATTTTGGTGGTTTCTTAAAAATGTTTGGCGATTTGGACAGTTTGTAACAGGGTGTGAATGATTGGATGCATCATTTTATTTCCTATTTTATGAATTTTGTGTAATCCGTATATGTTAGCTGCTGTAGGGTTGTCTGGTTTCAAACTTTGTTTTATTTCTTTTGGTATGATCATTTTATCCCAGAATGTTTCATTTAACTGTTTTATACTGTTTTACTTATTTAAAGGATCAGACTTTATTTTCTGGAATTCGTCACCTGCCAATTAACCTGTCATTTTAGAAATGTGGTCCTGTTTGTCGATGATGATCGTCTTATTCCCTTTGTCTGATTTTGTTTAAACAACATCACTTTGTTTAGAGATTTAAGTATTTTCAAGTATGGTTTGTGTTTACCACTTTCTCTTTCTAATTTTTTCTGACATCTTTCCTCATATGCTCTTAATTGCTTATTTCAGCCCATTATTTAGACCCTCAGTAGCTTCTTCAATGTTGATTATATAATGTTCTATGTTATCGAGAAATATATGCAAGTTTTTAACTCTATAAATTGGATGTAAAGTTTATGCTCAGATATATTATTAACAGACTAGTTTTGAAAGCCATGCCCATTTTCAGCCTCAATCCAACTATCTTCTGTTGTCGATGAAGAGTTAAAAATGCACTACAATAGCTTTTTCAATTAATTTTGCCATCACTTTATTAATCTCCTCCCTTCATGCATAACACCAAAGGTTAATTCCAGTGATTGCAGGTGTTTGCATCAGTGCCTTCTAATGTTTAATATACTCTTATGACTGTTGGGCAATTTGCAAGTGTTATGCAAAATCCATTAGTGATGTTCAGTGTTCCCAGGTACTGCAACGTTTTTCAGGTATTACACTGCAGCTAATTGTTATAGGAGACTGAACGCCATCCTCTTCTCCTAACATACCAAAACCATTTACAATTTTATTCAGATTTGTGCAAGGGATTTCTTTCAGCTGGCTTTCTTCTTTATGCGGTCAAAAGTCCTTAGTTAAGAAGGCTTCTTGTTAGATATACAAAATGTAGGTGCAACTAATAGATCAAAGCTACAGAAAAATTATTGTTCCAATCACAGTTAGAAAGAAATATATTAGGTAAATTAAATTTGTGACAATGAAAAAACTGTGGCTTTTGATTGATGAAACAATAAGTGCTAATGGTTGGAAAATGGCAACTTTAATGGTAGCTGTATTAAAAAGAAATTGCTGCCGTCCGAGCAATAGTTACATTTTGAGCATCTTAAGAGAAGTTTGTTTTTAAATGTGAGTTGTTCCTCTTCAGGTACAATCACTTTGTTTACCCCAAAACCTTATTTGCTACTTGAATCAGGATATGTGCATTAACTTTGAGTTGATTGCAGAAACTAGGGAATCAGTTAGGTTCACTGTAGCTTATTGTTCAGGAGGCACTTAAGAAAACTTTTTACTTTGAAAATCTATTTCTGTAAACACACATCCTTAAGACTTTTATTTGGAAACGTCATCATATAGTGGTTCACTGCTATTAGCTAAGTCCTCACATCAGGTAAAAGCATTTGGAGTTAAGTAGCTTTACCTTCTCCTCCCCAAAATCTGCTAGTTAGATAAAACAATAAAGGTGAAATAGAAAAAAGGAAACAAAGGCAAGAGCAATGGTATCAGACTACCAGGAATGAGATGTTTCATTATATGTAGTATTAATGAGGGGAGATGGTAACATGCTTGTGGTGTTAATTCTATATAATAATCTGTAGCCTACCAATATATGTGTGGGTGTTGTGTGTAAACTATTTGATTTGTCTTCTTAGGCATTTGTTAAAGTATTATTTTTTTTTTATTGCAGGAAACTTTTGCAGAGCCGAATCAGGAAAATGAGGATGTGCTATCGTCACAGTTATCAAGGTAATAGTGAAACACTTAAAACTGTAAAATTCAGATGTCTAGATGCACACTCATGGACACAAACGTCAGTCATGTGTTTAACCAAAATTTGTCTTAAGTCCTTCATGCCACAGCATCTTGTTAATACTATCAGCAGGAATTTGTCGCAAGTTCCAAATGTTAGCATTAGTATCCCATATGATAAATAAAAGTAACCAAATATATAAGTTAAGCTTCTTTAACAACTAAGTATTAATATTGTGACTTTGTAGTTTCGTAGCATTAAAACCCAAGGTTGCAGAAATTCAAAATGCTCTTTATTTCTGTAGAATGACGTAACACACATGTACAAAACCTTCAAGTCCATCTGACACACGTCTACCCTGCATTATTGACAACTCTCGTCTGAGTGGTTCTCTACCCGTCCCTCCTATTTATACATGAGCAGCAGCTTCTCGCAGTTTGGGAAATTTCTTGACAACTCACGAAGCCTCACAGCCTTTCACGATGGGCGGCGAAGGAGAGAGAACTGTCCAGACATTTCGTTGGCTCTTTCTCTCCCTGCTCCATCTGTGCTAGTGCGAGCATAGGCATGACTGGGGTGCTATCTGTCTTTTTCACTCTGCGCTTACTTCTCTCCCGGCATTCGCTTACGAGCAGCCTCATGGCACTATAGACACAAAACATGAGAATCTTGTACAGCATTACTAAACCTTGTATGTAGTATATACTTCTTTTTCCTTCTCCTAATGATGTTGAATGAAGACATTGCAGCTATTTCTTTTAGATAAGCTTATTTTATATTTAATATTTGCCATCAGCTAGGATTAGCTCTACTACCTGATTTAGGACTTCATGTGTAAACAGAAACTACAAAGGACCTGACAGGCGATCACAGGTAATTATGCCTTGTGCTTCCGGAAAAAAAAAAAAAAAAAATAGCTATCACAGCTGCAATATAATATTCTCGGACAAGGCTATATTTTCATGCACATGTAAAACAAAGGTGATTGTGAATCATCCCTCGTCAGATTTGAGCGCTATTGGGAATTTGTGGGCTGAGACAAAACGGTTGCTGTGTTCTAATTTTCTTGTGGATGGGTGAATAAGAAAAGATGGCCTTCGGCCAAAATTCAAGAACCTTTGTATTTGGAGCTACTTGTACACCTTTGGGTATGATTTAACTTTTTCTGTACCTTGAAGATTAAGTGCAGATATGTGCTACATGTCCAAATATCGGTCATGATGTATTGTGACTTTGTGGGTTCGTGAAATAATAAAACGAGGTTACGAAACACAAAAACTACATTTTATTCTCCTCGAAATACACTGTTCAACATTACAAAATTGCTAGAACCTCAAACTGTTTATTTTTCCAACTACTCTCAACTGTCTGTCGCTACCGGTAACGATTGGTTCCGAAGTTTTCCGAATCTCCACCGGCTTCGGCTTCGCGAGTCTACCGCCAGGGCGACACTGCTCCTTCCTCAAGGCTGGTCGTCCCGAACAGCGCCTTCCTAGCGGGCCAGGCGATCCAGGTGTACCACCAACATCTTTCCTCGGGGCACCTTCTGGATGCGGTAGACCACGTCGTTAATCTGCTTCACCACACGGTACGGTCCTTGCCATGGCTGCTGAAGCTTCGGGCAGCGTCCCTTAGTCCGGGTCGGGCGGTACAACCAGACCAGGTCACCTTGCTGGAACCCTTGGCTGTTGGCTTGCCTGTCGTATCGGGTTTTCATGCGGTCGCTCCCCTTCTGGATGTTCTGGCGAGCCATCTCGTGTATGTCGTGGAGGTGGTCCACCAAGTTCTCCACATACTCGGTCGCTGGCCGTTTCACCCCCGGAGGGCTACCAAAAGCCAGGTCACAGGGGAGGCTTAACTCTCGGCCGAACATTAAGCTGGCTGGCGTGATTCCCCTGGTGTCGTGTGTTGATGATTGGTAGGCCAGCAAGAACAGTGGCACCTTGACGTCCCAGTTTCGCTGATGGCTGGCCACGACCTTCCTCAAGTGTTCCTCTAAGGTCTTGATGTACCTCTCGACCATGCCATCTGACTGGGGATGTAGGGGTGTTGTGCGGGTCTTATTCACCCCAAGCCTTTGTAGTGCCTCCTTCATTAGGCTGGACTCAAAGTTGGTACCCTGGTCACTGTGTAGCTCTAACGGCACCCCAAATCGACAGAACACTTGCTCCACGAGGCAGTCTGTGATTGTCTTTGCCTCTTGGTTTGGGATGGCATACACCTCCGGCCACTTGGTGAAGTAGTCCACGACCACCATTAAGTACTTGTTGCCTCGGTCGGAAACTGGGAACGGTCCAGCAATGTCAACGGCGATCCGCTCGAATGGCGCTCCGACGTTGTACTGTTGCATGCGACACCGGCTCCTAGTCTGGGGGCCGCGACTCGCCGCGCACACGTGACACTGACGGCACCATCTCTCAGCGTCTGCTCGGAGCCTCAGCCAGTAGTAGCACTGCCGTAGTTTCTCAGTCGTCCGGTTCGATACCAGGTGTCCTCCTGAAGTACCGGCGTGCACTTCTTCCAAGACCTCTGGAACCTTACTACGGGGAAGTACCAACTGTTCTCTCTGCGTCTTCTCATCGGGTGATTTCCATACCCGGAACAGCACACCCTCTCTGGTCTTCAACGAGTCCCACTGGGCCCAGTAAGACTTGTAGGTGGCACTCCTCGGTGCGACGTCCGCCCAGGTTGGTCTCGTCCCTGCCTCCACTTCCTTCAAGAGTGGCCCCAAGTCTGCGTCCACCAGCTGCTCCCTCCTCAGGCCTGCGCTATCCCAGCCATCCGCAGGCACTGCCATGATTACTCGAACTGCTGCGGCACGCTCCTTCTCCTCCACTCTTGTGCATTGGCCGCACTCTTCTGGACAGGGTCTTCGGGACATAGCGTCCGCGTTACCGTGGCTCTTCCCTCTCCGATGTTCCGAGGTGAAGTCGTACTCCTGCAGCCTCTGAACCCAACGTGCTGTCTGGCCTTCCAGGTTCTTAAAGCTCAATAGTCAGGTTAGGGCGGAATGGTCAGTCCTCAGGTTGAATGGTTTACCGTACAGGTACTTGTGGAAGTGCTCCAAGGTCTTTACTACCGCCAATAATTCTCGTCGGGTGACGCAGTAGTTCTTCTCTGCCTTGGATAGCGTCTTACTGTAATAGGCTATCACCCGCTCATGGTCGTCCTGGATCTGCGATAGGACACCTCCAATGCAATGGTCGCTGGCGTCGGTGTCCACAATGAAGGCCCCACCCGGTTGTGGAAATTCCAAAATTGGAGCGCTGCACAGGGTCTCCTTTAGGTGCTGGAAAGCGTTTTCTGCGTCCTCCGTTCACACATAAGGCCGGTGTTCCTCTGTCAGGCGGGTGAGGGGTTTTGCGATGTTGGAGAACCCCTTTATGAAGCGGCGGTAATAACTGCACAGCCCCAGGAAACTGCGCAATTCTTTCTTATCCTTTGGGCGAGGCCAATCTCTCACATCCTGTGTTTTCTCCGGGTCTGTGGCTACTCCGGTTGCTGAGACTATGTGGCCTAAGCAGTTCACTTCCTTGCGGAAGAGCTGGCACTTCTTCACGTTCAGCTTCAAGTTGGTCGCCTGCAGTCTCTGTAGCACCTTACTCAGATTCTCAAGATGGTCTTCGAAAGTTTTACCGACGATGATGATGTCGTCCAGGTATAGCAGGCAGGCGTCGTAAGTAAGGCCTCTCATCACTGACTCCATAAGGGGGTTGGAAGGTAGCTGGTGCGTCACAGAGGCCAAAGGGCATAACTGTGAACTGCCAGAGCCCTTGGCCTGTCGAGAATGCGGTCTTCTCTTTGTCTCTCGGATCTAGAGCTACCTGCCAGTAGCCCTACTTCAGGTCCAGGGTCGAGAACCACTGCGCACCAGCTAGCATGTCCAGCTAGCGTGAATCCGAGGTAAGGGGAAGCAGTCCTTCCGGGTGACAGCATTCAGCTTCCTGTAGTCTACGCAGAAGCGTAGCTCGCCGTTCTTCTTCGTCACCATGACTACAGGGGAACACCAACGGCTGTCAGACTCCTCAATCACCCCCCTGGATCTCATGTCCTCCAGCATGTCTTGTACCGCACCTTGCTTCGCCAGCGGAACGCGTCTAGGTGGTTGCCGAATAGGCCGGGCGTCTCTGGTGTCGATGCGGTGAAGCACTTTGTCCGTGCGGCCGTAGTCAGTTTCGCCTTGGCTGAAGACCCGCTCGTATCGCCTCAGTAGTTGTCGAACTTTCTCCAGCTGTTCTGCGGTCAGGTGGTCGGCCGCCCTCTCCAGTAAGCCTTCTAGCCGGGGCCCCAGGTGTTGCGTCGGCACCGGCTCCTGCGTCTTGTCGATTGCTGTTACGCTTACCACGGGCTCGCACGTTTCCAACGCTGTCCCGGCCTGGACGTCGTGATCGGCGTCCGTTGGATTTAGCAGTCTCACCGGCACCTCTCGGCACGGCAGCAATGCCCTGGCTACACACAGTCCGTGTACAGGCATCTTCTGGTCCAGCATCATGTTGCTGGTTCTCTGGCCTTCCAGTCGCGCCGTCACCACCACCTCGCTCCTCTCTGGGACAACCACGTCTTCGTCCAAGACGACCCTGCAAATTCCAAGGCGCTCTTCTGGTTGACGGAGTATAACCTCTTCTCCGTTGAGCCGCAGGACCTTCTTGCCGACGTCGACTGTCGCCTCATGGCTCCTGAGGGCATACAGTCCCAGAATCACAACCTCAGCCACCTTCGCGACGAACACCCACAGACGCACGGCACTCCGTCCCAAGGTCAGCTGCAGCAGGGCCTCCTCCACAGGCATGGTGTCGCCCGATGCTGTCACAAGCTCGTATGGTCAGCTCGGCTTCCTCGTCGGAGAAACCTTCGCCATGTCAGGTCTGATGATGGTCACGGCCGCCCCGGTGTCCACCAGCACGCGGCACGGCTTTCCTCTTACCCAGCCGTCCGCGATGAGGCTGTCATCCATACGCCGGCTGACGACGCGCAGTGTCACTCGAGGGGATGGTGGTAATGGCGCCGACGTACCCCTCTCCACACCGGGCCTTACTTGTTCTTCCCGCTGCCCTTCCTGGTGTGGGCAGTCTCTCTGCAGGTGCCCGGGCTGTCCACACCCCCAACACAGGCCATTAGGTGTCCGCCGGCGTCCCTCAGCTGGTCTTCTGTCTCCGGCGTAGCGGACACTCCTCGTTCTCCATGTCGGGAAAGATGCTACCTTGGCCGCCTCCATCCTTAATGCCGCTGTCAGCGCCTCGTGGATGGTTTTATAATCGCCCAGCATTAGGCGCTGACGAATCTCCGTGTCCCGTATCCCGTCGACAAAATTGTAGGCGGCTTCCCGGGATACGAACTACAGTGGCAGGTCAACCAAGGCCTTGCTAGCCAGCTGCTCGATCGCTATGGCGAACTCCTGCAGCGTCTCCCCCGGCTGCTGCGACCTTGCCTTTAGCCGGCTGCGGTATGCTGCGGCTAAGCGGTGATTCCCGAATCGATTCTCCAGGGCCTCCCAGATGTCCTTGGGCGCCGCCGTCGTCTGCACCGCGTTTAGGATTTCCGCGGCCCGTCCCTGGAGGCTGGCTATTAACTGTGTGGCCTCCTCCTCCGGTGACCATCTGTTGTGCTTGGCCACTGTGTCGAACTGGAGGCGGAAGGCTTCAAACGTTGACGCGCCGTCATACTTGGGAGGTTTGACGCGCGCAGATGTTGTGTCGCGTCCCGCCTTCAAGTCATCAGTTTCCTGCCGACTACGTCCTCCACCATGGCGTTCAGGGACGACGCTGCTGTCGGCCTTTCCCTCCAGGTTGTTTACGCGGTTCGCGAGGTCTTCGACGTCTTCAACCATGGCGTTCAGGGACTTGGCGTTATTGTCAGCCTTTTCCTGTAGGTCACTGAAGCGGTTCGCCAGGTCCTCGAAGCGCTCGTCCACTTGGCGCATCCGCTTGCCCAGCTCCGACACGTCATCCCTCACGCCGGCCAACTGTTCCTCAAATTTGGCGGCGAGGACCTCGTTCGCCTCCTTCATTTCCGTGGCCAGACTGTCGTTCGCTGCCTTCATTTCTGTGGTCAATTCGGTCTTTATTCTTTTCAACTCTGCGGCCAGGTTGTTATTTGCCGCTTCTGTTTTTGCTGTTAACTCGTTCATCTTCGCGGCCAAGTTGTCATTTGCCGCTTCCGACTTCGCTGTTAATTCGTTCATCTTCTGCAAAAGCATTTCCAATACCGATTCCATGGCCATAATCTTCGGTGATGTTGTTGTCCCACTTCCTGACACCAGTTGTGACTTTGTGGGTTCGTGAAATAATAAAACGAGGTTACGAAACACAAAAACTACACTTTATTCTCCTCGAAATACACTGTTCAACATTACAAAATTGCTAGAACCTCAAACTGTTTATTTTTCCAACTCTACTCTCAACTGTCTGTCGCTACCGGTAACGATTGGTTCCGAAGTTTTCTGAATCTCCACCGGCTTCGGCTTCGCGAGTCTACCGCCAGGGCGACAGTATGCTTAACTTAGTGTTTTAATTTTACTAGATAATATTTTATTTACACGTATTATTTTAATTATTTAACTCAAGTATTGCAGAATTATCTTTCGTGTGCAGAAATGCCAAAGTTATGTTAATGCTGTATTAATATTGATTTTATCTTCAGCATAGTTGTATAATTAATGAAAGTGAAAATTGAAAAGCAGTGTGAGATATGAACCTAGAAACTTATGAATGGAAGCAGTGCTTACTGAACCTCTCAGCCATGTAACGCTATTGTATGTTCTGGTTTTAGTAAAAATAAGTTAACCACTACGCTATCAGTCAGAGCTGCTTCTACAGTTCTTTTGAGTGTATTATGAACCCAAGTTTCAGATCTGCACCTAGAATCTGGGGATGACTCAAAAATTGAGAGTTGTGAAACACCTATTATGTCCGTAATTTCATTTTCATCAGCATTGGGGTTATAATGATTCAGCATTTCATTCATGTCATAATTTTCTTTTAGCACATGTAAGGCTAAAAGTAATTGGTTTGCATATTACTGTGATTTTGTGGGTTCATAAAATTAAAAGTCCAATTTGCAGAAACACAAAATGTTCTTTATATCCATAGAAATACACTTTGGTCAACTCTTACAGTAGCAGAATTACGCTAAATACACTATTATAATCTTCCAAGCTTGCCGTCCGCAAACAAAAGCATTTACTTTCAAAATACAGCTGTAGGCTCGCGATTCAGTTACTATTGCACTCTGACTGTAGCTAGCGATCACGCCTCCTTTTTATACGATCATTCATGATTCCAGATGATTGTGGAATGTTCTCTATCTATCAAGATGTCACTAGAACTTAGAAGTTCTCTATTTTTATCTGTTTTAGCAAGTCTTTTATCTCCGCGGTGCATTATCTGTCCCTTATCTCTGCACTACACTATCTGCCCCTTTGTGTGTGTCGACCACCAGCTGCAACGTTACTTATGTACTTCACCAATTAGTCCAAGCTCCCAACGTGCAAAGTAGAATTTTGAAAATAAGTACTTTATTATATAAGTATTATATGTTCTTGTGTTGCTGTAGGAACATTAAATTTTTGATGTGAATTATCATTCAGATTTTTGTGTTACATTTTAACTTGTATTAAATTATAGCGAACAAACCTGGTGTTGGCTCTAAGTAGTTTGACGTTAAGTTTAGCAAAATGGCCAACTGTTTCTTATTGGCTCGTTAGGAAATCTCTTTAAGAAGATCCCATGATTTACCTATGATTGGTTTCAATATTTTAATTTTCCAAATGTCTCTTTTTCATCTTTAGTTTTGTTACATTGTTTATGTTGTCACATGCCTACCATGTAAACCTGTGACACAAAGAGCTTTAGCTAATTATCAGAAGGAATGAAAAACAAAAGGTTTACCTAGTTTTTTAAGGTTTCAAATTTTTAAACAAACAAAGTTAGCTATACATTTTGTTCATTATATATTTATCACATGACTTTATTGAAGTAATATCAATAACGTTATTTCTGAGTGTTTGAACCTCGGTTCTTCTACTCTATACTACAACTTGAAAACCTAGAAAAGTGTATTATTTAATTTAATTGGTGGAAATGAATCATTTCTTCACACTAGCCGGATATAGGCTAAGGTTTTGAATAGAGAGAGTCAACCTGAAAAATTCAATGTCATGGCCGAGATTTGTACCAGGAGGTACGTGGTTGAAATTCCGGCCATGGCATTGAATTTTTCAGGTTGACTGTATCTATTAGAAAAGCTTGTTTATCCTTTCTGTAAAACATAAATAAGTGAAGTTTAATGAGACAAATGGATGTAATAATTTTGTGTGGTTGCTGTTCACTAGCTGTAGGAAGTTGAGGATTTTTTTTGTTCTTTTAAGCTACTTTTTGATATAAAGGTCGTTTTAAAAACTTTTTTTTTGCTGTTTAGCTATTTTATTTATTAATTTACCTTTTTTGGCACTTTTGTTTCTCTAAAGGTGATTTTTATTTCGTTTATTTTTATTCAGATAGTACTACCTTTTACTATCATTTTCCTGTTCATCACAATCTAGCTTAAATTCTAATTACCAATGTGCACTCCTAAGACTGACTACAGTAAGCAGCAGGTGAGTGAAATGTTCTCTAGTATTGAAGTCATTAGCAACAGGTGAGAATCTAGTAAACCCTCTCTAAATATTCCGTTATTTTAGAACAGCATTGTGACAATGACCTAGACCAGGGATTAGGAATGGACAATGTGTGAAAGAAATTCTGGCCCCACACCAGCCAATAACTAAGCCTAAGGAAAAGTTCCATACATAATTTTTTCCAATATTCAGGTCCTTTAAGGATATGTTTTAGGTCTTTTTATGGTGCCTTTTTAGACAATTTTTGGGTCCTCAAATTCCTAGCCACACTGATTACCCAGGAACAGATATAGTGTGTTTTACTTCCATGACTAACCCCATGCTGGTCAATGATATTGTATTGAAAAGTATTTAAGGGAAAATGAATCACCATATTGTTGCTAATTTGGTTTGAAATATTTCAGGTTAAATTCACAAGCAGTTTGTGCAGAAAGAGATATCTCCACTTCGCTCATACATACAGAACTAAGAAGAAACTGCCAGGTGGCACAAATTCCTTCACATTTGAAAATAGCCAAGTTTGCAGTCATACCATCATATGAAGTTGGCAGACCTGAGAAGTCTTTCGAACTCAAATGTGAGCCAACACCATACAAGAGTGACAAATGTGAGAAGTCTTTTAAACAGATATCCCACATAGACCAACATATTGTGTTACATTCAGATGAAAGACCACACAAGTGTGACATATGTGAGAAGTCTTTTAAACAGAAGTACCACCTACAAACACATATACTGTTACATTCAAATAAAAGACCATAGAAGTGTGACAAATGTCTGAAGTCTTTTAAACTGAAGTCCAACTTAGACCAACATATTGACTTCCATTCAGGTGAAAGACCACACAAGTGTGACAAATGTGAGATGTCTTTTAAAAGGAAGTACCACCTACACCAACATATACTGTTACATTCAGATAAAACACCATACAAGTGTGACAAGTGCGAGAAGTCTTTTAAACAGAAGTGTGGCTTAAGACAACATCTACAGTCACATTCAGACATTAGACCATACAAGTGTGACAGATGTGTTAAGTGTTTCAAATGCAAGTCTGACTTACAAAGACATAAAAAGAAACTCAAATGTAAGTCTTTGGAATGAAGTATTAACATAGAGCAACATATTTTTTGTACTGTTGTGCCAAACATACAAATATGTTTTTTGAGGTTGTTCAAAAGGTCATCCTTTCCATCACT
This sequence comes from Mantis religiosa, assembly GCA_030765055.1. NCBI lineage: Eukaryota > Metazoa > Arthropoda > Insecta > Mantodea > Mantidae > Mantis > Mantis religiosa. The sequence continues at coordinate 122,439,394 of CM060956.1, read as the reverse complement.
CTCATATAGCGGTAAATGAATCAGTTATCAGACCATATGGTTAGACAGCTGGAGAAAAAGGATATGTGAAAATTGGGCAGAGTGTAACAAAAATTTAGTGACTCATTAATTTAGTGTCACCCTGGCAGTAGACTCGCAAAGCCGATGAAAAATGATGACCGGTAGTGACAGACAGTTGAATGTAGTTTTTGTAAAAGAAAAAGTTTCAGGTTAGCTAGCAAAAGGTAATGGTGAACAGTGTATTTCGAGGAGAACAAAGTGTAGTAATTGTGTTTTGTAACCTCGTTTTATTATTTCACGAACCCACAAAGTCACAATTGGTGTCAGAAGTGGGATGACATGGAGGCTGCATTGGAAAATATTTTGGAGATGACAAATGAAAGCAGCAAATGACAAGTTTGCTGCGGAAACAAGCGGCGAATAAGAACCTGGCCGTGGAAATGAAGGAAATGAAGACGGCAAATAACAGCCTGGCCGCAAAGCTGGAGACTACAGACAACAACTTGGCCACGACAATGACCGCAAAGATGGAGGAACTGACCACGGAAATGAAGAAGGCGAATGAGGTCCTCGCCGCCAAATTTGAGGAACAGTTGGCCGGCGTGAGGGATAACGTGACGGAGCTGGCCAAGCGGATGTGCTAAGTGGACGAGCGCGTCGAGGACCTGCGAACAGCTTCAATGATCTAGAGGAAAAGTCCGACAATAACGCCAAGTCGCTGAACGCCATGGTTGAAGACGTCGAAGACCTCGCGAACCGCGTAAACAACCTGGAGGGAAAGGCCGACAGCAGCGTCAAGTCCCTGAACGCTATGGTGGAGGACGTCGTCGGCAGGAAGCTGAAGGACTTGAAGGCCGACGCGCCGGGACGCGACACAACATCTGCGCGCGTCAAACCTCCCAAGTATGATGGCGCGTCAACGTTTGAAGTCTTCCGCCGCAAGTTCGACACAGTGGCCAGGCACAACAGATGGTCACCGAAGGAGGAGGCCACACAGTTAATAGCCAGCCTCCAGGGACGGGCCGCGGAAGTCCTAAACGCGGTGCAGACAACGGCGGCGCCCAAGGACATCTAGGAGGCCCTGTAGAATCGTTTCGGGAACCACCGCTTAGCCGCAGCGTACCGCAGCCAACTAAAGGCAAGGTCACAGCAGCCGGGGGAGACGCTGCAGGAGTTAGCCATAGCGATTGAGCAGCTAGCTAGCAAGGCCTTGGTTGACCTGCCACTGGAGTTCGTATCCCGGGAAGCCGCCTACAACTTTGTTGACGGGGTACGGGACACGGAGATTCGTCACCGCCTAATGCTCGGCGATTATAAAACCATCCACGAGGCGCTGACAGCGGCATTAAGGATGGAGGCGGCCAAGGTAGCATCTATCCGGACGTTGAGAACGAGGAGTGTGCGCTACGCCGGAGACAGAAGACCAGCTGAGGGACGCCGGCGAACACCTAGTGTTGGGGGTGTGGACAGCCCGGACACCTGCGGAGAGACTGCCCACACCAGCAAGAGCAGCCGGAAAACGAGTAAGGGCCGTCGTGGAGAGGAGCACGTCGGCGCCATTACCACAATTCCCTTGAGTGACGCTGCGCGCCGTCAGCCGGCGGATGGATGACAACCTCATCGCGGACGGCTGGGTAAGAGGAAAGCCGTGCCGCATGCTGGTGGACACCGGGGCGGCCTTGACCATCATCAGACCTGACGTGGCGAAGGATTTGCCGACGAGGAAGCTGAGTCGACCATATGAGCTTGTGACGGCATCGGGCGACACCATGCCTGTGGAGAAGGAGGCCCTACTGGAGCTGAACTTGGGACGGAGTGCCGTGTGTCTGTGGGTGTTCGTCGCGAAGGTGGCTGAGGAGGTGATTCTGGGACTGGATGCCCTCAGGAGCCACGAGGCAACGGTCGACGTCGGCAGGAAGGTCCTGAGGTTCAACGGAGAAGAGGTTATACTCCGTCAACCATAAGAGCGCCTTGCAATTGGCAGGGTCGTCTTGAGCGAAGACGTGGTTGTCCCGGCGAGGAGCGTAGTGATAGTGACGGCGCGACCGGAAGGCCAGACAGCAGGAGTACGACTTCACCTTGGAACATCGCAGAGGGAAGAGTCACGGTAACGCGGACGCTATGTCCCGAAGACCCTGTCCGTGCTGCAGCAGTTCGAGTTGTAACGGCAGTGCCTGCGGATGGTTGGGATAGCGCAGGCCTGAGGAGGGAGAAGCTGGCGGACGCAGACTTGGGGCCACTCTTGAGGGATGTGGAGAACCTTGTGGACCACCTCCACGACATGCACGAGATGGCTTGCCAGAACATCCAGAAGGCGAGCGACTGCATGAAAACCCGATACGACAGGCAAGCCAACAGCCAAGGGTTCCAGCAAGGTGACCTGGTCTGGTTGTACCGCCCGACCCGGACCAAGGGACGCTGCCCGAAGCTTCAGCAGTCATGGCAAGGACCGTACCGTGTGGTGAAGAGGATTAACGACGTGGTCTACCGCATCCAGAAGGTGCCCCGAGGAAAGATGTTGGTGGTACACCTGGATCGCCTGGCCCGCTACGAAGGCACTGTTCGGGACGACCAGCCTTGAGGAGGGAGCAGTGGCACCCTGGGGGTAGACTCGCAAAGCCGATGAAAAATGATGACCGGTAGCGACAGACAGTTGAATGTAGTTTTTGTAAAATAAACAGTTTCAGGTTAGCTAGCAAAAGGTAATGGTGAACAGTGTATTTTGAGGAGAATAAAGTGTAGTAATTGTGTTTTGTAACCTCGTTTTATTATTTCACGAACCCACAAAGTCACAATATGCATTCAGTCAACTTACTAGTGCCTATCCAAAAGATCCTGAGAACATTGAACTTGCAAAAGAGCTGTATAGTTTAGTTGCTAATGCTCTTGAATATTGTATCAAAGATACCTTATGATGGTGGTCTGAACAATTCTCACCTGATAGTGAAAAGCGACAATTCATGCTCTCAAAGTAGCATTATTTTTCAACATAATTTCATTTCAAATCAATAAAATTTTTCCAGAAATGTTCCAATACAATTATCCCCTTTTTGTAATGATCCTCTGGAAGTGCTGCAAAGAATCTATCTATTGCTGCAATGTCTTCTTCATTGGATGAAAAGTAGTTACCATCATGTAATTTCTTCAGTTTTGTGAACAGATGGAAATCCAAGGGGGGCAAGTTTGGGAATATGGTGGATGACCCTTGATTTTCCCAGAGCCCTTAAGAGTCCTAGTGGGGAGGAAGTCCTAAAGCTGAAATTTTTATCTTGGGATTCTAAGTTGGCAACGCTTTTGTGTTAGTGGAGGCGTCAAATGTTTGCCTGTGAGTTTGTGCAGTTTCGTTACTCCTGTAATAAAACTATCAACAGTGAGGTGCACTGTGTTTTTAAAACATTTGATGTCATTTTTTAGCATCCGGAAAATGTGCTTCCTTCCTCATACGTTAGGTCAGAGAAATTAATTTTATGTGGGTTTAAAGTAAGTAAGAAGCTTCAGATTGCTTTGGTTCTTAATATGTTAGTGGACCACATGTTGCCAGCTCAATTCAGAACATGAAATAGGAGCAGTTGGGCCAAAAGCCCATCTGCAGTTTAGGGCAAGAGTCCGGAGTTTTGGGAAGACTTCTTTGCAATGTTGCACTATTGAGAAAGCTGTGAGACATTCTGATACCTGTAGAATAATGTCCCTGCACAGATTCAACTTCAATTTTGCGAATATTCTGCATTCATAGGTAACAGACCAGATTCCAGCTGCTGAGAGTGAGCTGCAGGAGGAAAACAACTGATGTCGGGAAGAACAGCTAGCAGTACTATCAGCTTCTGGGCATAGTAATGTGTTAGAAAATTCTCCCCAGCATAATGTGAATGCAGAAGCCAATACTTCTTATGACTCTCCGTACCAGTTCCTAAAAAGCAAGTGCAGAAGAAAAGAATGTCCTGAGACATTCACACAAGACAGCTCTTGAAACAGCAAGAAAATTCCCACCAGCAAGTAGAAAACGTTCTTTTGCTAATAGCCAGTGAGGGATTTCTGACAGTAGGGGTAAGGTAACTGAACCAGCTTCTAGTGAAACTGCAGTGTGTCCTAGCTGTGAACTTGCATATGAAGATCTCCCTAATGAAGACTGAATGCAATGTCACTCTTGTAAGTAGTCGTAGAATGAAAACTGTACCACATTTGAGGATAGGTGCTTTGTGATATGTTTTTTTGTCCTTCAATGAGAAAGACCAACGTATTAAACAAAGAAAGTTTAGATGACAGTTTATCAGGACCCATTGCTTTATCCTTTTGCTAAGACAGGTCATTTCTGTTAACAATTTTAGTATTTATCAAAATGTTATACTGTTTTTTATTCAGGCTTTCTCAATGTATTAAAATATTTTCTTAATCACTATTTTATTATATATTATATGATATACTGGGACTTTTGCCCCACATGAAGAGGACTTTTGCCCTATGATAGGTGTGAAATTCCAAATGCCACAGAATTTCCCTAAAGTTAATTATGACATATTAAACAATGCAGTACATTGATCTTGTTTTGCCATCTTGGAGAATAAAGATGTAGCATTCCACCAAGTAAAAACCAGAAGTATGTACCACTTACAGGGAGAGAAATGGACGTTTATTTGAAAACTGCGCTCTTACTCCTTGTTACATTATATTGGGAAGACAAAGGCGATCTAGAAATAAGAATGGAAGACCACTGCAGAAATATTAAATTCACACACACGGATAATCCTGCAATAGCACTTCACTTTTGGTCTGAGAGTCACATCAGGTAAGAATTATAATTAGTCAAATAGGCAAAGAAACCTCTAGAATTGCACATTTGGGAAAACAGACATTACTAAGAAACTGAACCTCTTGATGAATTTTAAAATCCCCACTGTGGATGACGTCATCAAATTTCACAGAGTATTAGATGGCAGCACAACAGCAAGCTGTAAGCATATACTGCTTGCACCATCAGTCAACCACAGAACTGAGGATAGGGGAGAAATTCCCAGAAACTAGTCTTCATAAAAGGCTTATAACTGGATATTCACAATGAATATTTCTTTCATTTAAGACAGCACTTCATGTGTAAGTTTATAAATTCCTTTATTTGTAATATCCCTTTCGTAAATCCAAACTGATTCCTATGGCTAGGAATTTGAGGACTTGTAAATTCAAAGTATAAACTTGAAAGAAGCATAGAGAGAGTGAAGCACAACGTAGCACAAAAGTGAATTGAGAAGATATTGACACATTGCTTCACTCATACTATTTTGTCACAGGACATGTTTTAAGACCTTTTGCTCTTATCAGCTGGTACTCGACTAATGTAAATTGTGATGGTTTCCTCTTTCTCTATATCGTCGATAGATGGCGTGATGTACTTGTCAAAGTTGTATTCAGTACTAGACATGACGTCAACCTGGAAACATCTGTAATAAAATATATTAATCACCCCATATACCTTTCTGTATGGGAAAACATCTTCATTAACAAACATCGTCATAGAGTCATGAATTTTGAAACTCCACCGCCGGACATCTTTGACAAGTACATCATGCCAACTATCGACGATACTGTCACCCGAACATCGGAATTCCCTATAGGACCAACTGGCAGGTAGGGACCAGACGGGAAGTATTCAGCCACGCCTACCCATTTATCTTGTAGCGCTAACGAGGGGGATGGTTGGAAAAACATCACTAGCCATCTATTTCCCCCTCTCTGACGTCTGGAACTGTCTGGAAGGTTCACTGAACGGCGAGACTTCCAGAAACTGCGATCCTTCCCATATAAGGCCTGCAGTGGACGAGTCAGTTCAGTTCTTGGAGAGCAGCCGTAGGAGCGCCGTGATAGTTAACGGACTGGAAGACTGTGTACGTGTATCAGAGGAGTTGTACGTAATTGTGATTGTAGAGGGAACCTGTGACAGACGAACTGGTGAATTGTAATTGTGTGCGCTATGTAATTCAATGTAATCGGCAAGTGTTCCAAATGTAATTCGCTGGAAATAAAGAACATTTTGAGTTTGTGCAATTGGACTGTTAATTTCACGAACCCACAAAGCCACAACTGGTGTTACTAAGTGGAATATTACAGCGATGGAGGCTGCATTGGCACAGATTTTAAAAAAGCTGGAGACAGCAAATAACAACTTGGCCGCGAAGATGAACGAATTAACAACGAAGACGGAGACGGCGAGTGACAACCGAACCGCCGAACTGAAAGAAATAAAGACGGCGAACGACAACATCACCGACAAGATGGAAGAAATGAAGGCTGAATTAGCCACAGAAATGAGAGCAGCGAACGACTGTCTGGGCACGGAAATGAAGGTGGCGAACGAAGTTCTCGCTGCTAGATTTGAGGAACAGTTGGCTGGCGTGAGGGATGATGTGACGGAGCTGGGCAAGCGGATGGGCCAAGTGGACGAGCGCGTTGAAGACCTGGCGAACCGCTTCAATGACCTGCAGGAAAAGGCCGACAGTAACGCCAAGTCCCTGAATGCCATGGTGGAAGATGTCGAAGACCCTGCGAACCGCGTTAACAACCTGAAGGTAAAGGCCGACAGCAACACAAAGTTAGCAAGAAGTTAAAGGACTTGAAGTCCGAAAAGCCGGGACACGACACAACATTTGCGCGCGTCAAACCCCCTAAATACGACGGCGCGACAAATTTCGAGGTCTTCCGTCGACAGTTCGACGCAGCGGCCAAGCACAACAAATGTTCACCAGAGGAAGAGGCCACGCAGTTAATAACCAGCATCCAGGGACGGGCCGCGGAAGTCCTGAACGCAGTACAGATAACGGCGGCGCCCAAGGACATCTGGGAGGCCCTGGAGAATCGTTTTGTAAACCACCACTTAGCCGCAGCGTACCGTAGCCAGCTAAAGGCAAGGTCACAGCAGCCAGGGGAAACGCTGCAGGAGTTCGCCCTGGCAGTTGAGCAACTAGCCAACATGGCCCTAGTCGACCTACCACCAGAGTTCGGATCTCGGGAAGCTGCCTCTACATTCCTTGACGGGGTACGAGACACGGAGATTCGTCAGCGTCTAATGCTCGGCGATTACAAAACCATCCACGAGGCGCTGACGGCAGCATTGAAGATGGAGGCGGCCAAGGTAACGACTACTCCGACGTCGAGAACGAGGAGTTTCCGCTACACCGGAGACAGAAGACCAGCAGAGGGACGCCGGCGAAGACCTAGTGGCCTGTGATGGGGATTTGGACAGCCGGGACACCTAGACAGAGACTGCCGACACCAGGAACGGCAGCCGGAAGAACGAATAAGGCCCGTCGTGGAGAGGGGCACGTTGGCGCCATCACCACCATCCCCTCGAGCGACACTGCGTGCCGTCAGCCGGCGGATGGATGACAGCCTCATCACGGATGGTTGGGTGAGAGGGAAACCGTGCCATGTGCTGGTGGACACCGGGGGACCCGTGACCATCATCAGACCCGACATAGCCAAGGGTTTGCCATCCAGGAAGCCGAGCTGACCATACCAGCTGATGTCGGCATCGGGCGACACCTTGCCTGTGGAGAAGGAGGCTCTGCTGAAGCTGACCTTGGGACGGAGTGCCTTGCGTCTGTGGGTGTTCGTCGCGAAGGTGCCTGATGAGGTGATTCTGGGACTGGATGCCCTCATGAGCCTTGAGGCGACGGTCGACGTCGGCAGGAAGGTCCTGCGGCTCAACGGAGAAGAGATTATACTCCGTCAACCCGAAGAGCGCCTTGGAATCTGCAGGGTCGTCTTGAACGAAGACTTGGTTGTCCCCGCGAGGAGCGAGGTGGTGGTGACGGCGCGACTGGAAGGCCAGAGAACCAGGAACATGATGGACCACAAGACGCCTTTACATGGGCTATGTGTAGCCAGGGCATTGCTACCGTGCCGAGAGGAGGTGCCAGTGAGACTGCGAAATCCAACGGACACCGATCACGACGTCCAGGCCGGGACGGAGTAGGGAACGTGCGAGCCCGTGGAAAGCGTAACAGCTATCGACAAAGACAGGAGCTAGTGCCGACGCAACCTGGGGCCCCGGCTAGAAGGTCTACTGGAGAGAGCGGCCGACCACCTGACCGCAGAGCAGCTGGAGAAAGTTCGACAACTACTGAGACGATACCAGCACGTCTCAGGGCAAGGTAGCAGTGATTACGCCCGCAGGGACAAAGTGCTTCACCGCATCGACACCGGGGACCCCCGGACTATTCGGAAACCACCTAGACGCGTTCCGCTGGTGAAACAAGGGGCGGTACGAGAGGAGGACATGAGATCCAGGGGAGTGGTTGAAAGTTCTGACAGCCCTTGGTGGTCCCCTGTAGTTTTGGTGACGAAGAAGAACGGCGAGCTGCGCTTCTGTGTAGACTACAGAGAGCTGAACCCTGTCATCAGGAGGAACTGTTTCCCCATATCCAGGATAGATGACACCCTGGTCACGCTAGCTGGTGCACAGTGGTTCTCGACCCTGGACCTGTAGTCGGGCTGCTGGCAGGTAGCTCTAGACCCTAGAGACAAGGAAAAGATCGCATTCTCGAGAGGCCAAGGGCTTTGACAGTTCACGGTTATGCCCTTTGGCCTCTGCAGTGCACAAGCTACCTTCCAACGCCTCATGGAGTCAGTGATGAGAGTCCTGACTTACGACGCCTGCCTGCTATACCTGGACGACACCATCATCGTCAGTAAGACCTCTGAAGACCATCTCGAGAACCTGAGTAAGGTGCTAAAGAGATTGCAGGCGACCAACTGGAAGCTGCACGCGAAGTGCCAGCTCTTCCGCAAGGAAGTGAACTACTTGGGCCACATAGTCTCAGCAATCGGAGTGGCCACAGATCCGGAGAAGACACAGGCTGTGAGATTGGCCTCGCCCAAAAGATAAGAAGAGTTGCGCAGTGTCCTGCCGCTGTGCAGTTATTACTGACGTCTCATAAAAGGGTTCTCCAACATCGCCAAACCCCTCACCCGCCTGACAGAGGAACACCGACCTTATGTATGGACGGACGACACCGAAGGCGCTTTCCAGCACCTAAAAAAGACACTGTGCAGTGCTCCTATTCTGGGATTTCCACAACCAGGCGGTGCCATCATTGTAGTCTCCAACGCCAGCGACCGCTCTATTGGAGGCGTCCTATCCCAAGTCCAAGACGGCCATGAGTGGGTTATAGACTACTATAGCAAGACGCTATCCAAGGCAGAGAAGAACTACTGCGTCACCCGGCGCGAATTACTGGCTTGTACGTGGTGCTCCGCAATTACTCAGGACTTTGGTTTTAAAGGAATTAGAAGGTTTGTGCTGGTTAGTTACTGACAAGCCAGCATATATCAATAAGTAGCATAAATTGTGGAAACGTAGAGTCAGACTGAAAAATTCAATCCATAGCCGGGATTTGAACCACGGACCTTCTGGTTTCCGTCCAGCTGCACTACCATTGTGCTACTATGGCCAACGTGCCGATATGACATTAAATTCTCCAACTAACTCGTATTTTCCCGGTAAACCACTTAGGAGTTCTCATAACCACATGAGAGAACTACCTTAATGGCGACTTACTACATGTAAGTACAATTTAGCCTACACACGGCCAGTGTGAAAGAATAATTAATTTCCATTAATTAACCTAAGTGGCATAAAATTAATATTTGTTTTCCAATGTAACCTGTACTTTACAGCAGACAATTAAAAGAAGTTTGTTTCTTCTGGGACATTTAAAAACCGTGAAATATCACATCTTATTGTTAGCTGACTAACAGTAGGTGCCTATACAATATGCAAGGAAGACCTACAGGTTCATACAAAACTTGCATAAAAAAGATGATTCTACGAAGTAAAGGAAAAAGAGTTCTATATCCTGACTTATCATACAGCCTCCAAATTTGAGATGAAATTATATTATTATTGGGAACATTTCTACAACCAGTATTAGTATTGGACAACAACCATTGTAAAACCCCTTGGTATCAGTTGAAACAACTAAGAACGACTGTTGTATGTATAGTGAGTACTTCTCATAGTAGGCTGGCTGTCATTCAGGTGTTCAATCAATAACAGCGACTTGCAATATAAACATTTGGAAGCACAATTTATAATAGTGTAGTTCCATATAAGGTCACTATAGGACACTGCAATTACCTGGGCTTGTCAAAGTTTAACACAGGAGCTGCATTCAAATAGTTTGATGTTCTGTGCCAGGACTGAATGAAATTTTAAAGCTGTAAATACTACTATGACATGACTTTCACAGCTTCTTTTGTTTCTTAGCCTCCGTTAGTTTTGTACCTCCATGCACCTCTATTTTCTGCCTTCTATCTTCAGAAAGTGAATTTTGAGCGGCATTTTGCCTCCTAGCGTTTGGTAAGTGTCCAGGACTTTTTTAACTATCTGTCGGTAAGTTTCCGCCTTATTGTTTCCAAGGAATCCGTCCATTACTTCCTGAAAGGCCTTCCATACTTCTAGTTCCTTAGCACTTAACTTTCTTTTGAAGCTTTCATCTTTCAAAATCCCTCCTAATTTGAATACCAACAAATATTTGTTTTTACTTTGGCATCGCTGAGTTTTGGAAACTGGCTGCTGAAGCATGCAAACGCTTTTTCATTTTTGTTCATAGTCTTAACGAAGTTCTTCGTTAGGCCTAAGAAGAGGACTTACTATTACTTTATTTGGGTTTACTAATGGGACATACCTGACATTGTGCTGTATGAGTTTCCCTTAGAAGCCATTCTTTTATAATGTAGTATGCTCCAGTGTCTCTACTCTCCCACAAGCATAGACAGCAACAGTACTTTGTAAATTCCCTTGTAGTCCTAATAAAACTGAAATAACCTTCAAATCTCCACATATGCACCAGTTGTACTTGCTGTAATAAACCATGCCTAATAGACTGGACGTACATTCACGGGTTTCCTTTATTTCTACTGAATGTGCTACTGGCATTCATTAATGCATTGGTAATTCTTTTGAGCAACACAGCTGTGACACAACCTCTATTCTTCAGAGATGTGTTGAAAGCCTAGCTCATTCATTAAACCATATGTATTTATGTATTGTGACTTTGTGGGTTCGTGAAATCAAAAGTCCAGGTTACAAACAAAAAAAAAAAAAATTGCACTTTATTTCCGTAGAAATATGCTTCGTACACGTACACAATACAACATACAAGGTCAACAAACGCAGCTGTTTACCCGCCTGCATTCAGTTACCGACTCTCTCATCTTTAGCGGGCGGGTTGCCTTTTTATAGTTTACTAACATTCCAGAAATTTCTCAAACAATCGAGACCCAGCTAGAACAAAGGCGAACTCTCGAGAAATTCGTCTCCTTCCCCCCGCCGTTTCGGCGAGCCTTTTATCTACACACGGCACTGCACGTTCCTTTGAATGCCTGGCCGCCTCGATCAACAATGGCCTGGCGACATTGCTCCCTCCTCAAGGCTGGTCGTCCCGAACAGCACTATCATAACAGGCCAGACGATCCAGGTGTACCACCAGCTTCATCCCTCGGGGCACCTTCTGGATGCGGTAGATCACGTCGTTAATCCCCTTCACCACCCGGTACGATCATCGCCATGGCTTCTGGAGCTTCGGCATCATCCCTTGGTCCGGGTAGGGTGGTGCAACCATGCTGGAACCCTTGGCTTTTGGTTTGCCTGTCGTATCGGGTCTTCATGCGGTCTCTTGCCTTCTGGATGTTTTGACGAGCCATCTCATGCATGTCGTGGAGATGGTCCACCAGGTTCTCCACATACTCGGTTGCTGGCTGTTATGAGTTCGGGGGACTTCCAACAGCCAGATCACAAGGGAGGCGTAACTCTCGGCTGAACATTAAGCTGGTTGGCGTCATCCCCGTGGTGTCGTGTGTAGACGAGCGGTAGGCCAGCAAGAACAGTGGCACCTTGACGTCCCAGTCTCGTTGATGGGTGGCCACGACCTTCCTCAGGTGCTCTTCTAAGGTTTTCATGTATCTCTCCACCATGCCATCTGACTGGGGATGTAGGGGTGTTGCGCGGGGCTTGTTCACCCCAACAGCCAACAGACAACTCAACTGTCCCCTTGGCTGAAGACGCGCTGGTATCTCCTCAGCAGTTTTCGAACTTTCTCCAGCTGTTCTGCGGTCAGGTGGTCGGCCGCCCTCTCCAGTAAGCCTTCCAGCCGGGGCCCCAGGTGTTGCGTCGGCACCGGCTCCTGCGTCTTGTCGATTAAGGTTACGCTGACCACGGGCTTGCACGTCCCCAGCTCCGTTCCGGCCTGGACGTCGTGATCGGTGTCTGCCAGGTTGAGCAGCCTCACTGGCACCTCCTCTCGACATGGCAAAAATTTTCTCGCTACACAGAGTCCGTGCAAAGGCGTCTTCCGGTCCAGCATCATGTTCTTCATCCGCTGGCCTTCCAGTCCCGCCGTCACCACCACCTCGCTTCTCACGGGGACCACCACGTCTTCCTTCAGTACGACTCTGCAAATTCGCAGGCGCTCTTCAGGTTCCCGGAGTATCGCCTCTTCTCCATTGAGCCGCATAACCTTCCTGCCGAAGTCAACCGTTGCCTCGTGGCTCCTGAGGGCATCCAATCTCAGTATCACCTCCTCAGCCCCCTTCGCGACTAACACTCACAGCCGTACGGCACTCCTTCCCTAGGTCAACTTTGGTAGGGCCTCCTCCAAAGGCAAGGCGTCTCCCGATACTATCACAAGCTGGTATGGTCGACTTGGCTTCCTCGTCGGCAAACCCTTGGTCCCGTCAGGTCTGCCGATGGTCATGGCCGGCCCCGTGTCCACCAGCAAGCGGCACGGCTTTCCACTTACCCAACCGTCCGCGATGAGGCTGTGATTCATACGCCGGCTGACGGCGCGCAGTGTCGCTCGAGGGGATGGTGGTAATGGCGCCGACGTGCCCCTCTCCACGACGGCCCGTACTCGTTTTCCGGTTGCTCTTCCTGGTGTGGGCAGTCCCTCTCCAGGTGTCCCGGCTGTCCACACCCCCAACACAGGCCACTTGGTCTTCGCCGGCGTCCCTCGGCTGGTCTTCTGTCTCCGGTGTAGTGACACTCCTCGTATTCGACGTCGGGATAGCTTTCACCTTGGCCGCCTCCATCCTTGCTGCCGTTATCGCCTCGAGGATGGTTTCGTAATCGCCGAATATTAGGCGCTGACGAATCTCCGTGTCTCGTACCCTGTCGACAAATGTGTAGGCAGCCTCTCGGGATACGAACTCTGGTGGGAGGTCCACTAGGACTTTGCTGGCCAGCTGCTCTATTGCCAGGGTGAACACCTGCAGCGTCTCCCCCTGCTGCTGTGACCTTGACTTCAGGTGGCTGCGGTACGCTGCGGCTAAGCGGTGGTTTCCAAAGCGATTCTTCAGGGTTTCCCAGATGTCCTTGGGCCCGCCGCTGTCTGGACCGAGTTCAGGACTTCTGCGGCCCGTCCTTGGAGGCTGCCTATTAGCTGTGTGGCCTATTCCTCTGGTGACCATTTGTTGTGCTTGGCCACTCCGTCGAACTGGCGGCGGAAGACTTCGAAAGGTGTCGCGCCGTCGTATTTAGGAGGTTTGACGCGCGCAGATATTATGTCGCGTCCCGGCGCGTCGACTTTTAAGTCCTTGAACCTCCTGCCGACGACGTCCTCCACCATGGCGTTCAGGGACTTTGTGTTGCTGTCGGCCTTTCCCCCAGGTTCTTTACGCGGTTTGCAGCGTCTTCGACGTCTTCCACCATGGCGTTCAGGGACCTGGAGTTACTGTCGACATTTTCCTCTAAATATTTAAGGCGCTCGTCCACTTGGCCCATTCGCTTGCCCATCTCCGTGACGTCATCCCTTACACCGGTCAACTGCTCTTCAAACTTTTCGGCAAGGGACTCGTTTGCCGCTTTCAGTTCCGCGGCCAGGTTGTTATTTGCCGCCTCCATCTTAGTCGGTCTTCATTTGTTCCATCTCCTCGGTAATGTCGTTAGCCGTCTTTATTTCCTTCAGTTCCACGTCCAGGTTGTTTTTGCAGCGAGGTTGTCATTTCCTGCTTTCATTTCCATCATCTTCTCCAAAATCTTTTCCAATGCAGCCTCCATGTCGTCGCACTTCTAACATCAATTGTGACCTTTTGGATTCATTAAATCAAAAGTCCAGGTTACAAACAAAAAAGTTGCACTTTATTTCCGTAGAAATACGCTTCGGACACATACACAATACAACAAACAGGTCAACAAACACAGCGTTCAATTACCGACCCTGTCTTCTTTGGCGGGCGGGCTGCCTGTTTATAGTTTACTAACATTCCAGAAATTTCTCAAACCATCCTGACCCGTATGGAACAAAGGCGAACTCTCGAGATATCCGTCTCCTCCCCAGTCGCCATTTCGGCGAGATTTTTATCTACACACGGCACTACGCGTCCGTTTGAATGCCTGGCCGCCTCGATCAACAATGGCCTGGCGACAGTATGCACGAAGACATTGCTTTGTTTTATCTGCCTTTTCAGCTTGCTAAGATAGAACAGGTTTCAAAAAATAAGTGAAAGCTAAGAAATTTATTTTAAAAAAGTGCAAATGTAGGCTAGTTTTGTCAGGGATGTTGGTTTATTGTACTTTGACTTATGTTCTATGTAAAACCATAGCATTTTATGCACATGATGAGTAATGTTTAATTAATATTCATCACATTATTGGAATAATTCAATAGCAAAGGAAAATATTTTGTCATTTTCTGGAAATGCACCCAAACTGTTACATAAAAGTCATGTCACACGTAAGTTTTTACTATCAGTTTTGTATTTAGAAGCTTCTATTTAGTTGAATAGACCAAATTTTGTTCATGTGGCAGACAAAAATTTGAAATTTTCGATGTTTTAAATTTACTATGGGAATCATCAATAGGTACTGAGTATAATTCTCACCTTTTGCTTCATTTGTGCAGTGTTGTTAACCCTCCATTAGTCGTGTGGGGTCTCGGAGGCCTCTAGCTTTATTTAAATGTTTTATTTTATGATGGAATGCACCTATGTATTTGTTGGTCTAGGACATCTAACATTACACCTTACTTGAATGATTGCTGTCGCAACAACTTTTCTGTTTATTATTTTAGCTGCAAGAATGACGATTTAGCAGTAAGGTGTGGTACAGGTCTAGCGGCCCACTAGCACCTATTCTTGTTACATGTCGATGACATGTTTTTCTTCAATAATAGGTAGTGGAATATTGCTTTGCAAGGGGATGGAGCCACTAGTACTTTGTTGTGAGTACCAAATGGTATTCATTGCTATTGGACAAATTGGCTGATGTTGGAGAAATGTTTACAATGTTTGCAAATGTCAGAAGCATTATTCTCTTTGAACAACACATCAGTCGATGAGTAATTACCTGTATTTTGTGGTCAATGAGGTTTTAGACAGTATATACTATCTAAAGCCTAACAAGTGTCGTATGAAAATATTAGGTTTGAGTGATGCAAAATGTTTTACACCACTAATATGAAAATCTTCTATGAACATTAGCGGATGCATCATAATTGCAAAATAATTCCGCAGACCCTGAAGTTCTAAGAATAACTGAACCAATCTATAACACTAGCAGAAATGTTACAGCAGATGATTGGTTCATTAGTTTATCCCTTGGTGAATCAGCTGGGCAAAGACAACTTTGTTTTGTCGGTACAATTTTCAAGAACAGAGAGGATTTGCCCTTAAATTTTAGTACTACAAGAAGTCACAGCTAATGTGAAAGTGTATTTGGGTTTACAATAAATGAAATGCTTGTTTCATATGTTCCAAACCAGGTATAACAGCAGTTTTAATCTAAATACTAAATGTTTTGATGGAGCAGCTGTCAGAAGGGGATGAATAAAAGCCTGAAATAATCATGCATTATGATACTAAATCTGCAGTTGATGGAATAGATAAATAGTGTGCTACATACAATGGAGTCAGAGCATGAAGGTCGCCAATGGTAATTTTTAACCATATGATGAATAATGCAGGTTATTAATTCTAGGGTTATCATTCTTGGAAGCCAAAACAAATATGCCACAAGACAGAAATATTTGAAAGTGCTGTTCTGAGCTTTACTGTCGCAACAGCTACAGAGAAGAGCAACAGCATCAAATCTTTCCAATGATCTCAAAGAGTTTCTAAAGAAATATAAAGCTGAACAACCAACAGCAGATGAATTGCAGAATGCACCAGAATAATTACAAAAGAAGGAATATGAACCCTGCAGTAAAGACAAAAAGGACAGCAAAACTAAAAATCGAAGTGGGACATACAGTACGCCTCTCTGAGACAATATGCCATAACTTTTTGCAATAAGTGCTTAGTCTGGGAAAACAGAAGAAATAGCTGATGACTCTGAATAACTGAACATTTCCAATGACAAGATATATATTAAATGAATACGTTATTCTCTTTACGTATACTGGATACAAATTATAATGTACATTCTATTTGTATTATATTTTAGCTGATATATTAATAGGACTATACTAATAAAGGCCATGAATAATTGCTGTAAGTAAGCCAAAAATTGGGGGGGGAATAAAATGAGAAATGCAGGCATATAATAGCATAAATAAGGTTCGAGTCTCCCACATCCCATGCGAACAACAGTTTTATGCCAGGACATGCGCTTAACGGAGGGTCTAAGTATAATTGGAGACTTCTCTTTAAGACAGTAAAAGAAAGCCACTTTTGATTGATTTGCTGGATGTGATTGTACGCGTGAGTATCGGAGTTGTTAAGAATCAGTTAGCTGTGGCATTTGTGTTGTTAATATTGATTATTTTTGGTCTGTAAGCAGTGAATGTGTAGCAGTTCCAGCAGTGCAATTTAGGGCTTGCAACAGAGATATAAAGATACATTAGATTGATGTCCTTGTTTTGTGTATTTGTAAAATGTAAAAGTGATTGTAAGCTAGCATTGGGCTTAAGATTCTAGTGACAAATAATGTGTGCTTGGTGCAATTGTTGTTAGATAATATTGAGCAGTGCACCTCTGGTTAGCACTGCTGATTTAATTTTCAACACTATATCACCTAGTCTTGTTTTTAAGCTTTATTGTTGCCCATGTATGTTTTATCACAGTGTGCATAATTTATCTATTCCGCATTTGCAATAAAATTACTTAAAAATATTTCTCAACTTTTGTCTTCAACTTCCTAAATTGTTCTGCAATTTTACATGTCCTAAATAAATAGGGAATCAGAGTAGCTTTCCTGAACTACTATTGGGTGTAACAAGAGGGACAAATAATGGCACACATGTAAAAGATGTCAGGAAATAAACTGTGTTTATTTGTTCGTATGGTTGAACATTTCAGCAACTTTTTAAGTTAATTGTGCAGGTTCACTTTACTCTTCACATTTACCATGGGCAACCCTGCTGACAAAATTGAGCCTTGTTTTTCATAAACTTTTAGAACTTCTTCCCAAGTCATCACTCTACAATCCACAAAAAGAAGTTTTCAAGTTATATCACCAATGTCAAATATGATAACACCATGTTTTAGTACATTTATATACTGAACACTCATTACTCCATATATTTAGTCTTCAGTTAAAAAACGAAATAATAATTAATTTATTATTATTTACTTCATCCATTATTCCTTTATTTTGGACATGTAAATTTCAGAGGTTATTTTCCAATCAATTTTAATCAAAATTGTTCCTTTCTGCTACTGCTTTCATATCAAGTGGTAATTTATTAAATAACTTAACTTGCTGATATAGTACATCCTTTATAGATACGTTTTGTAGATAGTTCATGTTGCTTTGTGTATTATATTCATGTATGTGTTTTTATATTGGTCATTACTTATCATTAATATTATTGCTCTTTATAAATACAGAAAATAAATTGTGAGTATTCTTTTGTCAATAAGTGTCTCTGTAAGATTCCCTGGCTTTTAAACGAAACATAAATCTAACATTTTTCTGCTAATAGGTAAGTACCTTATTCATGTTTTCGGCAGATATAGCCGTATAAAATATGTATTAACACTTGAAAGTAATGAGTCGGTAATTCAAACACAACATCACTTAAATTATCCTTACATGCACATGTTTCGGAGAACGTTTTGTCCCCATCCTCAGCAGTTATCCGACTGGTAATTATTAACACATTGAGGTTCTTTTAGGTGCTTAAATAATACACCTCCGGCCACTTTGTGAAGTAGTCCACGACCACCATTAGGTACTTGTTGCTTCGGTCGGAAACTGGGAAAGGTCCAGCAATGTCAACGGCGATCCGTTCGAATGGCACTCTGACGTTGTACTACTTCATGCGACCTCGGCTCCTAGTCTCGGGGCCGCGACTCTCCGCGCACACGTGACACTGACGGCACTATCTCTCAGCGTCTGCTCGGAGCCTCAGGCAGTGGTAGCGCTGCCGTAGTTTTTCAATCGTTCGGCTCGCTCCCAGGTGTCCTCCTGAAGTACCGGCGTGCACTTCCTCCAAGACTTCCGGGACCTTACTTCGGGGAAGTACCAACTGTTCTCTCTGCGTCTTCCCATCGGGTGATTCCCATACCCGGAACAGCACGCCCTCTCTGGTCTTCAGCGAGTCCCATTGGGCCCAGTACGACTTGCAGGTTGTGCTCCTTGGTGCGATGTCCTCCCAGGTTGGTCCTGTTCCTGCGCCCACTTCCCTCAAGAGTGGCCCCAAGTCTGCGTCTGCCAGCTGCACCCTCCTCAGGCCTGCGCTATCCCAGCCGTCCGCAGGCCATGCCGTGACTACTGGGACTGCTGCGGCACGCTCCTTCTCTTCCATTCTTGTGCATTGGCCGCACTCTTCCGGACAGGGTCGTCGGGACATAGCGGCTGCGTTACCGTGGCTCTTCTCTCTGCTATGTTCCGAGGTAAAGTCGTACTCATGCAGCCTCTGGACCCAACGTGCTGTCTGGCCTTCCAGGTTCTTAAAGCTCAATAGCCAGGTCAGAGCGGAATGGTCAGTCCTCAGGTGAAATGGCTGACCGTACAGGTACTTGTGGAAGTGCTCCAAGGTCTTTACTACCGCCAGGAACTCTCTTTGGGTGACGCAGTAGTTCTTTTCTGCCTTGGATAGCGTCTTGCTGTAGTAGGCTATCACCCGCTCATGGCCGTCCTGGATATGCGATAGGACACCTCCAATGCAATGGTCGCTGGCGTTGGTGTCCACAATGAAGGCGCCACCCCGTTATGGAAATCCCAAAATTGGAGCACTACACAGGGTCTTCTTCAGGTGCTGGAAAGCGTCTTCGGCGTCCTCCGTCCACACATAAGGCCGGTGTTCCTCTGTCCGGCGGATGAGGGGTTTGGCGATGTTGGAGAACCCCTTTATGAAGCGTCGGTAATAACTGCGCAGCCCCCGGAAACTGCGATCTCTTTCCTATCCTTTGGGCGAGGCCAATCTCTCAGAGCCTGTATCTTCTCCGAGTCTGTGGCTACGCCAGTTGCTGAGACTATGTGGCCAAAGTAGTTCACTTCCTTGCGGAAGAGCTGGCACTTCTTCGCGTTCAGCTTCCAGTTGGTCGCCTGCAATCTCTTTAGCACCTTATTCAGGTTCTCGAGATGGTCTTCAGAGGTCTTACCGACGATGATGGTGTCGTCCATGTATAGCAGGCAGGCGTCGTAAGTCAGTCCTCTCATCACTGACTCTATGAGGCGTTGGAAGGTAGCTGGTGCGTTGCAGAGGCCAAAGGGCATAACTGTGAACTGCCAGAGCCCTTGGCCTGTCCAGAATGCAGTCTTCTCCTTGTCTCTCGGGTCTAGAGCTACCTGCCAGTTGCCCGACTTCAGGTCCAGGGTCGAGAACCACTGCGCACCAGCTAGCGTGTCCCGGGTGTCATCAATCCGGGGGAAGGGGAAGGGGAAGCAGTCCTTACGGATGACAGCGTTCAGCTTCCTGTAGTCCACGCAGAAGCGTAGCTCGCCGTTCTTCTTCGTCACCAAGACTACAGGGGAAGATCCTTAGGCTGTCAGACTCTTCAATCACTCCCCTGGATCTCATGTCCTCCTGCATGTCTCGTATCGCACCGTACTTCGCCAGCGGAACGCGTCTAGGTGGTTGCCGAATAGGCTGGGCGTCCCCGGTGAGGATGCGGTGAAGCACTTTGTCCGTGCGGCCGTAGTCACTATCACCTTGGCTGAAGACGCGCTGGTATCGCCTCAGCAGTTGTTGAACTTTCTCCAGCTGCTCTGCGGTCAGTTGTGTGATAAGACAACAGAAGTGTATAGTTTGTTTTGAATAATGATTGATTTGTTTTTGTATAATTTACATCCTCCAACGTTAAGTCATATCAGACGATGAATGGAATGGGTGAAATGATGCTCAAAGGAGCCCGGGGTGCCTAGAGCTTAGAGTTACCTGATATTCGTCTTTCAGGATAAGGGAAAACCCCAGAAAAAGCTTATCCAGGTAACTCACCCTGACCGAGATTCGAGCTTGGCACCTCTTGAGCGTGAGGTAAACATACTTCCACCACACTACTGAGGCGGGCATTAATTATTGATGGATTCCAAGAAGGTGATGTTACAACTTACTCATATTTTTTCGTATATATGTAATAGGTTTTTTTCTTTACAGATTTATTTCTGAAAATAAGATATACATCTGATTTGACAGCTATTTGAAATGGAAAAGAAAATAGAAATCAAAGAAGAGGATCCCGTTACAGACGACATAGCCTCACAGAATGAGAGAGAGTTTGTTCAGAAGGTTAATGCTGTGAAGACAAGTAATGATGTTGTGCTTCTGGATGCTGATTCTGACATGACAGTCAAAATAAAAATTAAATCAGACTCCTTTTATCAAACATGCTGCAAAGCAGATAAAGACCGAAACTGTAACTTGCAGCAACAACTGGGAGATACATGGGTCAAATGAAGTTGAACAGAATAAGGGAACATTTCTTCCAAACGATCCTGTAATAATAGATACAAAATACAGCAGTGTTCACGAAATACATAACATAATAGAAATTAAAGAAGAATCTTGGTGGTTAGAAACAGAAACGTCATCAGCCTGTGATAATAGTAAGGTAAGTTAAGCAGTAAACTGCTTTAACGAGTCGGAATGTTTTGTAATAATCATCCCAATATTGATCAGTAGGGGTTTATTTTGAGGTTCTGGACAGTATTCTGCATGGAAAGAAAGTGAAGGGAGGAGTTCATCTGCTTGCTCACGTTCTGAAGCAGTTTTTTCAAATAATGTTATTTCTTATTATATATATATATATTCTTAATATATCTGCTGCTCCAAGCTCACTTAATTGTATTCATGCTTCAAATTCTGTAAGCATTCAAATACTTTGAATTCTTGGCATGGCATCAAGTATATATATATATATATATATATATATATATATATATATATATATATATATATATATATATAATATAATTCTTTATAAATACTTTGTTGTTTTCATATCATAGACATAAGTATTCTAAAACTTGTTCATTTCGGTAATCAGTGATCAAATTTATATCCTTGCTACTTGTATCCTAATCCCAATTATGTTGTCAGATATGACTTAAAAACACATTTAAAGATAATGTTGAAGCTAGTTTTAGTATGTATTGTTCCTAAAACTGGAATACTGAATATGTATTTATATTGTTTCCTTCATATTTACTAGTTATGACATTGTATGTAATGATAAGCTGGAGTTCAAATATTACTGTGAGTGTTAGGATAATGAGTATCCAGTGGTGATGTTTAAAGACCAAACATAAAGCGAAATGATAGTAGAAGTGTTAAGTAAAGTGACATTTGTTGCATTGCTCATAACAGACTAAGGAATGACACAACAGTTGCTGGTATGTGTAGCAATGACCTCCGTCACGATTGAAGAAGCTTTTTTGTAGGAAGTACAAATTTCATGTTAAACAATATATGAAATTTGTTGTTCTCTGGTTTGTAGAAATAAATTAAAATGTCTAACAAGTGTTAATATTCCCATTTTCCTGTAAAGTTGTACATACTATTATTAGCTGGCTACAGGTTCACACAAAACTAGTATTCCAAAGATCTTCTGTAAAGCATATAGAGAAAAGGATATTTTAAAATGCTGAAACGTTAAATTCCGTCTCATAATTTCAAATTAAATTCTTGTAATAGAAATTGATGACTTGGAGCAATAACCATTACAAAACTCATTAGTGTAACATGAAAGAATTATGAACAATTGTAGTATAGAGTTTATTTTTCAAGCTAGGCTAGGTGTCATTCAGGAGTTCTCAGTAGCAGCTAGTGGCAACATAAGCATCTAGAAGCACCATTTTGCATATTCTATTTCGTGACACATCGCTATGCAATGCTGCGATCACCTCCTGTTGACTACAATTAACACTGGAGCTGACTTCTAATAGTTTGGAGTCCTGTGCAAGAACTGAATGACACTATAAATCTGGAAATGGTAATTTCAGTTTTAATGGTAGCAAAGCAAAAGTGAACCTACATAAAATGTTCTTCAGTTTGTAGAACTCCCAAAAATTGAGAGACCTGCCCGGGCGCATTGTCAGAAAAAAGGAAACAAGTGGAAAATTATCATGATAGAACCTGAATTGTATCATCATTACATATTCATTTAAAATTAAATTCTTTAAATTAATGTAGCAGCTTATATGCATTAGGATGTTGTGAATGTAAAAGGTGTCACGTTGCTTTACTATCATTAACCAACTTACTTAGTTGCATTTGCCATAATAAGTTTTTTCTCCTTTTATTATGGTCTTCATCTCCCGCTACCAGAAATAATATGGCAGAAATAGAAAGTGCAGAATAATTGGAGATTGGTTATGGGTTCTCTTTTTTGTTTGTTAAGTTTTACGTCCTCCAACATTAAATCATATCGCACCATGAATGGATTAGGTGAAATGATGCTCAAATGAGCCCAGAGTCCACAGAGCTTAGGGTTACACAACATTCATCTTTAAACCTTATTCAGGTAACTCACCCTGGCCAAGATTCAAACACAGGTGTAGTAGGTGTTTGGTACTGTGTAGTGATGACCTCAAGCAACAGTATTAATATAGCTAAACAGTAATTTATTGTTACATATCAAATTTTTCTTGCAATTTCATTTCATTTAAAGAGGAGCAGTCATTTTGGATTACCTTTTATTCAAATACAACAAGCCAAAATAAAATGCCATGACAATTATTATGTGATTTCTTTACATTTTAGTTTTGTACATTCACGATGTAGTTATTCTCTCCTGTACAGGATTTAGATATCAGAATGTTTTTATTTTTGATTCACTTAGTCCATATAACTAGCAGTCATCAAAGGCAGAAATACTTAAGCCATTGCTTAGGAGCTTCATAGACTTTTAATATCTCTCTGCCTATCGTCACAAGGTTTAACTGTCATAGTATTTGTAATAATGTGCATACAACAAACTTGTATAAATATGGATATCATGCACACATTTTTTATAATGTTTATTATTTCATAATAACATTTGTTACACGCAGACATAAAACCACATAATTTTAAAAATTGGATATATCTCCACATTTTGTTATATAATGCACTTCTTGTTTCATTCAAGTGAACGGCTTAGAAATTATGGACCATCAAAGGAAGTAATGCCTGGGTATATGTACAATTAAATGAAAACTACTAAGTTATTTTGTATTACCAACTGAAACACATAGCTCCATCAGATTCAGTGTGTAATGAAGGTCGGAAACAGCAGTACTGTTTCAGAGTATAACCTTCAGTTACGAGACACACACTCAGTTATATGTCATAGCCTGAGAGGTTTAAGGTTCATTCACTAAAGTCTTACTAAGTTAAAGAAAGCCATTTACCCAAAAAACTGCTGTGCACATTAAATAAATCACACCTCACAGTCAAGAACCATATGAAATATGATATAGGAAGATACACTGGGCACTGATTTGTTCTTTTAAAACTGGATATTTTCTTTGTTAGTATTCATTTCTCTGCTTAAGCACAGCAAGTCTCCTAAAGGCATTTTCATGGTCAGTGCATTAATATTCTTTTGTTGCAAACATATAGAATAATTTTTACTGAAATATATTTATATATTTCTTATTCATTGAACTGTACGTTTTATTGCAATTAAAATTCATTCTGCACTTAAGAATAACAATGCAAACCAAGAGATTAAAGGCACATAAAATATTGTTTTATTAAATTTATGCTATCACTTGCTGACACTGCCTTCTGTACAAATCTTTGAGGTTCTAGTACATTATTGTCCATGGATCAATCACAAATCTCAGGTCTTTTCCTGAATATCCATTAATAACTTTCCGCTAAACATGCTGAGATTTTTATTAAATATAAGTATTAACAAAACTGATTTTGTTGGCACCTTCATTTAAAATGTATATACACAATTCTGTAGTGGTATTTTATTGTTCTTTTTTTAATACACATTTCTTCCAGGGAATTTTAAATATTACTATAAGTTTCCTGTGTATAAAGAAATTGCATTATACATAACATTATGGAATCCTTTCCTGTTTTCCTCTACCTACAGCATGTATTAGTTTTGTGTAAAGTTACCCTTAGTGTAGTTTATTACAGTACAAAGATTTTGAATTCCAACCTTCATAACGTCAACAGCACTTTAAGTTTTAGTTAATTGATGGAAATTAATAATTTCTCCACACTAGCCATACGTAGGCTAAGATTTTTGATGGATAGAGTCAACATAAAAAATTCAATGCCATGGTCTACCTATTGGTCTACCATCCTAGTGGTCTACCAGGGCAATATATGGGTCAACTGGGGAATTTAATGTCAGGACAGCACATTGGCCATGGTAGCTCAAAGGTTAAGAGTGACTGGACGGAAATCAGGAGATCTGTGGTTCAAATCCCAGCCATGGCATTGAATTTTTCATGTTGACTCTATCCATCAAAAATCTTAGCCTTATGTACGGTTAGTGTGGAGAAATTATCAATTTCCATCAATTAACTAAAATAAATAGAGCTAAATGGTGAAGCCTGGGACTCAAGTACTTACGATAGTAAGTCGCCACAAATGGTGTATCTCGGATGCGAGAACCCCTAGTGGTCTACCAGGAAAATATATGGGTCAACTGGAGAATTTAATGTCAGGATGGCACATTGGCCGCGGTAGCTCAAAGGTTCAAAATGACTGGACGTAAACCAGGAGATCTGTGGTTCAAATCCCGGCCATGGCATTGAATTTTTCATGTTGACACTATCCAGCACTTTTAATTGTCGCGCTCTTGCATCAGTGTATTAAAGTTGTAACTTTTTTTAAATACATAAGTATTCATATGTCACACGAAAATGGTCAAGTTCATAAGTTCCTTCTTGGAAATATTTTTCAGAAATTAATTGGTCACTTCCTTCGAAGTCACATCTTGCACAAAATTTGTTTTGAGTTTAAATTTAATTTACTTACATCTAGATACATAGTCCTGGTGCCTGTACATTTAGGTGGGACTTACAGACTGATATTTCATTTATATGCATTTTTGTTTTGTTTCCATGTTTTTTTGTATTGAACGTTCTTTTATGTTCAGTATTAAAGCCCTTATGGCGGCCATGTTTGGCTACCGAGAACAGCTTTTCAATATAGCTTTTCTTTGCTTCGTTTTTGATTTCCACTATACCTTTTTAGATATGCTTGCATGTTCATACAGGACGTGCAATGCACGTTCCTTACACACATATGAATATCCCGAAGTATATAACATCATATGTACACTATTCGCTATTTATGTTTCTCCACGGTTTTCCTTTGCAGGTAAGGTGCTGTTTTGGATGATCTCTAGATATGTGCGCTGCCTAGGGATTGTCGGTATGGGGATACTGTAGTGGGGGTGATGAATGTGTTAGTACTATTCTTTTATGTTTGTGATGTTTCGGTTCACCATCACTGATGTTAGATATTATACTGTTTGATATTCTATAAAAGACTCATAGCATTTATAGGGATGACTGATTTAATATCTAAAACTCAGCATGGGTTTTGTAAACAAAAATCAACAGAACCAGTACTTTAGAGAAGCTGGATAAGAGTGAAATTGGCCTGTAATTTAGTAAATCGGTTTTATCTCCTTTTTGTATAGTGGCTTTACTTAAGCAGATTTTATAGCTTCTGGAAACACTGCATGTTCAAGTGAGCTATAACATACGTCTGCTATTGGGTGTGCAATAAGAATAGAACATTTCTTTAGCAAAAAATCAGGAACATTATCAATACCTGAAGAGTACTTGGATTTAAATTTGGATATTACTGAAATGATTTCCGCGAAATCAGTAAGGCACAAGAACATTGTAGTTTCACATATATTTGCTCTATTTGTTTTTACTGAAGTACCCATTGTGGAGTTCTTTTGTGATACAATGTTTTCAGCAAGAGTTATGAAGTGATCGTTAAAAGTCTCTACTATTAACTTTGGGTTTGTTATTAATTTTGAATGCTTCTGCAGTACTAAATTATCTACATTCTTATTGGGCTCTATTTCATTGTGTATTACTTTCAATGAGGCTTTCATTTTGTTCTGGGCACTTTTGATGAATTTATTGTTTGCCATCTTTTTTGCTTGTTTTATAACTTTATTCAATGTGGCTTTATATTTCTTAACATAGTCACTGAATTGTGGAGTGACAGTCACTGTTTGCAGAATTTCATGTAATTTTCGTTTGTGTGTGCAAGATGTTATAATTCCTTTAGTAATCCACAAATTTGATTTTCCTAAGAATGATTCTTTTATTTGTACAAGTGGGAAAGCAATATCAAAATAATGCCTAAATACTTTTTGAAAAGTTTTGAATGTTTCATTAGTATCAGATGTATCATACACTTCATGCCACATTTCGCTTTTTAGTAGATGCAAGAAAGTCTATATTTGAATCATTGAATTGTCTGGTAAATTTTGTTTTTCTAAGATTTGGATTTATACTGTTTCCATATTTATTGATATTAACTGAGCATTATGATCACTGTAACCCATATTCAGTGGGTGACTTTTGTACAATTGACTAGCATTAGTAAAAATTTGGTCAACTATGGTTGCATAGAATTTTGTATTTCTGGTTGGGAGATTTACTATAGGTTTTAAGTTAAATGTAGCTACCAAATCAATTAAGTCATTCTTTTGTTTTGAGATTTTAGCAAAATCTCAACAGTTAAACAGTTATGCAGTTTTATATCAGTTAATCCATTTAGATTTGTTGGTAGTACATTAAAAAATTTAGACCCTGCATTAATTATAATATTATTACCAAAGATACCCCTGTATGAACACAGAAAGAAGTCATTTTGTCTGTGAGTAAAATAATTATGTCCATCTTTGTTTAGTTGAGGGGATTCACTTGATGTTTTAACATACAAAATAGTGAAGAATACATATATACAAAATAAAGGAAGTATTTTAAGTGGCTTAAAGTTTGGCCTGCAAGACTGCAATCTGCTAACTTTGGCCATAGTTGTTACAGCTCTTTTTTGGAGTATGATCTGCATGAAAGAAGTTTTAGACAAAGTTCCCCATATAATCGCTCTGTATTCTAAATGGGAATGAAACAATGCAAAGTGTACTGAAAGAACCATTTGAAATCGTAACATGTTCATAAGCTGGTGCAGCAGGAATATAGTTTTGCTGAGTTTGTAGTAAGTCATAAGGACATGATTGTGAAATGAAAGATTATCATCAATATGGATGCCTAGAAACTTTGTGGTTTGAACCCCTGATATTACTTGGTTGCTGTACACCAATTTTAACTCTTCATTACTGTGATTGCTTCTGTTTAATGTAAAAAGTAAATAAATGATCTTACTGATATTTGGATGGAGATTGTGAACAAGAAAATATTTTTCCAGGCTTAGCTTTATCTCATTAAATTTATTATTTAACTGTTACATATTTTCGGCAGAAATGAGAATTGTAGTGTCATCGGCATAAAGTATGACTCCAGTACCCTTTACCTTGAGATTATCATATAGGTCAATTATATATAATAAAAATAATATAGGCCCAAGAATCGAACCTTGTGGTACTCCATACTTGATGGCACGTAATGTGGATATGTATCTGACAGGAAACTTAGTGGGCACAAAATTGATAAGGAGCCCTATTGGAGACAACAAATAAGAGCTATCAAAGCTTAGATCTACTTGCTTTGCTTAAAGAAACTTAAAAAATCTGGTTAATCAAAAGGATTTAACAGCACCATACTTTGCATATTCTCAGTGCCTGTTACAATATGGAATTGCTTTTGGAGTAACTCAGCACATACTAGGCCAGTTTTTATATTCCAAAAAGGGTAAAAAAGATGTTTGTGCTGTTAGACGCCACCATTGCGGTAGGCTATTAAAAACCCCAATAAATGCTTACTCATATGGTAAATACATATAGCCTCTGTTAAGATATGTTACAGATAAGTATAAGAACTTGACACCAAAAGTTACTGTCCATAAACACACTACATGAAATACAAGTAATCTGCACAGCCAAGCTTAAAACTACTCCAGAAAGGATGATATTCTGCAACAAGAATTTACTACAACCTTCTATACTACTTAAAAGTTGTACAAACCAAACATCTGTAACTAAGTTTTAAAGTAATACTTACCTTCATACAATATTGTGATTTTGCAGTTTTGCAAAATGAAGTGTTGCTTGCCGAAATTTAAAATGCTCTTTATTGCAGTAAATAACTTCCTGCAACCCTTGTAGCAGTAAAAGATGTGATATACACACCAGCAGTATCCGAGTTCGTCTCGCTGCTCCCACTACATGTACACAAATGAGAGATTCCACTTCGGAATGATTGAAACAATTCAAATCCATTGCACAACTGCAACTTAGCTCAATTAACAACTGACTCCGCTCTAACACTTTGCGGGGTTGTTATACCTCCAGTCATTGTTCTAAAATGCAGTAGAGCTGAGAGAGGTGGAGGAGAAAAGATAAAGTCGGAACTATCCAGAAGTCACTCTGTCTCTTTCACTCTTTATTTCTTTCTCTCTCGGCAAGCGTTCAGAGAAGCGCGGCGCCACTATCTGTCTATTACTTTGCAGCCCGCGCGCCAATCTCTGTCTTTTTCTTTCCTGCGCCCTGGCCCGGCACTGCCTTGTCCCGGCTCCAACACAAGAAATGCAATCGGTGACACTGCTCCATCCTCAAGGCTGGTTGTCCCGAGCAGCACCAATGTAACGGGCCACACGATCCAGGTGTACCACCATTTTCTTTTACGCAACTTCTGGATGCGGTACATCATGTCATTAATTCCCTTTACCAACTGCTATGGTCCTTGCCACGGTTGTTGAAAATTTGGACAGCGTCCCTTCGTCAGAGTAGGGCGGTACAAACCGCCCAAGTCACCTTGCTGGAATCCTTGGCTGTTGGCTTGCCTGTCGTATCGGGTCTTCGTACAGTCGCTTGCCATTAGGTTGTTCTGACGAGCCATCTCATGTATATCATGAAGATGGTCCACGAAGTTCTCCACATTCTCGATTGCTGGTTGTTTCGCTTCTCGGGAGCTTCCAAATTTAGGTCACACGGGACGCGTAGCTCTTGGCCAAACATTTAGCTTCCTGGCGTCATCCCGATGACGTCGTGTGTTGACGAGCGGTAGGCCAGCAAGAACAGTGGCAATTTCACGTCCCAGTCTCGCACCATCCTCATGTATTCTTCTAGGGTCTTGATGTATGTGTTGACCATGCCATCCGACTGCGCATATAGAGGTGCTGTACGGATCTGTTCCACCCCCCGTAGGGGAGGGGATCCGTCCCCTTCAGCTGCCGTGGTGCCTAGCACTCCTGGTACCTCTGACGTTACGAAAGAAACCTCAGGCTGAACATTCGGGCCCCTCCATGATTATGAGTTGTTCGGATTGGGTTGGACTCGAGAGGGCAGTGGTTCCCAATACCCGTGGGTGATCGGGTACGTCTCCGGACGGGGTTGAGGGAAGCCATTAATATTCCTGCGTACTAGTCAGCATAGCTAGTAGAGGGTTTGCTAGATCACCATGCGGCCCCACCGAGGTCATATCGGTAGCCTTCCCATTTTGGAGTTGGCGCGCCTAAGTGGCATATCCACTTCCCTCCCGTCTTAAGTCCACAGGACCAGATGGGGGCGGGGGGCTTGTTAGTCTTTAGGCCTTACCCTATGGAAAGCCCCACGGGGGCGCCGGGCACCTTTTTGGGACAGCTCGGTAACTCCCTGGTCGAAGGAGGCCCGAGTCCAGGACTAATTGGAGTAGAACCGCTGACATTAACGGTCTGTTCCACCGCAACTCTTTCCAGTGCCTCCTTCATTAACTGAGACTCAAAAGTCGTGCCCTCGTCACTGTGGAGCTCTAACGAGACCCCAAAACTGCAGACTAGTTGCTCCACGAGGCAGTCTGGAATCGTCTTCACCTCCTGGCTCGGGATGGCGTACACCTCCGGCCACTTCGTAAAGTTGTTTACGGTCACCATCAGGTACTGGTTACTTCGGTTACTCACTGGGAATGGTCCAGCTATGTCGACAGCGATGCGTCCGAAAGGCGCTCCGACATTGTACTGCTGCATGCGACCCCTACTTCTAGTCTGGGGACCGCGAATCGCGGCGTACATGTGACACTGAGGGCACCACCTCTCAGCATCTGATCGGAGCCTTAGCTAGTAGTAGCACTGTCGGTGTTTGTTTGTTTGTTGATCAATCTTCTGCCGCTAATGTCCTCCACCATGGCGTTTAGAAACTTGGTGTTGCTGCCAGTCTTTCCCTATAGGTCGTTACCGCGGTTCGCCGATTCTTCGACGCGCATGTGCACTTGACCCATCCGCTTGCCCTGCTCCGTAACGTCATCCCTCACGCCGGCCAACTGCGCTTTAAATTTTGCGGCGAGGGCCTCGTTCGCAGCCTTCATTTCGGTTGCCAGACTGTCGTTCGCCGCTTTCATATCCGTGGTTATTTCGGCCTTCAATTCAGTTATCGTCCCGGCCAGATTTCTATTTGCCGCCTTCAATTACGTAGCCAATGTGTCATTCCCTGTCTTCATTTCTTTAAGCTCTTCTAAGATCCTGGTCAATGCAGCTTTCATCGTCGTATCTCACTTCTGACACCAATTATGACTTCGTGGGTTTCGTAGAATTAGAAGTCTTGTTTGCAGAAATCCAAAATTCTCTTTATTGCAGTAAACAATAACTCTGTACAACCCTTGCAGCAGTAAAAGCCCTGACATTCACAACAACAGTCTCCAAGGTCGCTTTGGTTATTCCCGCTAAAGGGAAAACAAATGAAAGAATCCACTGCGGTAAAACTCACGAAATTCAACTCCACTGCACAACTGCCACTCAGTCAACAACTGACTCCGCTCTAAAACTTTGCGGGGTTTTATACTTTCGGCCATTGTTCTAGAATGTAGTAGAGTTTCGAAAGACATCGCGGAGAAAAGAGAAAGACGGAATTATCCAGACATCACAGTCTCTTTCTGTCTCTCGGCAAGCGCTCAGCGCTGGGCGCCACTATTTATCTCTTTGTTTTCTGCCTGTGCGCCGCTCTCTGTCTCTTTCCTAAGCACTCGCCCGGCACTGGCTTTGTCGTGGCTCCAAAACAAAAAATGCCATCGGCGACAATATAGAAAAAAGCTTTAATATTTGTATCAACATTTAAATTTGTTTTATTTTGTTTCAAAACGACACCAGACGAACTTATAGAAGTAGTGGTTCAGCTTGTATGTGACACATATAAATAGTTTTTACCGTCAACAGAGCCGCATAAAAATGCTCCAGAATGAGCGTGGAATAGGCAGTAACATGAACAACATGTGCCTCAGGCTATGGAATTTCGCAGGTATAGTTCACACGCCATGCCGCGTGCTTTACGGTCCAGCATCGCATAGAAGTTCCCTGAAAGTAATGGGCCCCCTTGCACAGTGGGTCAGGGATAGCGAATGTTTCAGTGAACGCATGCTACACACGAAGCAGAACCGTTAGAAAAACATGCACACCTTTCACTCTATACCTTGTTTCACGTAAGCTTGCCCGGTAATCTCTTAACGGTCACGTGACCTCATCTCCTCTCATTGGCTTCTGTTTGGTAGAGACTGTTTTGCGGTAAAAATTAGTTCGTTATTTAACATGGTGATATATCTTTATATGTTGAAAGAGAATTGTCAAATATTTACTTTCATAACTGTTTCAATTAAATATATTACGCAACAGAGTTAATTTATCTGAAATGCATGTTAATTCTTAAACAAAGTAAAGAGGAGGTTCCTTTGCATCTAGGCCTGCCTTTCTGATTACACAAGAGCACGTGCTTTAGCGGTAGTGAATTACATATATTTGTTTATATTTGCTTATATTTGTTTATATGAGTTTTATCACTGACCTTGTTCTGAACTGGATTAGTCATGTATTGTCATTAGAAGGTGTACTGTGCGCGTTCGAGAGATACGTTATTTTATCCATCGTTTATTGCGCATGTACTTATTATATGTATAATGGCAGAGTCTACCGCCAGTTTTTCGCTGAAGCATCGTAAGGGTAAGCCATTACAAAGCGGTGAAAAAAGAATTGTGTTGCATGTGTTTAATGCACTCACAGAGAAGAATCCGTCTTTGTTAGTGAGGGAAGTCGAACAGTTGTGCTCCGAACTTACAGGTGTGAGTGTTAGGTCCATAGGAACATCGCGACGTGAAGTTGAGAAAACAGGAAAACTTACCACTCCAGGCAAACGCAGGAATAAAGAAAAGCGCGTGCTCGGAGAATGCGATGAGTTCGTTAAAACTGCTGTACGTCGTCATGTGCATAGTTTTTTCTTTAGAAACGAACTCCCTAACATAAATAAAATTTTGTCTGCTGTAAATGAGGATGCAGATTTACCAAATTTCAGCAGATCTAGTCTGTATAGATTGCTTATACAGCTGGGGTTTGTGAATGAAAAAAGGGGCAAGAAAAATGTACTGAGAGACAGAGGCGATATTGCTGTGTGGCGAAGACGTTATTTAAGGACAATCAGACAATACCGGGATACAAATCGCAAAATATACTACCTAGACGAGACTTGGGTGAATGAAGGGCTTACGACAAGTAAACTATGGCGTGACTCGACTATTAAGACTGAAAGACAAGCATTTTTGCAAGGTATGTCTTCTGGTTTAAAAAATCCCAGTGGAAAAGGCCGAAGACTGATTGTCACTCATATAGGAAGTGATAGTAGTTTTGTGGAAGATGGTCTACTACTGTTTGAGTCAAAGAAAACCGGTGATTACCATGAAGAGTGAGTGTGGTGTTTTAGGGCCCGTCGACAACAAGGTCATTTGGGCCCTAAGTCAAAACTAAAACCTAAAAGTTATAAAAATTTAGCTAAAAAGGTAAAATATAAAACAAACACTCAACTGTTAAAAGAACGTTAAAAAAAACGATCTAAGGCTAATAATTTAAAAACTCTAAAAGCAGTAAATATAAAATACAAGTCAAACTTGTTTATTAAAACCAATTTTAAAAACAAACCGCAGTGCCTTATCCACGGCCACTGGGTCGTCACCTAAAACACCGTGCAAGTTAGGCTCCAAGCACAAAGACTGGCGAACGCGGGCGTACTGCGGGCAATCCAACAATACATGCCGCACAGTGAGCCGTACTGCACATGGAGCACACACAGGGGCCGGTTTCCTTCTTAACAAATGGCCATCAGTGGCTCGTGTGTGCTCAATTCTCAGCCGGGTGAGTATCACCTGGGCTCGCCGGTTATC
The DNA here is from genome assembly GCA_030765055.1 of Mantis religiosa. Taxonomy (NCBI): domain Eukaryota; kingdom Metazoa; phylum Arthropoda; class Insecta; order Mantodea; family Mantidae; genus Mantis; species Mantis religiosa. The sequence goes on along the minus strand of CM060956.1, from coordinate 122,405,754 downwards.
CCTGCAGGAAGTTAGCCAGGGTCGTACGCTCTCCTTTATTGCCCGGAGTTGTGTGCCTTCCAAAGCTGTCCAGGAGTGCTGCCAAGCAGATAGTAGGTGGCGACGGAAAAAACTTGCACATCCTGGTATGGCACAGTAGTTGTTAAACTCCGGGGCAAACGGCAAGCGAGCTTTGCAGCCGCGTCCGCCTCCTCGTTCCCGGAAATCCCCACATGGCCTGGGGTCCAAGTAAAAACAAAATTGTACCCGCGCCTGAGCATTTGCGAGATCTGGGCCTGTATTTTTAAAACGAGGGTCTGAGCGGCAGTGTGCTGTTGCAAGGCCTGAAGCGCACTCAGAGAGTCAGTGCAGACAATAAAAGAGCCAGGAGCTAACTTGCAAATAAAAAGGAGCAGATAGAGGATGGCATACAACTCTGCTGAGAAGACCGAAGTGGAGTCCAGAAGGCGAAATTTATGAGCCTCACCGTTAATGAAAAATGCGCAACCCGTAGTGCTACCTAACTGAGAACCGTCTGTAAAGACCGGAACATAGTTAGGGTAACGGCCCAGTAGTTCGGCAAAAAGTTGTTGGAACACCGAATGTGGAGTAGCGAGTTTAGAGTTGCTGGGAAGAGTGAGATCGAACCGCGCACGATCCAGTTGCCAAGCAGGATAAGGGCTGATGGACGACCTCTCCAAGCGAGGCAATCGGAGGCCATGGGAATGTAGGAGATCCCGAAATCTTATTCCCATGGGGCGTATCCGAAAACCAGGGCGCATATAACGGTGGACTAAATCTGGACACAGAACTGGTTTAAAACAAGGATGATTGGGATAACTAGCCAACTTCGAGACGTATGAGCAGAGTAACAGCGAGCGACGAATATGGAGTGGAGGTTCGCCTGAGTCTGCATACAGGCAGTCGACTCGACTGGTGCGGAAAGCTCCTGTGGCAAGGCGGATGCCAGTATGATGCACGGTGTCTAAAAGGCGAAGTTTAGAGGTGGTCGCTGCGCCATAAGTAAAACTGCCATAGTCCAGCTTGGACCGAACCAGAGAGCGGTACAGCCTTAACATTACCGTACGATCGCCCCCCCCCCCAAGATGCTCCAGATAATACCTTCAGCACCCGAAGAGAACGATCGCAAGAGGCTCGAAGGTGACGAATGTGGTGCTCCCAGTTGAGCTGTCGGTCTAAGTAGAGGCCCAGGAACTTCAGGTGCGGGACAAATGGCAGGGGTGTGCCGTTAAAATAAAGATCAGGAGGCGGGTGGATACCTCGTAGGCGGTGAAAGTGGATACACTGCGTCTTCGCAGCTGAAAAACGGAAGCCGGTTTGAAGCACCCAAGCTGCTAGCTGGGTAATGGTCAGCTGCAGTTGGCGCTCAATGTGATCTATGTTGGCAGACCTATAATAAACTGCGAAGTCGTCAACATAGAGGGATGATGGAATTCCACTTCGAACGGCACTAGTGATGCCGTTAATCGCTACGGCAAAAAGGCTGACGCTCAAAATTGACCCTTAAGGTACGCCGTTCTCCTGTATCCTCTCCCGTGATATCGTGTTTCCTATGCGAACCCGAAAACGGCGAAGTTTTAAAAAGTTGCATAGGAATTCCGGTAGATGACCACGCATACCGTAACCATGTAGGTTACGGAGTATGCCGTACCGCCAGGTGGTGTCATAAGCCTTCTGCAGGTCGAGGAACACGCCCACGGCGTGCTGTTTCAGTAGAAACGCATCGGAAACATACCCCTCAAGGCGTGTTAGATTATCGACACTTGAGCGATGGCGACAAAAACAGCATTGCAAGTTGGACAGATGGTTATGTTTTTCTAGCCACCAATTTAACCGAGCGTTTATCATCCGCTCGAAAGTCTTACAGATGACACTCGTCAGGCAAATGGGGCGGTAGCTAGATGGTAGCGTGCGGTCCTTTCCGGGTCGAGGGATGGGGATGACAATACCCTCTCGCCAGGAGGAAGGAAAAACCCGCTCATGCCAAATGCGGTTATAGATGTTTAAAAGGAAACATAGCGCCTCAGATGGAAGATGTAGCAGCATCTGTCGGTGTACGTCATCGGGACCTGGAGAAGAATCCTTTGCTAACGCCAGAGAATGGGCGAGCTCGGCTGCGGTAAAAGGTTGGTTGTACGGCTCGGTGCAGTCACTATTAAAATTAAGTGGTACCCGCTCCGCCTTTTCCTTAATAAGCAGGAAGAGAGGGTCATAGCGGGCAGTTTGGCTCGTGGCAGCAAATGTGGTAGCTAGGGCTTCAGCTATGTCCTGCTCGGTGGTGCACATGGAACCGTTGATGGCAAGGCCGGGAATTATCGTCCGGCGATACTTGCCATACATCCGCCGAACAGCTGACCATACTTGTTGGGTAGAACTGCGCCGGGAAAGCGAAGACACATAGGCTTCCCAAGATTTACGCTTTGCGTTGCGCAGTATAAAGCGTGCCCTAGCGCGAGAACGTTTGAAGGCGACGAAGTTCCCTTCCGTCGGGTGCCGCTGAAAAATGCGCAAAGCACGTTTGCGTGCTTTGACAGCCAAACTGCATTCCTCGGACCACCACGGTACAGGGATATGACGTGGTGTAGGTGAACCTCGAGGAATGCTGGATTCTGCTGCGAGCAGGATCGATGGTGTCGAAACTATCGTCGATGAGGTGTATGAGGGATTGGAATTTTCCCCAGTTAGCTTTGGAAATAATCCAGGGAGGATGTCGAGAAGGGACACATTGGCGGCCAGAAAAATGAATGTTAATGGGGTAATGATCACTGCCAAAGAGGTCGGAAAGTACTGACCACTCAAGTAGTGGTACTAATGACGGACTGCAGAAAGAAAGGTCTAGTACGGAATGTGTACCATAAGCGGATGATAGGAATGTCGGGTCACCAGTATTTAGCAGAAGCAGGTCAGACTTATCGAAGACGTCTACGAGGAGGCATCCACGGGCGTCATCAGTGTCTGATCCCCAGAGCGTGTGCTTGGCATTCAAATCTCCCACAAGGAGTAGTGGTGAGGGGAGCTGAGCCAATAGAGCTTGAAGATCACGCTCTGGAACTATACTGAGCGGCGGCAGGTACATATTGCAGATGGTAAAACTGATGCTCTCCAGCTGTATCCGAACGGCCAAGGCTTGCAATGGTGTGGTGATAGGAATGTTGGCGGCTGAGGTGTTAGGCGCCACTAAGGTAGCAACGCCACCGCTTGCACGCATACCTGCAAGAGAGTCGCTTCTAAATGCAGAGAAAGAGTGAAGGTGTAACGAGTGATTGGGATGTAAGTGTGTTTCCTGGAGACAAATAATTGACGGTGACCGTTGAGAAACTAAATGTTGTAGGTCTTGAGCACGAGCTCGAAAACCATTGACATTCCACTGGATTATTTCCATGAAGAGTTTTTAACGGGCCGTTTTAACTTTTTTCTTGACCTTGGCTGACTTGGGCCCTACGATTCGAAAATCGTTAGCGTCCTGTGACTCCGCTGATGTTCGGGAGTCAGAACTCCTACGGCTCGTAGAACGAGAACGGGATCTAATAGAGGGCGAGCGACTTCGCGATCTATGCTGTGGTCGGGATCGGTTTTTCACAGTTACTACGGGATTGTTGTTACTCGCTGATGGCTTGGTGTCTGGAGTCTATACGGTTGAAACGGAAGTAGTGCTGGTGGATATACAAACAGTCTGAGACGTAGGTTTAACGGCTAGAAAATCAGTCTGCGTGGATGCGTGGGCGACAGGGACGTGTTGAACAGCAACAGTGGTATTAGGAGTACGGCGAGCTGCTAGTGCATATCCAGTAGTAGTGGTAGCAGGCTTCAGTTGTTCGAAGCGCCGTCGTGCCTCTGGAAAAGTCAGGCGTTCCTTTACAGGTAGCTCCTGAATACTTTTTTCGTCCATGAATCTAGGGCACTGTCGCGAGCTGGAGGGATGACTACCGCCACCGTTCACGCAACAAGGTGTTCGACTGCAGTTAGGATCGTCGTGCTTCGGTAGGCCACATTGCTCACAAAGAGCAGGATTGGTACATGTGACCTTAGTATGTCCGAACCGCTGATATTGGAAACAGCGCATGGGGTTCGGGACATACTGGCGGACGCTCGCACGTTCATAGCCGCAATAGATGTACTCGGGTAACTTAGTCCCAGCAAAAGTTAGAAAGACCGTACGTAATGGGTACTCCTTGCCATCTTGCTTTCGTGTAAGCCGGTACGCCTGACAAACAAGTTGGTCAGAGAGGCAACTTACAATTTCTTCATTAGCTAGACCATCTAAGCTGGAGGTGGTGACTACTCCTCTACAGGTATTCAGCGTTTTGTATGGGGCTACCCGGATAGGGTAGGAGCCCAACAAATTCGCTTTCTGTATCTTCTTAGACTGGTCTGCGTTGGTACTCTCTAATAATAACGTACCGTCCCGGAGGCGCGTCGCATTCTTAACTGGGCCACTTATCTTGTCTAGTTCACGCTTTATATAAAACGGACTCAAGTCTTTAAACGTTTTTCCTTCGCATGCCAAGGTCATTACCAAAAAAGGGTCAGTAAAGGAGGTTTTGCGCGGAGACATGATATAGACCCCCATCCGGAACCGTCGGCGTCAGCCTGCCATCCGGGGGTTAAAGAAAGAAAGACACCGAATCTTCACGGTCTGTGCCGTCATGGGGATCTCATTGGTACCTCAGAAAAGCTACCCTTCAAAATCCACTGCTTGTCCGTATGGGTAAACCGTTCACCACGCACACCCCGGCTTTATTCCCCTACCACAGGAATAACCGCCTGTGGCTCCCCACTTTAGGCCGCGCTGCGTATAATAGGCACACGCGGATTCAGGGGACTTGTGGTTGATTACACCGGGGTTCCGTCAGCGGTAACACGTCCGGTCCGTGATACTAACCCAACGGCAAACATGGCCGTCGGGAGATTAACACAGACCGGGCCCTCAAGGAGCTACGTGGGTGTACTTGACGGTGTGGATGGGCTCCGCACCTAAGGCTACACATAGGGGCAGTGCGAAGGGTCCGCTCAACCTTCACTTTTGAGATCTCCGGAGAGCACACATGTCGGAAGCCGCGCTGAAAACCGTGGGACAGAACCACGGAGACAGGAGAGATCCCTGCTGGTGAGACAGGAGTTATAAACCTAAGACCTTAAGTGCTAATAATTATAATAAAAAACTAGAAGGGGAAGAAGGTGATGCATACTGATCAGCAATAGCACAGCATGGCACAGTTGATGGAGGTGAAGGGGATGAAATGAGGGTGAGTGGCTAGGGACCCCGGGTTCGCCAATCCCGTACCTACGGTAGTAGGTCCCTGGGGAATTACCATGAAGATATGAATGGACATGTGTTTCAGCAGTGGTTTGCGAGTGTGTTAGCAAAACTGGAACCAAGCAGCATAATTGTGATGGACAATGCTCCTTACCACAGCGTTCGTGTCAAAAAGAAACCAAATACATCCTGGAAGAAACAAGACATTGAGTGGCTGTGTGCAAAAAAATGAAGTTGTAAATGAATCCCTTATTAAGGCAGAACTACTGGAACTTGTAGTAAAGCATGCTAGCGATTGTGATAAATATGTAATCGATGAAATGGCAAGGTCAGCTGGTGATGAGGTACTCAGGCTTCCACCATATCACTGGATTTTAAATCCAATTGAGCTTATTTGGAGCCAAATTAAAGGTTTCGTAGCGAGAAACAATAGAACATTTAAGTTGAATGATATCAGGCCATTGCTTACCACAGCATTTTCGGAGATCAGCGACGAAACATGGAAAAAGGCTATTCATCATGTGCTCAAAGAAGAAAACAAAATGTAGGAGCTGGATGGCATCGTCGACAACGTAATAGAGAGCATAATTATAAACCCTACGGAGAGTTCCGACAGCGAAACTGTTACTGCAGAATCAGAATCCGAATCCGAGATGGAGGGGATTACTCCATTACCAGATTCTCCATAACGCGTGAGTTCAGTTTCATTATAAACTTGTATTTTTGCATGCCTTCATATACTTATTTGCATGATTTTAGCTATCTCCTGGCATTTGACGTTTACTGCAGTTTTAAATGTGATGGGAAGGCACCGCCTATGGCCTATGGCGCGAAAGCATTAGCCAATTAGGGCGAGGGGGAGGGTTGTTGAACGCGGAGTGATACATTTCAGCCGGGCAAGGTTATATGAAACAGAGAATAGACACTAAAACCGAGAAGATTCATCCATAAATGTAGGAGCCGTCAGAATGTTTTTGAATGGTCTGCAACTGAACTGACGGGAGTTGACATACGCCACCGAGGGAAGGTGTAGGAGCCTTTCCCAGCCGCTTGCGGCTTATCCCCCGGAGACTTTCTCTCCTGTGGTACACTACAACTGTTTGAAAACATACTGGCATACTCCGCAGTAGCTTGCTTGCTACTATTAAGAATTTCTTTGGCTTATGAAACCACAATAAGGAAGCTATTGCTTAATTATTGCTTATGAGTTTAGCATGTTCCAAAACTCTGTTATGCAGTCCATGATGACAAACAAGCTGATGGGCATATACAACTTAAACCTTTAGGAGGGAAGTTAATGTTCGTGAAATTGAGGATGGAAGCATTAAACGATAAAAAGAATAGAGAACAATATCACGGAATTGCAGATAAATTTAACCAAAACTAAATGATTTATGCAATGAGACAAACATTTTATTTCACTGTGTTTAATAATAGTAAATAAAGCATCTGCAACTGAAAACGAAGCAGCTGATTTTACAGTAACTGGTTGAAAGCACTATACTATTAAGAGCATAGCAAAATGAGCAACCTTAGGACTGTCTGAGTCATTATTCAACATTTATACAAGTAACTGCCCTTTACCCCATTGTCTGAATGTGAGGTTAGGGTCACTGATAAAGAGCAAGGAGGTATGTTTTATTCTTGGCTGGTGCGTCCCAATATCAACTTTTGAGGTTCACACACCAGTGAGTGGTTCCTGCGCTGCCTAATCACAAAATCATGTAATATTTAGTGCTGCATAAAACTATACTTAACAGAATTTTGAAGCTGCTTTAATTTTTTTATGAAGTTTTAACTGTTATTTACCTATTGTAATACTTGTTCTGTGGTAAATACTTAAAATCTTGATGATTAAGAAATTTTCAATGTTAATACATAAAGTACGATTAAATTAAAATCATTACAGATGCCAGTGTACTTGTGTGTAATACATGTTTATTGTCTCTCAGATTTGGTATCAGTGGTATCTGACAATCAAACACAGAGGACATTGTTTATATTGGAAATGGAAGCTACTCTAAACATACCATTTTACCAATTTATCGAACTCGTCTAGGCCATAAAAAGGTACCCATTGTGGTTAATATTGGGTGAAATAGAAGTTAAAGACATTATCACTTCCAAATCCTGAAACCCACGCGCTCGTCTTATTTATGCGGTAACATTATCACTTCCAAATCCTGAAACCCACGCGCTCGTCTTATTTATACGGTAAACTTTTATAAAAATGTGACGTTTTGAAGACGTAATGCTCATAGTAGCTAGACGTTTGCTCATAGTAGGTAACAATCAAACACACAAATGTCTTAAACCTATATCTGTTAATTCATACACTGCAATTTCTGAAAATATAAACTTTATTCAGGGTAACTTAGAATGTTTCGTATTTCTTAGGCCTTTAAGCATTTAATTCACTAGGCCGTGAAATGATCAAATTTGCAGTCGTTGAGATTCAGTCAGTGAAATATTCTAAATTGGATTGGCAAGCGGATTTTTACAAAAGAACGTAAGCTACATTGAGAAAAGAAACACAAGAAAACAGGTATGAGGAAAATATCAGCAGTGTGAGGAAATACGGATCAATAGGACCTGCCATTCAAATTTTTAATAAATTTGACTGAGCGGTCTGGCTCCAAAGTTCTGCTTCAGGTTAGAATAATCACTGATGTTAAATGTTTGGTGGTGGTGATAAAAAAAGAATATTTCGATGTATGGTGGTACATAAAATAACTTATGCTCATTTGGGGAGGTTGTTTTCTGTATGAAGTGTCCTAGAGCGCTGCTCAGTGACGGGACCAAACAAAGGAAACAAACTGATTTCAGTTAGCCTTATAGTGCTGAACGAGTTTCACGAGTCCTGTTAGAACAACTTTCTTCCGATCATAATTTTGACCTGTATATGTTACGGTGAATGTCGGAGGAATAAGCCCTCAGTAGCTTAACCGCTTCGCCGATGGCCATTTAAACCCTTCAGGGGCCGGAAACGGATACCCAATAAACAGAACAGGACATTTAAATTGTTAAATGCTGTAAAAATGCATCATAAATACAATTCCGTATCTTCCGTATTTATTAAGTTATTTAAACGAAACAAAAACTGGTTTAAAACTCATTAAAGGCAGTATAAATCTACAGTAACAATAAAGTAGAGACTACATTAATAAATTGTTGAAATTTCACTACTTTGTTTCACTGTAGCAAAAGCCATTCTTTGTGCCGAACGCGCCTAATATGTGAATCATTTTGTTTTGTGTGTATACGAGCCATAGTATGTATGTATAGCTACGCAAGCGACTTCTCAGGTTCAAGTTTAGTTTATTTATGCTATGCCAAGCGATAATATGACGAGAATATGTTGCGTCACACACTCACACTGGAATGAAAACTCTGTCAGCATCTGTTATTACAGTGTTTCTCAACCAAGGTTTCTAGTAGCCTTATGCAGCAGTTTTCGCTCTGTATTTCAGTTATTTATACTCTCTCTGTGTTCAGAGTGATTTCTTGTAGCTATTAAGAGCTAAATGTATGGCACATTTGAAATTGTTAAATTTCAAAGTTAACCATGGCTTATCCCGGTAATGTAGCAGATAAATTAGCTTGGGTATGATGTGTACAGGCTTCTGATATTACTGTAGAAAATTTGGAAGATTTGTTGTACGATTATGAAGGAGATCTTTAGGACATACGTAGCAGTGACGTTTACTGGTCTACAGCTGGCATGTTAGCTACTCCATTGTTTGGGGAAATGGCGGGTCAAATATGGGTGATACGGATCAGCTATTACCAGCTATCCCTCTTTACAGAAAACAGTTAAATGGTAAAAAAAAAAGTATTTTTATACCACTGGATGTAACTATGCACAGTTGTTTAGTATTTTTCAGAGCTGTAAAAGACATTCATCTACCTGTACTTGCGCGTATAAAGAGCTCGTAACCTAATTGAGTATTATAATACTCAGAGGCCTCTTTATACTAGGGGGTAGCAAAATTCACCACATCATCCCTCATACTTGAGAGAAAACACTTTCCTAAAAGTATACCACCCACACCCAAAAAACTTGTAACCATTTCGAAAATGTGTAGTGTGTTGCGAAAAAGAAGTTCGCAAGGAAACCAATATTATTTGGTGTGAATCTGCAGATGTGCCCTTGGGTGTTTATCCAGGTTTGAAGGTGTACAATTCAAAAAGAAACCTTTAAGGATACCTTTACATTCCTTATAGAGCTAATTTAAATTTATTGTAAAACAGCAAGATTAAAATAATTGGCATTAAATGAGCATTAAATGCATGTATGCGCAGGACGTCTGTACACGTCCATATCGGTTTGGGGCATTTTAACTTGGACGTCATATGACGTCCATATCGGTGAAAGGGTTAAGGCACTATGACGTATTTAACTCAGTCCGAATTGCCGTCTGGTAGTGTTATGTTGTTATATGGCCAAGACCATATGGATTACGCCCATGGAGGCCAAGTATACAAGAGCTTCTCTCGTATTAATAAGTTTCCAGTTTAAGAGCAAAAATTAAGATGTAGAATATCTTGCTTTCCCAGGTGTGTTATAATACTACATTTATTTTCATTTTCATGGAATTAATGTTCCTATTTTGTTATTCAAAACCCCACAAGTGCAATATCCGACATGTCATGGTTTACCGTCTTCACGCTGTCAGTTTGCTGTTTGTGCTACAGTTTTATTCACATTATATTAATATCTTTTAAATGAATAGTATTTTGACTTTGTTGGTATCTGTATCTTGTCTTATGTACTTTTGGCTTCTGATATGTTGCACATTTTGGCATTTCAAGAGTCAACAAAGCGTTGTGTTTAGCTTTAACCTCAAAATAAGCAAGGCAGTAACTCAGACTGTCAGAACATAGTGATCCACTGTGAAACCACAGGGAACAGAAATTTGTATATATAAACCTGGACTGTGTTTAAATTACTATTGGTTGGTTAGAGACTCAGTCTTAAGTGTTGTGGTTCTGTAAATTATACATGTAGAGGTCCGTCAACAAACATGTACATTATAATGGTTCTGGTTTACATGGTGGAGAGTTGAGACATTTTCATCTATGGTTGTATCTAATGTATGTGGTTAGGCTTCTGCTAGCAGCAGCAAGGTTGTAGTGTAGGTTGCTGATGCTAAAGGTGAAAACCTTAAGCTCTCAATATATTGCCAATTGTAAATTTATAGAGCAGAAAATCTTTTTAGTTTTTCATTTTGTTTGCTGCTTCTTATACTGTGAAGCTCTACACAGTTAACACACTGTACAGATTTCTCATTATAACGTCTTTGCAGTAACATAACAATGTATAATGTACTATGCAAAGAAATGACAATACAGCCATTGCTGTATTAAATGTGGAGACTTTCGTTTTGGTCAATGTCTCTTAATATTTTTATAAGGCATATTGTTCCAACTATAGCACTTGGCATTGTTCTCAATCTGAAACCTAGGTGCAATTTCCAACCTAAAATGACTGCTTGAGTTATGTCCCATCGCTTTATGGAATGGTATCGATCTGATTGAAACTTGTCTTTGTTGGCATGCATAGATGTTTGACTGTTTCAGTAGTGTGGATAGTAGTGCCTTCTCTATGGAGGCATTGCACAAAGAATGAGCAAATCTAACATTCAACTTAAATCCATACAGTTGGCATAGCAATGCTGAGCTAAAGTTTAAAATGGAGAGTTAATCTACCATGTAATTCATAATGAGTTTAAACAAACTCACCTAAACACATACATACTTTGATGTATTCAAACATGAAAATCAGTATACGCCTTTTTTTAATGTCCCATTGAACACGTCATACATTCACAGCAAAGGCATTATAATACTGGTACTCTGGTACCTTTATTGTATTTGTATCTTACATTATGAAATATCAGTGAATATTCAAGAACCTTCAGCATTTCTAACATTTACCTCAGAAGTGAAAATTGAAATTGAGTATTTAAGGAGGCTCTTTAACTGATCTGGTCCTCGGCATTCCATTCTATATTGCGCATGAAAGACTGCTTAATTTTGCTCAGGGGCCTGTTTGACAGACTTGAGGTTGTTTTACATTTCATAGATCTACAAAAAAGGACCAAAGACTTTACTTCTCTTCTGAAGGAGGTCATGCTATGAATTTGTTCTCAGCTGGGTTTGTTCCAGATTCTAGTATGGTACACCTTGACCATGGAGAATATCATTAATCCTAGAACATGCATATTTGTTGGTCAATATAATGCAAATTGCCACTGCATGCAGTCTTAACTAAGTTTTGGAAATTTACCAGCTGAATGGAATATTGATGAATATCTCACATAATTTAGGGAATGAGTGTATAGGAGTGACTTTAAAGCATTCTTGAAACTTGTATACTGTTTAGGACTACTGAACTGTTACAAGGAGAATGGAAGGTTACTATAAACTTTTATTGTAAAAGAGTAATATAATTTTTGGAGCTGTTTTAAGCAAAAAAATAAAAATTTAAAGGGAGTCGATTAATGACACTAAACTACACTTTTAAATTTTTCCGGAACATGTTTCAGAGACTTTGCCTCTATCCGCAACAGGCCATCGACTGGCCGGTACTTATATCATCCCAACCGTAACAGATTCTTGTTTTTAATGAGGTAATCTATTTCATCTCTCTGGGAGTTGCAGAATCAATTTCAAATTTTGTTTATGCAGTGACTGAATGCAGTGACTGTAGTCAAATTTATATTGGAAAAACCAAAAGAAATTTAGAAACAAGACCAAAGGAACACTTAAGAAATATAAACAATTAGAAAAATCAGCAGTTGCCACCGATTCTTGGGAAAAAAACCACAACATAAATCCAGAACCAAAACTACTAAATCATACATCAGGAAAACAAGAACTATCCACATGGGAACAAATCTTCATTTAAAAAAAATGGGAACAAAGTATTCAATTTCGACATCCCCCAAGGAGATTTGTTCAGCAAGTTCCTTGAACTGCCACCAGAGGAGACCTATGACAAAATAATGTCAACTACACCAATGAGAGCCAGCCGATGGCCGGCTGAGGATAGAGGCAAAGTCTCTGAAACATGTTCCGGAAAATTTTAAAAGTAATTGTTGTTTAGTGTCATTAATCGACTCCCTTTAAATTTAGTGTTTCTAAACATTTGTCTTCAACTTCATAAATTATTGTGCAAATCAGGGTAACTTTTCTGGACTAATATTGATTGTAAACAAGAGGGACAAATAATAGCACACTTGTGAAACATGTCAAGAAATAAACAGTGTTTATTTGTTCATATGGTTGAACATTTGAACAACTTTGTAAGTTTATTGTGCAGTTTTACTCTACTCTTCACATTTAACATGCACAATCGTGCTGGAAAAGTTGAGTCTTGTTCTAAATAACATTTTATAACTTCTTCCCTAGTCATCACTCTGCAATCTACAAAACGATGAAGTTTTCAAGGTATATCACCAATGTCAAATATCATAACACCATGTTTTAGTACATATATATTTATATATACTAAACACTCATTACTTCATATATTTAGTCTTCAGTTAAAAAACGAAATTGTAATTTAATTTATTATTATTTACTTCATCCATTATACCTTTATTTTGGACATATCAATTTCATATTTTGCAATCTATTTTAATCAAAATTGTCACTTCATCACTTCTGCAACTACTTTAATATCAAGCGGTAATTTATTAAATAACTGAACTGCTTCATATCCTTCATAGATATGTTTCGTAGATTAGTTAATGTTGCTTCATGTATTATATTCATATAGGTATGTGTTTATTGTATATTGGTCAATACATATTATTAACATTATTGCTCTTTATAAACACAGAGAATAAATTGTGAGTATTCTTTAGTCAATAAGTGTCTCTCTGCAAGATTCCTTGGCTTTTAAGTTAAACATAAATCTAACATTTTTCTTCTGATAGATAAGTAGCCTATATATGTTTTCGGCAGATATAGCCATAATAAATAAGTATTAACAAATTGAGGTTCTTTTGGTTGCTGAAATATTTAATTGGATGGATTGACTTGCTGATTTTATAGCAGAAAGAAACATAACACCACAAATGAAATGATAGAGCCAGACTGAAAAAATTAATACCAAAGCCGAGATTTGAACCATTGATCTTCTGGTCTCCGTCCATCCACTCTAAATGGAGAATTTAATGTCATGCTGGCACGTTGGCCATAAGTAGCTCAGGAGAATTTAATGTCATGTTAGCATTTTGGCCATAGTTGCTCAGTCTATCGTTTCATAGTGAAACCTACACACTGCAAGTGTGAAAGAACAATTAATTTCCATTAATTATAACAGCACATTTTAGTACATTAATTACTGCTTGTTGATCACTGAATCTATGTAATTTTCACTTAAAAGTCAAAGGCAGAAGAACACAACTAGCTTTCTAGTTCTCACTACCTAAGCTATCAAATATCTTGCTAGGTATACGAAGAAGCACAAAAGTTTGGAGAAGCAAACAAATGATGGACAGAAATAGGAAGAACTGTGGCAAATGTGGCGTAGGTAGACACAAAAATGAACATTATCTAAAATGATGTAGTTAAACAAGTAAAAGACAGAAAAGAAGGCTGAGAAAGGAAAGTAACTAGTTATATACATTGAATAGAGGTTCTGTAATCTATTTTTGATGTGGTGTAGATAGTATGCATGCTACATAATTGTGCTGCTAGCCGATGGCATGTCTCTCAGTCATGCCTTCATGTCGAATTAAACCTTAAATCACATTAACCATCACCAGATTTAACTCAAAACTTTCATATTCATAGATATTGGAAATGCCTCCATCTGACTCAATACATGTATGGTATCCTCTGTGGAAAATTCCATGAACATGCTAGTTCTTCTAAAACAGCATTAATTTCTTCTAATATAAAAATGTGGATTAGCTTTGTATACCTTATTTCTCATGTTGCTCCATAAATAAGAATCACACTCTGTATGATCAGGGGACCCAGTTGGCCTTAAACCTCTATTAATGATTCTATATAAATTTCTTGCAATTAATGAATTGACTCACCAGCTATATGTACTGTAACAGAATCCTGCTTGAAGTATCCAGGCCGACATTCAGTGCCTATCAGGTGTTTCAAACGTGCTGCCAGTATATTATTTCTTTATCTTTCTGCAGATATACACTCATTAAAATCATACTGTGTACATTTATTGCATATCATACCCCAATTTTTTAGCATATAAGAAATACTCATGAGAGAATTACGTTTTGCAGCTTAATATTGCATGTTTTGTGATGACACAAGACCATGTGAATGACACCATGCTTCATCGCTAAACAGTATTAGTCATGGATTAAATGTTCCCTCATTAACGTTTCTCAAAATTCAGCTAGAGAAATTTACCAGATTGAAAAAAGATTGTCAAAGGATAGATAATCCTATCTAGCAAGTAGGTTTCATGAAGGAGGAACGTTGCCTAAGGAAAGAAGAGAAGGGAACAGAACAGGAAAGGAGCATGAAGGCCCTAACTATTGCCATTAAGCTGATGTAAAGTAATATAAATATGGAGAGAGCCACCATTTCAGGGGAAGTCCATGAGAAGTTATTTGCCTTCAGATCTCACAGTGAATAAATTTTTTAAGAGATTCTCTTAAGAAACAGCTTTAGGACTCAAAGAATACTTCTCATCAAAATACAAACATGTATTTTAGGAACATTTCAATTTATCATTCAGGATTTTTCATACGAATAAGCTATCTGGAAGTAAACATGAAAACTTGACAATCACATTGGCACTATCACACGCAGGACTCATTGTTCCATACTTTATATAATATTTATAATTTTGTTTTAAGTCACACAATTATATTAAAATGTGAAATCATTATCATTGTACAATGCTACTGTATTTCTTATATTGGTTCTGTATTTCTAATTAAGATATATGCTATCAACTTAAACAGTGCAGTAGAACAATAATTGTAAAATATGAATTGTACACAAACACAGATATGTAATAAAAACTTAAGCAATTAAAGATATTTATTCCCAGAACAAAATTAAGACACATCATGGAACTACAATAGACAAAATAGCATTGATTATATATGCATAATTCAAGTTTTGAAACACAAGTGGAAAAATTAAACCCTTATATACTCTCAAAAAATTAAATTTATAATATATATTTCAATACAACACATTGTTTACTTCTATGAGATCTAGAAATTTCATAAAGCTCAACCTATTGAAACATATATATTTAGATGAAAATAGAAAAACTCATGCATTTATCAAGCTTTGCAAAATGCTCCTCAGTTATTCTCAGCAGATTAGTACTGCAGAAGAATAGTTTACAAAATACGAACTGACCATAATATATACCAACTTAGCAGGTTGTATTAGGTATATCTCAAATCAGTGAATGCTTGGATCTTTATCCTGACATTTTAAGAACATTAGGGGGTCAATAAGCTGTCTGGAGTGAAAATTGCATGGGCAGACAAGTATCTGTAGTTTGGGTTAGACATGTCTTTGAATTTCTTAAGTCCATACAACACTCCAAGAAGTTGTTTTATGATAAGACAACAACGGTGTATAGTGTGTTTAGAATAATTATTAATGGATTTCAAGTTGATGACACAGTTGATAACTTACTGATATTTTTGGGTGTATATATATAATGTTTCTTTCCTAACAGATTTGCTTCTGAAGATAAGATATACATCTGATTTGACAGCTATTTGAAATGGAAAATAAAATAGTAATCAAAGAAGAGGATCCTGTCACAGGCGACTTAGCCTCACGGAAAGAGGGAGAGTTCGTTCAGAAGGTTAATACTGTGAAGACAAGTATTGATGCTATGCTTCTGGATACTGACTGTGACATGACAGTCAAAACAGAAGTTAAAACAGAGACTCCTTTTATCAAACATACTGTAAAGCAGATAAAGACTGAAACTGTAACTTGCAGCAACAAGATACATGGAACAAATGAAGTTGAACAGCATAAGGTAAAATTTCTTCCAGAGGATCCTGTAATAATGGATACAAAATACAGCAGTGATCATGAAATGCACAACAAAATAGAAATTAAAGAAGAATCTTGGTGGTTAGAAACAGCAACATCATCAGTCTGTGATAATAGTAAGGTAAGTTAAGCAGTTAACTCCTTTAGCTAATCGGAATGTTTTGTAATAATCATCCCAATATATTCTGTGTTATTGCAGAGTATTACAGTCTACAACACTAAAATAAAGAGTAAAATGAATGGCACATAAAGTCAAGAATTAAGGCAGTAGACCAGCCAGCGATAAACCTTATATGCTATTGGGCAATATAATTCAGATCCAGTCTTTTTGTTCTATCAAGAAGTATTACAACCATTCAGTAAGATATTTTGATAAAACAGAAATAGATTAGGCTTTACAACTTCATTTGCACCAACGTATATAGTCGTAAGATATTTTTGGGTCGAACTGGTATTCAATGCTCTATTTATTGCTAGTATTTACCTAGAATGTGTTTCAGTAGGACCTTCCTAACATCAGCTGTAGTCGACTAATGGATGTTGGTTTGGTGAAATCCTTGCAGGTGATAGGGGCGTCTGTTGGTATCCTGATGAATATGAAGTTTGGGTTCTCTTCAAAGGCAATGTCAAAATTCAACAATTTTCTTTCGTATTTCTTTATGAAAATTTGTTCCCATGTGATTAATGCAGCTGGACCTTGGACATTTTTAATAAGTGGATTTGTCATTCTCTATTGTGATTATCCTTCCAGAAGTGGTATGCTACCGCCGATTTATCTATTTATTTATTCCTGATGTTCCTAAAATGCTCTTTAGACCTGATGTTCAAATTCCTTTTAGTTTTTCCAATGTAAAAATTATCACAGACTTTGCAGTTTATCCAATACACACCTGATTTTTTGTCTTTAGATATCTACTTTGTATTTTGTGATTCCACAAGGTGTTGTACACTGAATTCTTTCCTTGCGGCCAAAGTAATGTTGATTTTTTGAAGACTTTTTGGAAAAGGTGTGTAGCTCTGGAATTATATGTAAATTTTCTGTATGAAGCTTTATTCCTGAATGGGGAGGGAGTAGTTACTTGTATGCATCTTTGTTGTCTTTTGAATTTATCAATTTTCTTTTTGCCCAATTCAGCACTGAATACATTGTATTCTGCAGTGTGAATTATATTACTGTATTCTTTGATATTGCCATCTTGTTCAGAGGTACATTTACCAGCTTGTAAATTAGATTGATGATAACAGCATGCTTGTATTGTCTTGGGTTATATCCGTGTGATTTTATGAAACTATCTGTCTGTGTTTTCTTCCTGTGTGTGCCAAATTCTAGTTTTCAATGTTCTCTGACTAGTTTCAAATCTAAGAAGGGGATTTCATTGTCCCTTTTTCCATGGAAAATTTTATTGCAGGATTTTGTAAATTAGGTAGTTTTAAGGCATCATCCATGTGTTTTTAATTTACTATTGCCCAAATGTTATCCACATATCTATACCAATGTTAGAAAATTAGTGGGAATGCCTTTGTGATATGGGTTTCCGGAAAGCTCATGAAGAAATCTGCCAGAAATGCGGACAATAGTTTGCCCATAGATAGTCCTGATATTTGTTTGAGATTTTTTTTTATTGAATGTAAAAAAAGGTCTGTTCAGTGCAGATATTTGTTATGCAAATGTGTTCCTCTATGATGTTTTGTTCTTACTCTAGGGACTGAGCCTTATTTGCAAGTACTCCTTGAGTTTGTCTCCTGGCACACTGGGGGACAAAGAGATTACATCGACATATACCATTCAATTAATGGGAGAGAATTCTAGGTCTTCAGTGTTGTTGATGAGTTCCAACGAATTTTTAATAATATGGCTTTCAAATTTTGGTGCCTCCTTATATATTGTGACTTTGTGGGTTCGTGAAATGAAAAGTCCAATTACACAAACTCAACAATGTTCTTTATTTCTACCGACTTACAGTTTAACACTTGCCAATTACACAGAATTACGTGCTGCACACAATTACAATTCACCAGTTCGTCCGTTACAATTTCACTTGTACTCGCGATTACGTAAACCCCGATGCACATACACAGTCTTCTCATCCTTACACTAGCACTGAACTCTTACGCTGATTGCCAAGAACTCTGACTAACTGACTGTCTCTCTGAAACCCTTTTTATAGGAATGTCACTGTTTTTCTAGAAGTCTGTGGTTTCCCGCCGACCACCACGAAAATTCTGGAGGGCAGGAGAAGGGGAGAGAAGCGCCCAGGGACAAGTGACATTTCCCTAACCACCCCTCAGTTAGTGACAGAGACTAATGGGAGGCGTGGCTCGGCTGCCTCTGCTTTCCTCACAGTTGTTGCCCTCCTGCCTACCAATATGTTGCTTGGCTATTTGGACAGTTTGTAGCAGGGTGTGTTTATGTTGTTAATGATTGGGTGCATCATTTTATTTCCTGTTTTATGAAGTTTGGGTAATCCATATATGTTAGCTACTGTTGGGTTGTCTGGTCTCAAAATTTGTTTTATTTATTTTGATATGATCATTTTATCATAGAATGTTTCATTTAGCTGTTTTATACTGTTTTACTTTTAACTTTTTAACTTATATAAAGGATCAGACTTTATTTTCTGGAATTCATCACTTGCCAATAATCCTGTCATTTTAGAAATGTGGTCCTGTTTGTCAATGATGATCATCTTATTTCCTTTGTCTGCTTCGTTTAAACAACATCCCTTTATTTAGAGATTTAAGTATTTTCAAGTATGGTTTGGTTTTACTGCTTTCTCTTTCAATTTTTTCTAAAAATCTTCCAACATATGCTCTTAATTGCTTATTTCTGCCCATTATTTAGACCCTCAGTAACTTCTTCAATGTCGACTATGTAATCTTCTATGTTTTTGAGAAATATATGCAAGTTTTTAACTCTCTAAATTGTATGTAAAGTTTATGCCCACCTTCTGGATATATTATTGACAGACTAGTTTTGAAAGCCATTATGTCCATTTTCAGCCTCAATCCAACTATGTTCTGTTGTCGATAAAGAGTTAAAAATGCACCACAATAGCTTTTTCAATTAATTTTGCCGTCACTTTATTAAACTCCTCGCTTCATGCATAATACCAAAGGTTAATTCCAGTGATTGCAGGTGTTTGCATCAGTGCCTTCTAATGTTTAATATACTCTTATGACTGTTGGGCAATTTGCAAGTGTTATGCAAAATTCATTAGTGATGTTCCATGTTCCCAGGTATTGCAACATTTTTCAGGTATTACACTGCAGCTATTTGTTATAGGAGCCTCAACATCATCCTCTTCTTCTAACATACCAAAACATTTACAATTTTATTCAGATTTGTGCAAGGGACTTCTTTCAGCTGGATTTCTTCTTTATGTGGTTAAGAACCCTTAGTTAAGAAGGCTTCTTGTTAGATATACAAAATATAGATGCACCTAATACATCAAAGCTACAGAAAAATTATTGTTCCAATTACGGTAAGAAAGGAATATATCAGGTAAATTAAATTTGTGACAATGAAAAAACTGTGGCTTTTCATTGATGAAACTTTAAGTGTTAATGGTTAGAAAATGGCAAATTTAATGGTAGCTGTATTAAAATGATATTCCTGCTGTCGTCTATAGAACTGCTAACTAGTAATTGTGTAGCAATAACTGGGATATTTAACGAACCTTTGGAAACATGGCAAAGTGGTATTAAATAGCTCCAGGTACTACTTCTGTTTATAGACTCTGCAGCATATATTAGGAAGTTACACAAAATAAGAGTCTCTCTAATGTGATTCAACTAACTTGCAATGTTTGTGCTTGTCATATATTTTGTGAAAGAATACAAACTCTTATCCTAATAGGGATAAGTTAGTCTCCAGTAGGAAAAAACTGTAAAAGATTTCAGCGGATTGATGCTTTTAATACTATTAATCAAGTTTTCCATTGCCTCCTAAATCACTAGTCACATTGAGGCACCTGAACTTAAAGTGGTGTATATTACATCAGATAATTTTGAAGCATTTGCATCAGTAGTAATTGAAGAGGCCATTCTACAATTGAAATTATTATGGTGCTAGAATGTGATGCAATTTTAAAATGAGACTTGGCCTTTCTATCTTCTAATTTTATTTTATTTGTGTTCCAATAAACAAACTAGAAACTTCTACTGACTTATTAAGTGGCTATATTAAAGATACAGTATATTTGAAAATAAACACCAAGCCTGGTTTGTCAAGCCTTGTTTGAGGACTATGGGGACACCAACCCACATTAAAGCAGTTGCAATTTTGGAAGGCAAATGCATAACTTGACATTCTGACCTTGTGAGTTTGTAGAATTAAAAAGTCCAATTTGCCGAAATTCTAAATGTTGTTTATTTCCGTAGAATACACTGTTCAATTCTCACGTAACAACATTTCATCACATATACAACACAAACTTCCAAGGTCGATGACAATAACAAACAGCTCTCGTTACAACAACGCTCTTGTTACACATTTCAAAGCTGTTTACTACTTGCCTCACTGTTTTACGACTGACAACTGGCGAGTCGTCGTTTCCTTAAACACCTCATTCATAATTCGAGACTGTTATGGAAGTTTCTCTAACATGTCACCAGATAAAACTCGACTGTTCTGGAATGTAATGATATCTGTCGGCAAGTCTTTTATTTCTGGTGCTGTGTTTATCTGCTTATGCAAGCTCTTTACCTCCATGAAACTCTATCCGTCTGTTAATTATCTGCATTATTTTTATTCGCCGACTCTTTGTTTCCACAATGCCCGCCTATCAGTTCTTTTGTGTAAACAGGCCGTGCGACCGTAGATAACGGCTCGCCACACTGCTCCCTTCTGAAGGCTGGTCGTCCAGAACAGCACCATCGTAGCCGGCCAGATGATCTAGCTTTACCACCAACATTTTCCCTCGGGGCACCTTCTGGAAGCGGTAAACCACGTCGTTAATCCTCTTCATCACCCGGTAGGGTTCTTGCCATGGTTGCTGGGGCTTCGGGCACAGTCCCTTGATCCGGGTAGGGCGGTATAACCAGACCAGGTCACCTTGCTGGAACCCTTGGCTGTTGGCTTGCCTGTCGTATCAGGTCTTCATGCGGTCGCTCGCCTTCTGGATATTCTGTCGAGCCTTCTCATGCTTGTCGTGGAGATGGTCCACCAGGTTCTCCACATACTCAGTTGCTCGTTTTGCGTCCGAGGGCTTCCAAAAGCCAGATCACAGGAGAGGCGTAACTCTCGGCCGAACATTAAGCTGGCTGGCGTCATTCCAGTGGTGTTGTGTGTTGACGAGCGGTAGGCCAGCAAGATCAGTGGCACCTTGACGTCCCATTCTCGCTAATGGCTGGCCACGACCTTCCTCAGGTGCTCTTCTAAGGTCTTGATGTATCTCTCCACCATTCCGTCCGACTGTAGATGTAGGGGTGTGGTACGGGTCGTGTTCACCGCAAGTCTTTCTAGCGCCTCCTTCCTCAGGTTCGATTCAAAATTGGTGCCCTGGTCGCTGTGGAGCTCTAACAGCACCCCAAATCGGCAGAACACTTGCTCTACAAGGCAGTCTGTGATTGTCTTTGTCTTCTGGTTCGGAATGGCATACACCTCCAGCCACTTGGTGAAGTAGTCCACGATCACCATCAGGTACTTGTTGCCTCGGTCGCACACTAGGAATGGCGCAGCAATGTCGACGGCGATCTTTTCGAATGGCGCTCCGACGTTATACTGCTGCATACGATCCCGGCTGCTAGTCTGGGGGCCGTGACTCGCTGCGCACACGTAACATTGACGGCACCATTCCTCAGCATCTGCTCAGAGCCTCAGCCAGTACAAGCGCTGCCGAAGTTTGTCGATTGTCCAGTTAGCTCCCAGGTGTCCTTCTGAAGTACAAGCGGGCACTTATTCTAAGACTTCCGGGACCTTACTTCGGAGAAGTACCAACTGTTCTCACTGCGTCTTCTCATCAGGCGATTCCCATACCCGGAACAGCACACCGTCTCTTGTCTTCAGTGAGTCCCATTGGATCCATTACGACTTATATGTGGCGCTCCTTGGTGCGATGTCCTCCCAGGTTGGTCTTATCCCTGCCTCCACTTCTCTCAAGAGTGGCCCTAAATCTGCGTCTGCCAGCTGCTCCCTCCTCAGACCTGTGCTATCCCAGCCATCCGCAGTCTTATCCTTAACCACTGGGACTACTGCGGCACGCTCGTTTTCTTCCACTCTTGTGCATTGGCCGCACTCCTCTGTGAAGGGTCTTCGGGACATGGCGTCTGCGTTAACGTGGCTCTTCCCTCTACGATGTTGAGAGGTGAAGTACTCCTGCAGCCTCTACCCAGCGTGCTGTCTGGCAGGTTTCTAAAGCTCAGTAGCCAAGTTAGGCCAGAGTGGTCAGTCCTCAGGTGGAATGGCTGACCGTACAAGTACTTGTGGAAGTGCTCCAAGGTCTTCACCACCGCCAATAACTCTTGCCGGGTGACGCAGTAGTTCTTCTCTGCCTTG
The DNA here is from genome assembly GCA_030765055.1 of Mantis religiosa. Taxonomy (NCBI): domain Eukaryota; kingdom Metazoa; phylum Arthropoda; class Insecta; order Mantodea; family Mantidae; genus Mantis; species Mantis religiosa. The sequence continues at coordinate 122,382,979 of CM060956.1, read as the reverse complement.
GATAGGGTCTTGCTGTAGTAGGCTAGCACCCGCTCGTGGCCGTGCTGGATTTGCGATAGGATGCCTCCAATGCAATGGTCGCTGGCATTGGTGTCCACAATGAAAGCGCCGCCTGGTGGTGGAAATACCAAAATAGGAGCACTGCAAAGTGTCTTCTTCAGGTGCTGGATAGCGCCTTCGGCGTCCTCCGTCCACACATAACGTCGGTGTTCCTCTGTCAGGTGGGTAAGGGGTTTGGCTATGTTGGAGAACCCCTTTATGAAGCGGCGGTATTAACTGCACAGCCCTAGGAAATAGCGCAACTTTCGCTTATCCTTTGGCCAAGGCCAATCTCTCACAGTCTGTGTCTTCTCCGGGTCTGTGGCCATTCCGGTTGGTGGGACCATGTGGCCCAAGTAGTTCACTTACTTGTGGAAGAGCTGGCACTTCTTCGCGTTCAGCTTCAGGTTAGTTGCCTGCAGTCTGTGTAACACCTTACTCAGGTTGTCAAAATGGTGTTCGAACGTCTTGCAGACAATGATGATGCCGTCCAAGTATAGCAGGCATGCGTCATATGTCAGTCCTCTCATTACTGATTCCATGAGGCGTTGAAATGTGGCTGGTACGTTGCAGAGGCCAAAGGGCATAACTGTGAACTGCCAAAGCCCTTGGCCTGTTGAGAATGCAGTCTTCTCCTTGTCTCTCTAATCTAAAGCCACCTGCCAGTAACTTGACTTCAGGTCCAGGGTCGAGTACCACTGCGCACCAGCAAGCGTGTACAGGGTGTCGTCAATCTGGGGTAAGAGGAAACAGTCCTTCCGGGTGACAGCGTTCAGCTTCCTGTAGTCCACGCAGAAGCGTAGCTCGTCGTTCTTCTTTGTCACTGGTACTACAGGGGAACACCAAGGGCTGTCAGACTCTTCAATCACTCCCTTGGATATCATGTCCTTTACTATATCCCGTGCCGCCGCTTGTTTTGCCAGCGGAACGCGTCTAGGTTGTTGCCGAATAGGCCGGGCGTCTCCGGTGTCGATGCGGTGAAGCACTTTATCCGTGTGGCCCTAGTCACTGTCACCCTGGCTGAAGACGCGCTGGTATCGCTTCCGCAGCTGTCGAACCTTCTCCAGCTGTTCCGGGGTCAGGTGGTCGGCCGCCCTCTCCAGTAAGCCTTCCAGCCGGAGCTCCAGGTGATGTGTCGGCACCGGCTTCTGTGTCTTGTCAATTGCTGTCAGCTGACCATGGGCTCGCACGTCCCCAGCTCCGTTCGGCCCCGGACGTCGTGATCGGTGTCTGTTAGGTTGAGCAGCCTCACTGGCACCTCTCGGCATGGCAATAATATCCTGGTTACAGAGAGTCTGTGCACAGGCGTCTACTGGTCCAGCCTCATGTTCTTCCGCTGGCCTTCCAGTCTCGCCGTCACCACCACCCCGCTTCTTGCAGGGACAGCTACGTCTTATTTCAAGATGGCCCTGCAGATTCCAAAGCGCTCGAGTTGCCGGAGTATCACCTCTTGTCCATTGAGCCGCAGCACCTTCCTGCCGACGTCGACCGTCGCCTCGTGGCTCCTGAGGATATCCAATCCTAGTATCACCTCCTCAGCCACCTTCGCGACGAACACTCACAGACGTACTGCACTCCTTCCCATGGTCAACTTAAGCAAAGCCTCCTTCTCCACAGGCAAGGTGTCACCCGATGCCGTCACAGGCTGGTATGGTCGGCTCGGCTTCCCCGTCGGCAAACCCTTGGCCATTTCAGGTCTGATGATGGTCACGAATGCCCCGGAGTCCACCAGCACGCGGCACAGTTTCCCCTCCACGCAACGGTCCGCGATCAGGTCATCCAAACGCCAGCTGACGGCACGCAGTGTCACTCGAAGGGATGGTGGTGGCGCCGACATGCGCCTCTCTTCGGTCTCCCGTGTAGCGGATACTCCTGGTTGGCGACGTTGGGATAGCCGCCTCCATCCTTAATACTGCCATTAGCGCCTCTTGGATGGTTTTGTAGTCGCCGAGCAATAGGCGCTGACGAATCTCCGTGTCTCGAACCTGTCAACGAATGTGTAGGCTGCTTCCCGGGATACGAACTCTATTGGGAGGTCGACTAGGGCTTTGCTGGCCAGCTGCTCAGTTGCCAGGGCGAACTCCTGTATTGTCTTCCCCGGCTGCTGCGACCTTGATTTCAGCTGGCTTCGGTACGCTGCGGCTAAGCGGTGGTTTTCAAAGCGATTCTCCAGGCCCTCCCAGATGTCCTTGGGCGCCGTCGCTGTCTGGACCGCGTTCAGGACTTCTGCGGCCCGTCCCAGAAGGCTGGCTGTTAGCTGTGCGGCCTCTTCCTCTGGTGACCACTTGTGTTTGGCCACCGTGTCGAACTGGCGGCGGAAGACTTCGAAAGCTATCGCACCGTCATATTTAATTTTGTCGCGTCCCGGGGCATCTGCCTTCAAGTCCTTCAACTTCCTGCTGACGATGTCCTCTACCATGGCGTTCAGGGACTTTGTGTTGCTCTCGCCCTTTCCCTCCAGGTCTTAATTGCGGCTCGCCATGTCTTCGACGCTCTCGTCCACTTGGCCCATCCGCTTGCCCAGCTGCGTCACGTCATCCCTCAAGCTGGCCAACTGTTCCTCAAATTTGGCGGCGAGAGCCTCGTTCGCCACCTTCATTTCCGTGGCTTGACTGTCGTTCCCTGCTCATTTCTGTGGTTAATTCGGCCTTCATTGCAGTCAGATTGTTATTTGTCGTCTCCAGCTTTGCGGCCAGGTTGTTGTTTGCAGCTTCCGTCTTCGCAGCGAGGGTGGCATTTGTCATCTTCATTTCCTTCAGCTCTTTGGCGAGTTTGTCGTTAGCCTTCTTCATTTGTTTCAGTTCCGGTGCCAAGTTGTTATTTGCCGCTTCTGTTTTCGCAGCGTGGTTGTCATTTGCTGCTTTCATTACCGCGGTCAGTTCGGCCTTCATTTCCATCACCTTCTCCAAAATTGTTTCCAATGCAGCCTCCATGTCATCCCACTCCTAACATCATTTGTGACGTTGTGGGTTCGTAGAATTAAACAGTCCAATTTGCCGAAATTCTAAATGTTCTTAATTTCTGTAGAATACACTGTTCAATTCTCACGTAACAACATTACATCACATACACAACACAAACTTCCAAGGTTTATGACAATAACAAACAGCTCTCGTTACAACACTCTTGTTACACACTTCAAAGCTGTTTACTGCTCGCCTCACTGTTTTACAACTGACAACTGGCGAGCCGTCACTTCCTTAAATACCTCATTCATAATTCGAGACTTATGGAAGTTTCTCTAACATGTCACCAGATAAAACTCGACTGTTCTATAATGTAATTATATCTCTCGGCAAGTCTTTTATTTCCGGCACTGTGTTTACCTGCTTATGCACGCTCTTTACCTTCGTGCAACACTATCCGTCTGTTGATTATCTGCATTATTTTTATCTGCCTACTCCTTGTTTCCATGCTGCCCGCCTATCAGTTCCTCTGTGTAAACAAGTCGTGTGATCATAGACAATGGCTCGTGACACTATGTTTGTTGGTGATATTCTGCTCTTCAGGTATGTCACGTTAACATCATGTGATGTACTAAAGTTCATGTTCCCAATATAAGGCAGTACTAAATGATAACAGCCAAGGCAGTGACATGCACATACAGGAAATAAATTTCTTACGCAGTGCAATTCCAAAATGTATATTTCTGAAGTCCTTTTTTAAGTTGTGTATTTTTCGTTCACATTTTTAGAATCATTAGCATATAAAAAGTAAATACTTTTCAGTATATAGGACATAATAATCTGGGCACTAATTATAATAGTTTCTTCTATCTTGTAAGATTGTGTGCAACTCTCTGTTGTTCTGTTATATATTTAAAAAAAACTTCAAAATTCTTAAAAATTGAAACAAATGACATTACCACAAAAACACAAACTAAAACTATGGCATTCAATCCCATACCAATGATATATTAAATTTCCTTTCCTGTTCTCGCAAAATCCAGAATAATATTTTACACTGCTATTTTGATTCAGTTTAGTGATGATGATGATGATGATGATGATGACGATGACGATGATGATGATGATGATGATGATGATGATGATGATGATGATGATGATGATGATGATGATGATGATGATGATGTTTTATTACTTCACCAGCAGTAGACTTTATTTCAGTTTTTATTTAATTTTACATTTACATGATATATGCTACTGAAATAGATTAAAATTATGAGTTCTTTACTTTGATCTTTTTTTTTTAAAAAAAAGGAAGCATTTCCTGTTTTTGTTTGTCTTTTACATAATCTTTTTTCAGAAACACTGGTTTTCAGCGATCTGACAAATACAACTTTATTTTAATCGGTTTCCGAGGAATAGTTACATTTTGAGCATCTTAAGAGAAGTTTGTTTTAAATACGAGTTGTTCCTCTTCAGGTAGAATCACTTTGTTTACCCCAAAACCTTATTTGCTACTTGAATCAGGATGTGTGCATTAACTTTGAGTTGACTGCAGAAACTAGAGAATCAACTGGTTCACTGTAGCTTATTGCTCAGGAGGCACTTTAGAAAACTTTTTACTTTGAAAATATATTTCTGTAAACATACACTAAACTTAAGAGTTTAATTTGGAAATGTCATCATATAATGGTTCACTGCTGTTAGCTAAGACCTGAAATCAGGTAAAAGCATTTGAAGTTAAATAGCTTAAATAGTTAATAGCACAGTTAAATAGTTAAATAGCACAGATGTGTGCAAATTATTGGACTCAATGGTGAAATTTTTAACATATACCATTTATTTTCTATTTATTTAACAGAAATAATATTACAAAATATTTTTTTCAACTCTTAGTATTTTGTATGCATTCCTTTAGCCTGTATTACCATTTTGATGCATTTAGGCATGCTCTATACAAGGGTCGAGCACTTTTCCTTTATTTCTTCATCTCTGTGCCAAATGCTTATCAGGCCCTCAATAAGCTGAACTTTTGTTGTTATTTTCAATTTTTTCAGTCTCTGTTTAACAATAACGCACAGGTTCTCTATTGGATTTAAATCGGGGCTATTCTCCGGCCATGGTAGTACTTTTACATTGTTTTCTTTGAAGAACTGGGTTACAGATTTTGCTCTATGGCAGCGAGCACTGTCATGCATGAACATAAAATCACCATTTGGAAACCATTTTTTAATTTGCGGAAATAGTCTTGTTTCTAATACACTTTTATACTGTTTCTGCTCCATAGATCCCACAACTATGTATAATCTTCCAAGTCCATGGACAGACATACAGCTCCAGACTATTTTTGTGTTGGGTGCTTTACTCTTTGATCGACACACTGAGGGAAAAATGCTTCTTTATCTGTCCTCACATATTGGCTGCTCTCTTCACATACTTCAAACATGGATTTATCTGAGAAAATTACCTGAAACAACGAAAACCTCTATTAATACTAAACAGTTTTAAAATTGCTCAAAGATAGTAGAACAAAACCAGCAATGAGAGAACCAAAGTTTGGGCTGTTTATTTCATTTCCATAAAATTTGCATGTACATATTTTAATTTTATTCGATATACAATTTTCATGATATTTTTAATATTAGTATAAATGACTTACCACTAAAGCTAAACAAAATAGAGAATATGAAAAAGTATATATGAAAAAGTAAGTGACGAGTGTCAATAAACCAACCACAAATAATTTTTATATTAAAATAGAGAATGTTAAATGTGCCCTGTATGCAGACGACATAGTAATCTGGACATCAGTTAGTAACAAAGAACTGAATAAGCTACCACAACAGATGAACAAGGCATTGGAAGAACTATATAACTGGTGTTCAGATAACAAAATGACTGTGAACTTACCCAAAAGAAAATACCAAGTGTTCACACTTAGCCACACAAAACCACTTATCAAAATAACACTAAATGCTGAGCAACTAACAGAAACAGAAAATTATAAATATCTAGGCATAACATTCAATTCTAAATTATCTTGGAAGACCCACATTAATGAAACCATAGAAAATACCACTCAGAGATTAACAACACTCAAAAGACTAGCTGGCAGCAAATGAGGGTCCTCTGTCAATACACTCAACACCACCTATAAAAGTTACATCAAACCAGCACTCCTCTATGGAAGCAAGGTGATACTTACAGCAAGTCAAAGTAAACTAGCACAACTTGAAACATTACAGAACCAAGCACTCAGACTAATAATGAGAGCAGTTAAATCAACACCAAATGCTGCAATGCAAATTGCTTCAAATGACTTGCCAATTAAATATGAAATGGAAAAACAGAATCTCCTCCTAAATGAAAAACTATAAAGGCTCCCGTTTAATACACCACTGGAAGAATTACAAAAGCAGTGAAAGGACCTTAAAAACACAAGAGGGATTTATGCAGAAAGCCTATAACCTACAGAGAAAATACAACCTTGAAGACAGAAACAAAATCGAACATCTTCCACTTCCAATCTGCCCTCTATCACAACCTAAAATAAATAGTAGAGTAAACCTTCTGCAAAATAAAGTCAAAAAGGGATGTAAGTGCAGAAACACTTAAAATGCTAGCTCTAGAAACAATTGAAACTTATTATCCACAAGACTCATGGCTACTCATATACACAGACGGCTCCCTATTTGACAAAGAAAGTAATGCTGGAGCAGGAATACATAGTAAAGTATTCAAATTTTACATCTGTTTGGGCACACTAGCAACCCACTATGATGGAGAATTAGAAGCAATCAACACCTCGCTGAAACAACTCTTCAACCATATGAACTCTTTCTCTAAAGCAGTGATTCTAAGCGATTCTAAATCAGCACTTCAAGCCCTATCCTCACTGTACCCTAACAACAATAGAATACTTGAAATTTAGAGTTCATTACGAATACTACAAGGCCTAAAAAAAGAAATACACTTCCAGTGGATTTCATGCCACTGTGGAATTACAGGCAATGAAATAGCAGATTCCTTGGCAAAAAAAGGAACACAAATAAAACAAAGCTGCCAACAAAAAACCTCATTCTACACATCAAAACTACATATAAACAATAGAATCAACTTATTCTAGAAAGAAGAATGCAAAGAAAAAAGTGCCAACAAGCAATGGAAAATTCTACAAGGAAGTAAAAATCCCATCCCAGACTACCCAAGAAGCAGTACTGTTGCCATCTTCTGTCTGATTACTGGCCACGACTGTTTGGCCGCTCATCTATACAGGATTAATATTTTTGAATCCCCGACCTGCACACTGTGTAGAGACCCGAACTCATTGATGGACGGAGATCATCTGCTACAGTGTAGTGCCCTGACAAAAACAGATGGAGAACTGACAGCACAACTAGTCACAGGTTATTGGGAGGCCAGAGAAAAATGGAAATTCTCCAACTCCATGAGCATTAGCAATCAACCAACCAACAATTTTCATACCATTTACCTTTCTCCAAAATTCCACTGGATGTTTCTGCATATCTTTGGCCCATTCTAAATGGTTTTTTGCCATTGCAGGTGTCTGTTTAGCCTTTTTACGAGGCCTGCATGCTGGTAAACCTGTTTCACGTAATCTTCTGCTAACTACTGAGGCTGATATTTCTGAACCGTACTGCTTTAGTTGTTTACTGAGGTCAATGCTGGTTGCTCTTCTATTTGATTTTCCCACTTGCACAGGTTTCTTTGCATCCATGGTGATAGCTTTCTTATCCTCCCGCATTTTTCATCCCTTTGTGAGGTCAAAGTCTCACCGAATGTTAAAGCTTGATTAATGCGACTAACAGATTTTTGTGAAATACACAATTTCTTAGCTATTTCACGTTGTGAATAAAGAGTTTCCTTTTAAAGACTCTCAGTTACAGCTACTTTCCTTGGGGATAAGTCAGCAGTTTTACCCATAACCTCACTTTTGAATCAATGTGAATGCTAAGGATAAGATACACGATGTTACCTGGCTTGAGATCAATTAATAAATACCGAGAATATATTAGCCATAAAACACAATAAAGGCAAATATTAACAATCTTCAGTTACTACATTCACCAAATGAAAGCAATATCACCAAACATTTGGATAAACAGACATGAAGAAAATGGCTGCTCTTAATTCAGAACTATCACCATATTACTATAAGTAAAAGAAAAATCCCCCAGCTATTATTAAGAGAGACATTTCATTGAATATGCTTTATATTATAGCAAGGAAAAGAATTACGACAAATTGAAATAGGTTATGGCTGTAAATAACTATTGTTTTTAATGTTAAACTGAAGTAGAGTAAAAAAACATGAATGAGTCTAATAGTTTGCACACGTCTGTAAATAAAACAATAAAGATAAGAAGGAAACAAAGGCAAGAGCAATGGTATCAGACTACCAGAAATGAGCACATGTTTCACTGTATGTAGTATTAATGAGAGCAGATGGTAACATGCTTGTGATGTGAATTCTTTGTAAGAGCACATTGCTAGAGTTAACCTGTAACCTACCAATATATGTGTGGGTGTTGTGTGTAAACAATTTATTTGTCTTCTTTATAAGCATTTGGTAAAGTGTTATTTTTTTATTCCAGGAAACTTTTGCAGAGCCGAATCAGGAAAATGAGGATCAGTTATTGTCACAGTTATCAAGGTAATAGGGAAACACTTAAAACTGTGAAATTAGATATCTAGATGCACACCCATGGACACAAACGTCAGTCATGTGTTCAACCAAAATCTATCTAAGTTGTTCTTGCCACAGCATCATCTTTATACTATAAATAGGAATTTGTCGCAATTTCCAAATCTTAGCATTAGTAACCCATATGATCAATAAGAGTAACCAAATATGTAAGTTATGCTTCTTTAACAACTAAGTATGAATATTGTGAATTTGTAGGTTCGCAGAATTAAAACGCCAGGTTGTAGAAATTCAAATGCTCTTTATTTCCATAGAAAGACACTTGTACAACCCTGATATAAGCAGAATGTCGTAACACACATGTATGAAACCTTCCAGTCCGTCCAACACACGTTCACCCTCCACCATTGACAACTCTCAATTGAGTGCTTCTCTGCCCGTCCCTGCTAGTTATACATGAGCAGCTGCTTCTTGCAAGTAGGGTAAGTTAGTCGACAACTCATGAAGCCTCACAGTCTGTCACAACGGCCGTCGAAGGAGAGAGACTGTCCAGACATTTTGTTGGCTCTTTCTCTCCCTGCCCCATCTCTTCTAGTGCGAGCATAGGCGTGGCTTGGGTGTTATCTGTCTCTTTCACTTTCGCTTCCTTCTCTCCCGGCATTCGTTTATGAGTGGCCCCGTGACACTATAGACACAAAACATGAGAAAGTATGTCTTGTACAGCATTACTGAACCTTGTGTGTAGCATATACTTCTATTTCCTTCTCTTAATGATGTTGAATCAACACATTGCAGCTATTTGTTTTGGATATACTTATTTCATTTGGTATATTTTGCATCTGCCAGGATTAGCTCTACTACCTGATTTAGGACTTCATGTGTGAACAGAAACTACAAAGGACCTGACAGACAATCACAGATTGTTATGCCTTGCATTTCAAGAAAAAAATACTTATCACAACTGTAATATCATTATATTCTTGGACAAGGTTATATTTTCATGTACATGTAAAGCAAAGGTGACTGTTAATCATCCCTCTTTGTCATATTGGAGTCCTATTGGGAATATGTGGGCTGAGACAAAATGGCTGTTGCATTCTAATTTGCTTGTGGACGGGTGAATGAGAAAAATGGCCTCTGGGCAAATTTCAAGAGGCTTTATATTTGTAGCTTCTTGTACACCTTTTGGTATGATCTAACTTCTACTGTGCCTTGAAAATTGAGTGTAAATATGTGCTAGCTGTCCAAACATTTGGCATTAATTATGTTTAATTTATGTTTTAATTTTAGCAGATATTTCATTTATACTTATTATTTGATTTATTTAACTCAAGTAATTGCAGAATTATCTTTTCGTGTACAGAAATGCCAAAGTTATGTTAATACTGTATTAATATTAATATTGTCTTCACCATATGCAGTATAAAATTAACGAAAGTGAAAAATGAAAAGCAGTGTGAGATATGAACCTAGAAACTTACGAAGGGAGGCATTGCCTACTTAACTTTTCAGCCAAGTAACGTTATTGTACGTTCTGGTTTTAGTATGTATAAGTTAACCACTACGCTGTCAGTCAGCGACTTCTACAGCTCTTTTGAGTGTATTGTGAACACCGCTTTCACAAAAATACACACCTAGAATCTGGGGATGGTTCAAAGATTGACAGTTGTGAAACACCTATAATGTCCCTCATTTCATTTCCATCAGCATTAGGCTTATAATGATTTAGTATTCCATTCATCTCATAATTTTGTTTATACACGTGTAAGGTTAAAGAGAATTGGTTTGCATATTACTGTGACTGTGGGTTCGTAAAATTAAAAGTCCAATTTGCAGAAATACAAAATGTTCTTTATTTCCGTAGAAATACACTTTGGTCAACCCTTACAGTAGCAGAATTATGTCACATACAAAATTACAATCTTCCAAGGTCGCCGTCCACAAACAAATGTTTTCACTTTAAAAATACAACTGCAGGCACACAATTCAATTCCGGTTACACTCTGACTCTAACTGGCGATCACACCTCCTTTTTATATCACCATTTATGATTCCAGATGGTTGTGGAATGTTCTCTATCAATCAGGATGTCAGTAGAACTTTCTAGTTATCTATCTTTATATGTTTTGGCAAGCCTTTTTTCTCCGTGCTGCATTATCTGTTCCTTATCTCCACACTACATTATATGCCCCTTTCTGTGTGTCGGCCATCAGTCACGACACTGCTCCCTCCTCTCGAACAGCCCCATCGTAGCGGGCCAGATGATCCAGGTGTACCACCAACTTCCTTCCTCGGGACACCTTCTGAATGCGGTAGACCACGTCGTTAATCTTCTTTACCACCCGGTACAATCCTTGCCATGTTTGCTGAAGTTTCGGGCAGCATCCCTTGGTCCAGGTAGGGTGGTACAAAAAGACCAGGTCACCCTGCTGGAACCCTTGGCTGTTGGCTTGCCGGTTGTATCGGTTCTTCATGCGGTCGCACACCTTCTGGATGTTCTGACAAGCCATGTCATGCATGTCGTGGAGATGATCCACTAGGTTCTCCACATATTCAGTTGCTGGCTGTTTTGCGCCCGGGAAGCTCCCAAAAATCCAGATCACAGGGGAATCGTAACTCTCGGCTGAATATTAAGATGGCTGATCTCATCCCAGTGGTGTAGTGTGTTGACGAGTGGTCGGCCAGCAAGAACATTGGCACCTTGACGTCACAGTCTGGCTGATGGCTGGCCGCGACCTTCCTCAGGTGTTCTTCTAAGGTCTTGATGTATATCTCCACCATGCCGTCCAACTGCGGATATAGGGGTGTTGTGCAGGTCATGTTCGCCCCCAAGTCTTTCCAGTGCTACCTTCCTCAGGTGAGCCTCAAAATTGGTCGCTTTAGAGTTCTAATGGCACCCCAAAATGGCAGAACAGTTACTCCATGAGGCAGTCTGTGTTTGTCTTCGCCTCCTGGTTAGGGATGGCATACACCTCCGGCCACTTGGTGAAGTTGTCCGCAGCCACCATCAGGTACTTGTTGCCTCGGTTAGACATTGGGAATGATCCAGCTATGTCGACAGCGATGCTTTCGAATGGCGCTCCGATGTTGTATTGCTGTATGTACCCCTGCTCCTAATCTCGGTGCCGCGACTCGCCGCGCGCACGTGACATTGACGTCACCAGCTCTCAGCGTCTGCTCGGAGCCTCAGCCAGTAGTGGCGCTGTCGAAGTATGCCAATCTTTCGGTTTGCTCCCAGGTGTCCTCCAAAGCAGTAGTCGCTGGCGTCGGAGTCCACAATGAAGGTGCCTTCTGGTTTTGGGAATCCCAAAATAGGAGCACTGCGAAATGTCTTCTTCAACTACTGGAAAGCGCCTTCAGTGTCCTCCATCTACGCATAAGACCGGTGTTCTTCTGTAAGGTGGGTGAGGTGCTTGGCGATGTTGGAGAACCCCTTTATGAGGCGGTGGTAGTAACTGCACAGCCCTAGGAAACTGCGCAATTCAATCTTATCCTTCGGCCGAGGCCAATCTCTCACGGTCTGTGAGAGAGACTATGTGGCCAAAGTGGTTGACTTCCTTGCGAAAGAGCTGGCACTTTTTCACGTTCAGCTTCAAGTTGGTTGCCTGTAGTCTCTGTAGCACCTTGCTCAGGTTGTCGAGATGGTTGTCGAAGGTCTTGCCGACGATCTTGATGCCCAGGTATAGCAGGCAGGCGTCATAAGTTAGTCCTCTCATCACTGACTCCATGAGGCGTTGGAAGGTTGCTGGTGTGTGGCAGAGGCCAAAGGGTATAACTGAGAAATGCCAAAGCCCTTGGCCTATCAGGAATGTGGTCTTCTCCTTGTCTCTCGGATCCATAGCTACCACCCAGTAAACCGACTTCAGATCCAGCGTCGAGAACCACTACGTAAGAGCAAGCGTGTCCAGGGTGTCATCAATCCGGGGTAAGCGGAAACAGTCCTTCCTGGTGACAGCATTCAGCTTCCTGTAGTCCACGCGGAAGCGTAGCTTGTCGTTCTTTGTCACCAAGACTACAGGGGAACACCAAGAGGTCTCAGACTCTTCAATCAGTCCCGTGGATCTCATGTCCTCCAGAATGTCGCGTACCGCCGCTTGTTTCGCCTGCGGGTGGGCGTCTACGGTGTCAGTGCGATAGAGCACTCTGTCTGTGAGGCCATATTTGCAATTGCCTTGGTTGGAGACTCGCTGGTATTGTCTCAGTAGTTGCCGAACGTTCTGGAGCTGCTCTGCGGTCAGGTGGTCGGCCGCCCTCCTCAATAAGCCTTCCTGCCGGGGACCCAGGTGTTGCGTCGGCACCGCCTCCTGTGCCTTGTCCATTGGTGTTACACTGACTACGGGCTCCTAGGGGCCTGGACGTCGTTATCGGTATCCGTTGGGTCAGGACACCGATAACGGCAACACTGGCACCTCCTCTTGGCATGGCAACAATGTCATAGCTCCACAGAGCCCATGCACAGGTTCTTCCGGTTCAGCACCTTGTTCTTCGTCCGCTGGCCTTCGAGCCCTCCATCACCACCACCTCGCTTCTCGCGGGTAGAACCACGTCCTCTTTCAGGATGACCCTGTAAATTACCAGGTGTTTTTCGAGTTGTAGTATGACCTCTTCTCCAATTGAACCGCACGACCTCCCTGCCGACTACGACCGTCGCCTCGTGGCTCCTGAGGGCATCCAGTCCTAGTATAACCTCCTCAGCCATCTTCGGGACGAACATCCACTGACGCACGGCACTCCATCCCAAGGTCAGCTTCAGTAGAGCCTCCTCCACAGGCAAGGTGTCGCCCAATGCCGCCATTAGCTGGTATGATCGGCTCGGCTTTCTCGTCCACAAACTCCTATGTTAGGTCCAATGAGGGTCACGGCAGCTCCGGTGTCCACCAGCACGCGACAGGACTTCTCTCTCACCCAACCGTCCGCGACAAGGCTCTCATCCATACACCGGCTAGTGGCGCGCAGTATCACTGGAGGGTGATGGTGATGACGGCGCCGGCGTGCCCCTTGCCGTGCCGGCCTTTACTCGTCTCTCCGGCTTTTCTTCCTGGTGTGGGCAGTCTCTCCAGGTGTCCCGTCTGCCCCCAACAGTCGCCACCAGGTCTTCGCCGGCTCCCCAGGGACTAACATGTGAGTACGGTAATTGGCGATTCCGGGGTTCTGAGCCAAATCGCTCTCTCGATTGGGTGCCTCTGAGTGGTGAGAGCACTTATGCCAAACGCGCAAGCAACTTAGGTCAACGTAGGTCCACAAATGTGTTTGACCCCCAAATTCGCTACTTCCTCAACACACGTCTGATGCATAACGTTGCGCGGTATGCGCAGCTGGTTACTGGGTAACTTGTAAGTTCCAGCCCCTGGATAACATGTAGGACAGTGTTGGTATCCGCAGATAAAGGTCAGTCTCGGGGAAATGAAATGTGTTGTGTTTAATGCCCGCTTTTAGTTGGCACTGATGATACATGAAATGAAGTTGAAGCACCGGTGGAATGAGATGGCGGGGGAAACCGGATATCCGGGAGAAAACCCGCCCCAGCGCCGTGTTTTCCACCACAAATTTCACTTTGCAGTCACCTGGGATCGAACCCGGGCCGCCTTGGTGAGAGCCAAGCGGTGTAACCACTGAGCCACGGAGCGGCCTAGTCTCGGTGAGAGGCCACTGTAAGAGCTGATACATTTCTGAAGGCGATTGGGTCCCTCTGTCTTTCTACTGGGAGGTGAGACCCTCAGATGAGCAAGGTCTAGGCCAGGACTCTCACCTAAGCCGGGGTGGTGCTCAGGATGTGAGCACGCCATCGGAGACGTTTCCAGTGGCGGAGGACATTGTCGCTATAACAACCCTTAAAAAAGACCAAGGAATTTTGAAGAGGAGTGTAAAAGTAGCCGAGTCATTTGGTCCCCACTACTTAGTAGTAAGGTAAGAGCTTTGCATCTGTGAACCCTTTTATTATTCAAAAGGGTCTTCATAAAATATCTGGTGCAGTCAAGTCCTGTTTAAAGTCGAGAAATGGTACGCTCTTGGTTGAAGCATAAAGCGTAATCCAGGCAGCGGCGATATTGAAAGCTACAATGCTAGGCAGCTATCCGATTAGCGTTATGGTGCATAAGACCCTGAAATCTTCGCGAAGTGCGGTAGGCACCCGTGCATTGGACAGCATGTCCAACGAAGAGATAGATTCAGGGGAACCTTAAAAAACAAGGTGTCACGGCAGTGTATCGCGTGCAACGACGTGAGCGCGGGGAATTGGTGCCTACTCGTACCCTGTTCCTAACCTTTGATAGGACTGGCCTACCACAAAGGATAAAGGCAGTGTATGAAGCAATAGAAGTGAGACCATATATCCCAATCCCCTTGAGATGCTATAAGTGCCAGCGCTTTGCTCACACAAGTGACTTTTGTAATGGTGTACCTACTTCTGTTAGCTGCGGAGGCGTCTTGCATGAAGATGCATGTACAACATCTCCAGCACGCATTAACTGCAGCGGTGAACATCCATTGAGTTCACGAGAATGTCCCCGTGTTATAGAGGAGCGTGTGATCCAAGAGATCCGGGTTAGCGAGAAGGTATCCTTCTGGGAAGCCCGGAAGCTCTTGCATAATCGCCAGCCGTCGGTCGCTAGATCCGGTAGTTATAGCGCAGTTGTAGATAACCGGTATCTAGACGCGAAATCGCAACTCAAACTGGCGATACAAAGGTAGCAATACTTGCAGAAAAAACAATAACACCTAGAGTACATCAACAGTCATCAGTAAGTGTAGCCATATGCACACCTAGCGAATGCAGTCGTGGAAATCTGTCATGCAAATCACCGCCAAGACCATCGACCTCAATAATCTCTGAATTAGTAATTTATAATGCACCAGCAAAACAATTTAAGACCGCGTATGAAATAAGTGACTTTCTAAAAGAATAAAATAAATGTAGCAAGTCTGCAAACCGGCGGAAAAGTCCGCGGCCATCTCCTGCGAGATCGTCTTCTGACGACTCTTCCGGAGAGGAGTCTGATCGGCAATTATCGTCGTCGATCTCCGTTTCCAATCGGTTCGAGGCTCTCGAACCAAAGTTTTCCATCGAGAAGCGTGCCTCCTCAGAGGAGGAGATGGAACAGGAGGATCCTGTCCACGCTGCCAGAGCGCAGTGAAAAAGAGGCAGGAAAAACCTCCCGAAAAAGGTGTTAGCCCAACACCAAAGAAAAAGTGTAAATTGATTCGGCCACCTTTAAAGTCGTCATAAGCTAAAGGAAATCAACACCTTATTCCATTGTTACCGTGTCTATCCCGCATTGGAACATGCGCGGAATCAGAACACACATACCCGAGATTGAACTGTTGCTTAATAAACATGAACCACTCGTCATGTTCCTAAAAGAGACTATGATGCGTCCTCTAGATGACTTCAAAGTATAGTGGCTATGCTCCACTAAGGTGCGACGTTGCACCTGAAGAGGGTATGCCTGCGCATGGAGGCATTATGATGCTCCTCAGAGATAACATTTTAGCGAATTTGTACCTTTACAGTCTGACATCCAGTCAGTTACTGTACGCATCAGACTTCCATCCATAGTGTCACTCCAACAGGCATAAAAGCTAAGGCACAAATAAGAAAACAGTCAGCGGATAAAGTTTCATGGTAATAATGAGCCTTGTTAAGCAGTTAATGATAGCGCGGCTATTGTAAACAAGCGCCGGCAAGCAAAGATAACTGAGGTGAAGGACTTGCCGGCATAGATTAAGTTACGCTTCTGGAATGTGATAGAATATTTGGTTTCTTTATTCCTCCGTAAATTTCTAGACTGATAGAGATTGTTCGGGTTCTGGTTTATTTTAGAACAATCTAGAATTACGAATTCGGTATTTAAAGACGTGACGGCTCGCAAAGTTATTTGTAAACAGAGTGAGTAAGCAGAGTTGTACTTGTGTAACAAGAGTGTTGTTGTAACGAGAGCTAATGTAATCAGCTGCCACTCTTTGTTTTTGTCATCGACCTTGGAAGATTGTGTTGTATTGGCAAAGCAATGTTGAAACGAGAAGTGAACAGTGTATCTCTACGGAAATAGCCCCTCAAAATCCAACCTCTGCGGTCCTCGTCCCGAGGGGTGGGCAACAGGAAGTAGGGGACTGACTGATGGGGTGATGTACGGTGGGGACTTGGTGTACCCCACGACCGCTACGGCTGCCGAAAAGGCCCATCAGTAACCCCGAAAACTGGCAGAAGAGGCTCTGGTAATTTTCCTCAGGGACCTACTACGGTAGGTACGGGTTTGGCGATCCCGGGGTCCCTAGCCACTCACCATCATTCCATCCCCTTCACCCCCATCAACTGTGCCACGCACTGCTACTGCTTGTCAGTAAGCATCACACTCTTCCTCTTCTAGTTTTTATTATTATTAGCACGTAAGGTCTTAGGTTTATAACTCCTGTCTCACCAGCAGGGATCTCTCCTATCTCCGTGGTCGTGTCCCACGGTTTTCAGCGCGGCTTCCGACATGTGTGCTCTCCGGAAGTCTCAAAAGTGAAGGTTGAGCGGACCCTTCGCACTGCCCCTATGTGTAGCCTTAGGTGCGGAGCCCGTCCACACCGTCAAGTACACCCACGTAGCTCCTTGAGGGCCCGGTCTGTGGTAATCTCCCGACGGCCGCGTTTTGCCGTTGGGTTAGTATCACGGACCGGATGTGTTACCGCTGACGGAACCCCGGTGTAATCAACCACAAGTCCCCTGAATCCGCGTGTGCCTATTACACGCATGCGCGGCCTAAAGTGGGGAGCCACAGGCGGTTATTCCTGTGGTGGGGGCATAAAGCCGGGGTGTGCGTGGTGAACGGTTTACCCATACGGACAAGCAGTGGATGTGGAAGGGTAGCTTTTCTGAGGTACAAATGAGATCGGTCATGGGTGAGGTCCCCATGACGGCACAGACCGTGAAGATTCGGTGTCTTTCTTTTTTAACCCCCGGATGGCAGGCTGACGCCGACGGTTCCGGATGGGGGTCTATATCATCATGTCTCCGCGCAAACAATCTTTCATTGACCCTTTCTTGATAATGATCTTGGCTTGTGATGGGAAAACGTTTAAAGAGGTTAGTCCATTTTATATAAAGCGAGAACTTGACAAAATCAGCGGCCCGGTTAAAAACGCTACGCGTCTCCGAGACGGTAGCTTACTGTTAGAGACCTCAACTGCAGACCAGTCAAAAAGGCTGCAAAAAGCGTCTTTGTTGGGCTCCTACCCTATCCGGGTAGCCCCACACAAAACGCTGAATACGTGTAGAGGAGTAGTCAGCACCTCCAGCTTAGATGGTCTTGCGAATGAAGAGATAGTAAGTTGCCTCTCTGACCAACTTGTTTGTCAGGCGTACCGGCTAACAAGAAAGCAAGATGGTAAGGAGTATCCACTACGTACGGTTTTTCTTACTTTCGCCGGGACTAAGTTACCCGAGTACATCTACTGCGGCTATGAATGTGCGAGCGTCCGCCAGTATGTCCCGAACCCCATGCGCTGCTTCCAATGTCAGCGGTTCGGACATACTAAGGTCACGTGTACCAATCCTGCTCTTTGTGAGCAATGTGGCCTACCGAAGCACGAAGACCCAAACTGCACTCGACCACCTTGTTGCGTAAACTGTGGCGGTAGTCATCCTTCCAGCTCGCGACAGTGCCCTAGATTCATGGACGAGAAAAGTATTCAGGAGCTACGTGTAAAGGAACGCCTGACTTTTCCAGAGGCACGACGGCGCTTCGAACAACTGAAGCCTGCTACCACTACTACTGGATATGCATCAGCAGCTCGCCGTACTCCTAATACCACTGTTGCTGTTCAACACGTCCCTGTCGCACACGCATCCACGCAGACTGATTTTCTAGCCGTTAAACCTACGCCTCAGACTGTTTGTATATCCACCAGCACAGCCTCCGTTTCAGCCGTACAGACTCCAGCCACCAAGCCATCACCGAGTAACAACAATCCAGTGGTAAATGTAAAAAACCGATCCCGGCCACAACATAGATCGCGAAGTCGCTCGCCTTCCATTAGATCCCGGTCTCGTTCTACGAGCCGTCGGAGTTCTGACTCCCGAACATCAGCGGAGTCAGAGGAGGCTAACGATTTTCGAGTCGTAGGGCCCAAGTCAGCCAAGGTCAAGAAAAAAGTTAAAACGGCCCGTTAAAAGCTCTTCATGGAAATAATCCAGTGGAATGTCAATGGTTTTCGAGCTCGTGCTCAAGACCTACAATATTTAGTTTCTCAACGGTCACCGTCAATTAATTGCCTCCAGGAAACCCACTTACATCCCAATCACTCGTTACACCTTCACTCTTTCTCTGCTTTAGAAGCGACTCTCTTGCAGGTATGCGTGCAAGCGGTGGCGTTGCTACCTTAGTGGTGCCTAACATCTCAGCCGCCAACGTTCCTCTCACCACACCATTGCAAGCTGTGGCCGTTCGGATACAGCTGGAGAGCATCAGTTTTACCATCTGCAACATCTACCTGCCGCCGCTCAGTATAGTTCCAGACGTGATCTTCGAGCTCTGTTGGCACAGCTCCCCTCACCACTACTCCTTGTGGGAGATTTGAATGCCAAGCACACGCTCTGGGGATCAGACACTGATGACGCCCGTGGATGCCTCCTCGTAGACGTCTTCGATAAGTCTGACCTGCTTCTGCTAAATACTGGTGACCCGACATTCCTATCATCCGCTTATGGTACACATTCCGTACTAGACCTTTCTTTCTGCAGTTCGTCATTAGTACCACTACTTGAGTGGTCAGTACTTTCCGACCTCTTTGGCAGTGATCACTACCCCATTAACATACATTTTTCTGGCCGCCAATGTGTACCGTCTCGACATGCTCGCTGGATTATTTCCAAAGCTAACTGGGGAAAATTCCAATCCCTGATACACCTCATCGACGATGGTTTCGACACCATCGACGAAATGGTGGAATATTTTACTTGCTCGATCCTGCTCGCAGCAGAATCCAGCATTCCTCGAGGTTCACCTACACCACGTCGTATCCCTGTACCGTGGTGGTCCGAGGAATGCAGTTTGGCTATCAAAGCACGCAAACGTGCTTTGCGCGTTTTTCAGCGGCACCCGACGAAAGGGAACTTCGTCGCCTTCAAACGTTCTCGCGCTAGGGCACGCTTCATACTGCGCAACGCAAAACGTAAATCCTGGGAAGCCTATGTGTCTTCGCTTTCCCGGCGCAGCTCTACCCAACAAGTATGGTCAGCTGTTCGGCGGATGTATGGCAAGTATCGCCGGACGGTAATTCCCGGCCTTGCCATCAACGGTTCCATGTACACCACCGAGCAGGACATAGCTGAAGCCCTAGCTACCACATTTGATGCTACTAGCCAAACTGCCCGCTATGACGCTCTGTTCCTGCCTATTAAGGAAAAGGCGGAGCGGGTACCACTGAATTTTAATAGTGACTGCACCGAGCGGTACAATCAACCTTTTACCGCAGCCGAGCTCGCCCATTCTCTGGCATTAGCAAAGGATTCTTCTCCAGGTCCCGATGACGTACACCGACAGATGCTGCTACATCTTCCATCTGAGGCGCTATCTTTCCTTTTAAACATCTATAACCGCATTTGTCATGAGCGGGTTTTCCCTTCCTCCTGGCGAGAGGGTATTGTCATCCCCATCCCTCGTCCTGGAAAGGACCGCACGCTTCCATCTAGCTACCGCCCCATTTGCCTGACGAGTGTCATCTGTAAGACGTTGGAGCGAATGATAAACGCTCGGTTAAATTGGTGGCTAGAAAAACATAACCATCTGTCCAACTTGCAATGCGGTTTTCGTCGCCATCGCTCAAGTGTCGATAGTCTAACACGCCTTGAGGGGTATATTTCCGATGCGTTCCTACTGAAACAGCACGCCGTGGGCGTGTTCCTCGACCTGGAGAAGGCTTATGACACCACCTGGCGGTACGGCATACTACGTAACCTACATGGTTACAGTATGCGTGGTCATCTACCGCAATTCCTATGCAACTTTTTAAAACTTCGCCGTTTTCGGGTTCGCATAGGAAACACGATATCACGGGAGCGGATACAGGAGAACGGCGTACCTCAAGGGTCAATTTTGAGCGTCACCCTTTTTGCCGTAGCAATTAACGGCATCACTAGTGCAGTTCGAAGTGGAATTCCATCATCCCTCTATGTTGACGACTTCGCAGTTTATTATAGGTCTGCCAACATAGATCACATTGAGCGCCAACTACAGCTGACCATTACCCAGCTAGCAGCTTGGGCGCTTCAAAACGGCTTCCGTTTTTCAGCTGCGAAGACGCAGTGTATCCACTTTCACCGCCTACGAGGTATTCACCCGCCTCCTGATCTTCATTTGAACGGCACACGCCTGCCATTTGTCCCGCACCTGAAGTTCTTGGGCCTGTACTTAGACCGACAGCTCAACTGGGAGCACCACATTCGTCACCTTCGAGCCTCTTGCGATCGTTCTCTTCGGGTGCTGAAGGCATTATCTGGAGCATCTTGGGGGGGGCGATCGCACCGTAATGTTAAGGCTGTACCGCTCTCTGGTTCGGTCCAAGCTGGACTATGGTAGTTTTATTTATGGCGCAGCGACCGCCTCTAAACTTCGCCTTTTAGACACCGTGCATCATACTGGCATCCGCCTTGCCACAGGAGCTTTCCGCACCAGTCGAGTCGACTGCCTGTATGCAGACTCAGGCGAACCTCCACTCCATATTCGTCGCTCGCTGTTACTCTGCTCATACGTCTCGAAGTTGGCTAGTTATCCCAATCATCCTTGTTTTAAACCAGTTTTGTGTCCAGATTTAGTCCACCGTTATATGCGCCCTGGTTCTCGGACACGCCCCATGGGAATAAGATTTCGGGATCTCCTACATTCCCATGGCCTCCGAATGCCTCGCGTGGAGAGGTCGTTCATCAGCCCTTATCCTGCTTGGCAACTGGATCGTGCGCGGTTCGATCTCGCACTTTCCAGCAACTCTAAACTCGCTACTCCACATTCGGTGTTCCAATAACTTTTTGCCGAACTACTGGGCCGTTACCCTAACTATGTTCCGGCCTTTACAGACGGTTCTCAGCTAGGTAGCACTACGGGTTGCGCGTTCTTTATTAACGGTGAGGCTCATAAATTTCGCCTTCTGGACTCTACTTCGGTCTTCTCAGCAGAGTTGTATGCCATCCTCTATCTGCTCCTTTTTATTTGCAAGTTAGCTCCTGGCTCTTATTGTCTGCACTGACTCTCTGAGTGCGCTTCAGGCCTTGCAACAGCACACTGCCGCTCAGACCCTTGTTTTAAAAATACAGGCCCAGATCTCGCAAATGCTCAGGCGCGGGTACAATTTTGTTTTTACTTGGACCCCAGGCCATGTGGGGATTTCCGGAAACGTGGAGGCGGACGCGGCTGCAAAGCTCGCTTGCCGTTTGCCCCGGAGTTTAACAACATCTGTGCCATTCCAGGATGTGCAACGTTTTTTCCGTCGCCACCTACTATCTGCTTGGCAGCAATCCTGGACAGCTTTACAAGGCACACAACTCCGGGCAATAAAGGAGAGCGTACAACCCTGGCTAACTTCCTGCAGGGATAACCGGCGAGCCGAGGTGATACTCACCCGGCTCAGAATTGGGCACACACGAGCCACTCATGGCCATTTGTTAAGAAGGGAACCGGTCCCAGTGTGTGCTCCGTGTGCCGTACGCCTCACTGTGCGGCATGTCCTGCTGGATTGCCCGCAGTACGCCCGCGTTCGCCAGTCTTTGGGCTTGGGAGCTAACTTGCTCAGTATTTTAGGTGACGACCCAGTGGCCGTGGATAAGGCACTGCGGTTTGTTTTTAAAATCGGTTTTAACACACAAGTATGACATGTATTTTATATTTATTAATTTTGAGAGCTTTTAAATTAGGACAGTAATGAATTTTTATGTAGTTTTAACAGTTGTGTGTATATTTTATTAAACCGTTTTAGCTTGATTAGTGTCGCTTTTAGGTTTTAATGTTGACTTAGGGCCCAAATGACCTTGTTGTCGACGGGCCCTAAAGCATCACACTCACTCACTCTACGGAAATAAAGAACATTAAGAACTTCGGTAAATTGGACTTTTAATTCTACGAACCCACAGTCACATTACATTTCATTATCTGTAACATTTATCTACCACTTTCCGATGACCTCTCGCATACTGATTTACAACATTTTGTGTGTGTGTAATTGAGGTTCTCCAACGTTCAGTCATATCGGACGATGAATGGAATGGGTGAAATGATGATCACATTAGCCCGGGGTCCGTAGAGCTTAGAGTTACCCGACATTCGTCTTTCAGGATTAGGGAAAACCCAGGAAAAAGCCTTATCCAGGTAACTCACCCTGACCGAGATTCGAACTCGGGACCTCTTGAACGTGAGGCAGACACGCTACCACCACGCTACCAAGGGGGGCTTTACAACATCTGGTCTCCCAGCTACCAACGCCTTATCTGTTGGTGGGAGACCTAAATGCTCACCGTACTCTATGGAGTGTACCTCGAGCATATGCGAGAGGCAAACTAATCGCAAATTTCATAGGCAGCAATAACCTGATTCTCCTGAATACTGGAGAACCCACGTTTTTATCCGATGCATTCAACACATTTTCACACATTGACCTGGTAGTCTGTTCACAACAGCTAGCAGTCTCCCCAAAATGGAATGTCATCTCTGACCTACATTCTAGTGACCACTTTCTGTGTCTTGTCAGTCTCTTATCACGGTATCCGTGTTCTGCACGTCTGCCCAGGTGGCGCTTTGATCGTGCCAACTGGAATGTACAAGCAGTTGGCGGTCTTCCACTATAATGACCATGACTCTGTGGACGACCAAGTTCAGCATTTCCCCGGGACGATTCTTTGGGCTGCAGAACCGCGATCGAGAACGAAACGCCCGTCGTTTCCCTGCCCCATGGTGGACAGATGATTGCCGGATTGCTACTCGGGCTCGGAGGTGCTCTCTTAGGAATTCCCAGTGGCGCCCTACTCTCGATAATCTGATGGATTACAAGAAAATGCGTGCGAAATCCTGACAAGTGATTAAGAATAGCAAAAAGACTTCATGGACCAACTTCGTGTCATCTTTCAATCAACATACACCTTCCTCAGTCGTATGAGATAAGTTAAGGCGTGTGGCCGGAAAATCCACATGCATGCCAAATGCTGGTCTTAAAAGCGCTACAGGTGCCGTTGTTGATCAGCACGATGTGGCTAATACTTTCGGCAGTGCGTTCGCTAAAGTGTATAGCTCAGATAATTACTCGCCTGAGTTTCTCCAAATTAAGACTCAGGAGGACTCTTCAAGGTTTCTGCTTCTGCTCTAGAAACCTCGAAGACTACAATCGCCTCTTAACCATGGCAGAGTTATATCACACTCTTTCATCTTCGCGACCATCTGCACCAGGGCCAGACGGCATCCAT
The DNA here is from genome assembly GCA_030765055.1 of Mantis religiosa. Taxonomy (NCBI): domain Eukaryota; kingdom Metazoa; phylum Arthropoda; class Insecta; order Mantodea; family Mantidae; genus Mantis; species Mantis religiosa. Next base: position 122,358,942 of record CM060956.1, on the reverse strand, counting down.
GTGCGACTGTTACAACAACTTTCTCCCGAAGGGAAGGCGTTCCTACTGGAGTTGCATAATCGTGTGTGGGTTGACGGCACTTTTCCTGAGAAGTGGTGGAAGGCCACCATCATACCCATTTTGAAAGCCGGGAAGGACCGCCATCTGCCTTCCAGCTACCGTCCTATGTCCCTCACCGGTTGCGTGTGCAAGGTGATGGAACGCATGATCAATGGGCGGTTGATGTAGTGGCTCGAAACTCACAACCTTCTGACAAACATCAAGTGTGGATTCCGATGTCGCCGCTCCACAGTAGACCATCTGGTGTCGATGTCGACACAGATCATTAATGGCTTCATGAAGAACTGTCAGACCGTCGGCATATTTTTCCATTTGGAGAAGGCTTGTGATACGTGTTGGCTTTAGGTCTATTACGCACCTTGTACAGCTGGAATGTACGTGGGCGCCTACCTGTTTTCCTTCGGGAGTTCCTGAGCGACCGCGTTTGCTGAGTAAGGGTCGGCTCAATCTTTTCGAACATTTTTGTCCAAGAGAACGGTGTTCCTCAAGGATCGGTGCCGAGCGTTACACTATTTCCTATTGCCATCAGCTCTATCTCCAAATGTGTTCCTCGAGGAGTTTCATCGTGCTTGTTCGTAGACGATTTCGCCTTATACTGCACTTCACGATGCACTCCATTCGTGGAACGCTGTCTGCAGCAATGTTTAGACAATCTCCACGATTGGAGTACTAGAAACGGATTCCGATTCTCTACAGAGAAAACTGCGTCAACTTCTGGCGCAATAGGAGTCCATTACCACCTTCACTCCGACTCGGTCCGCACATCTTACAATTGTCAGATGAAACGAGGTTCTTGGGACTAATTTTTGACTGGAAGCTTAGCCGGACATCTCATATAGCACAGCTGAGAGCACGATGTGAGCGTTCTCTTAACATACTTCGGGTACTTAGTGGGAAATCGTGCGAAGTTGTTCGCTCAGTGCTGATTCGTTTGTAGCGCACACTGATCCGATCCAAACAGGACTATGGGTGCATCGTTTTTTCTCCAGCTCGTCCATCTTTGTTGAAGAAATTAGACACGGTCCATAACTCTGGGCTTTGTTTAGCTATTGAAGCATTTCCAACTAGCCCAGTAGTGAGCCTTTGCGCCGAAGTAGCAGAACCTCCTCTTCAATATCGCCGAGAGGTTTTGCTGGACAATTACGGCTGTGTTCTGTACAGTATGCCTTCACGTCCGAGGTTTGCACCGTTTTTCGACACCTTAATTGACGGACGTTATAGGAACACACGTGTAAATCCAAAGCCGCCAGATTTTCGGTTCCGGGAGCTTCTAGGGAGGAATGCACTTGAAATGCCTAGGATGTTTCCTAAAGGTGAAAGAGTGTATCCATGATTTCGTGCAGGATCCCGCGTAGATCTTGGGATGACGGTGCACAGGAAGGCTACGACGCCCTCGTGTAGTATCCGCAATTCCTTCTTAGAGTTTGTATCATGTTATAAAGACAGTACTGTCATTTATACAGATGGATCTAAAAGCACTACCGGTGTTGGATGTGCTTATGTCCATGGAGCCGAACCCTATACATTCGGTTTCTATGGCAGTACTTCCATTTATAGTGCAGAGCTCTATACAATATACCGAGTCATTATACATGTTCACCGAAAAAAGTTAGGTGATTGTCTTATCCTAAGTGATTCCCTAAGCACACTTCAGAGCCTTCGTGAGTTGTACAACCAACACCATATTGTGTAGCGTATACAGGATGCACTCCACGTTTTACACGCCTCTGGCGTTAGCGTGGTGTACGTATGGATTCCTGGTCACGCAGGCTTGCATGGGAATGAACTGGTGGATTCGGCAGCAAAGGTGGCAAGCATAGAACAGAGTGTTAACATCCCTTTTGTCACCGCGGAAGACTTTAGGCTAGTTGTGTGAAGAGCGGCATTGTCACGCTGGCGTGATGAGTGGTCTGCTCTACATAATAACAAGCTCGGAGGGGTGAAATAGCTTCCGGATAACTGGGCGACCTCCTGTCGCTTATCGCGTCGGGAAGAGGTGAGTTTGGCTCGGTTACGTATTGGGCACTGCTACTTCTCACAGTCACCTGTTGAGGAAGGTCCCTGCTCCTATTTCGGAGTTGTGTGGTCAGGCTTCCTCGGTCCGTCATGTGCTGCTAGAGTGTATTTACCCAGCAGACCTGCGGGAGTCTCTGCAGCTGCCGGTCAGCTTGACGGAGATCCTGGCAGACAATGATTCTGTGGTGGAAAAAGTGATACATTGCATCGTTAGAGTAGATTTTAAGATTTAATCGTTTGTTTGTATAGTCTGTTATTATGTATATTTGTTACATAGTCTATCGCTGGCTTCTGCTACTGTTTATATATATATATAACATGTCATATTCTGTAGCATTTTTTGTCTTTTATCCATTGTTCTAAGTTCCTTTATAACTGTTCTTTTGTTTTTGTTTTTCTTTCAAAGGTTTATTTTAATAGATATATAGATATATTTTTACTTAGTATGTAACTTTAGTTTTTTGTAGTGTCATTTGCCACAATTGTTTTAACGGGTGCAGATGACCTTGCCGTTGAGCGCCCATAAACACAAACCATCATCATCTTTACCGGTGACCCTCAGCTGGCCTTTGGTCTCCAGTGTAGCGGATACTCCTGGCTCTCGACGTCGGGGTAGCCGCCCACTAGGCCGTCTCCATCCTCAGCTGCTATTAGCGCCTCGTGGATGGTTTTGTAGTCAGTCGCCGAACATTAGGCGCTGACGTATCTTGGTGTATCTTGCCCCGTCAACGAAGGTATAGGCGGCTTCCCGGCATACGAGCTCTGGTGGAAGGTCGACTAAGGCTTTGCTAGCCAGTTACTCGAATGCCATGGTGAACTCCTGCAGCGCCTCCCCTGGCTGCTGTGACCTTGACTTCAATTGGCTGCGGCTAAGCGGTTGTTTCCGAAACGGTTCTCCAAGGCCACCCAGATGTCCTTGGGCGCCGCCGCTGCCTGGACTGCGTTTAGGACTTCTGTAGCCCGTCCGGGGAGGCTTGCTATTAGCTCTGCGGCCGCTTTCTCTAGTGACCACTTGTGCTTGGCCACTGTGTCGAATTGACGGCGGAAGACTTCGAACGTTGACGTGCTGTTGTGCTTGGGTGGTGTGACGCGCGCAGATGTGTCGCGTCCTGGTGCGTCGGCCTTCAAGTTCTTCAACCTCCTGCCGATAATGTCCTCGACAATGGCGTTCAGGTACTTGGTGTTGCTTTCGGCATTTCCCTCCGGGTCGTTAACGCGGTTTGCCAGGTCTTCGACGCGCTCGTCCACTTGACCCATCCGCTTGCCCAGCTCCGTGACGTCCTTCACACCGGCCAATAGTTCCTCAAATTTGGCGGTGAGGTCCTCGTTCGCAGCGTTCATTTCTGTGGAGAGGCTGTCGTTCGCCGCTTTCGTTTGTGTGGTTAATACGACCTTCATTGCAGTCATCGTCGCTGCCAGGTTGTTCTTTATCTTGAACTTAGCGGCCAGGTTCTTGTTCGCAGTTTCCGTTTTCGTAGCCAGGTTGTCATACGCTGTTCTCATTTCTTTTAACTCTTCAAGCATTTCTGCCAATGTAGCGTCCATTGTCACATGTTCCACTTCCTGACACCAATTGTGACTTTGTGGGTTCCTAAAATTAAAATTCCAATTTTTAGATGTTCAAAGTGTTCTTTATATCCGCAGAAATACACTTTCGTCAACCCTTACAGTAGCAGAATTACATCACGTACACATTTACAATAATCCAAGGTCGCCGTCCAGACAAAAGCATTAACTCCCCAAATACAGCTGCAGGCACACGATTCAGTTCCAATTACACTCCACTCTAACTGGTGATCCCGGCTCCTTTTTATACGACCATTCATGATTCCAGACTGTTCAGGAATGTTCTCTATCAATCAAGATGTCACTAGAACTTTCTAGTTATCTATGTTTATCTGTTTCGGCAAGACTTTTATCTCCACGGTTCATTATCTATTCCTTATCTCCGTGCTTCACTATCTGTCCCTTTGTGTGCGCCAACTGCCAGTCGCGACATTACTTATATATTTCACCAATTAGGCCAAGCTCAACACACAAAGTAGAAGTTTGAAAAAAGTACTTAATGACATAAGTGTTATATCGTCTAGCACTGCTGTACGTTAAATTTTTGATTTGAAGTAACAATCAGATTTTGTTATATTTTAACTTGGAGTATTCAATTGTAGCGAACAAACCCAATATATGCAATAAGTAGTTTGACAATTAAGTTTATAGAATTAAAAATAGCGGAATGTTTCTTATTGTCTCATTAGGAATTCCCTTTAATAAGATCCCATGATATGTCCATGACTGGTTTCAATATTTTAATTTTCCAAGTGTCTTGCTTTCATCTTTAGTTTTGTTATATTGTTTCTGTTGTCACATGCCTACCAAGTAAACCTGTTACACGAAGAGCTTTAGCTAATCAGCAGAAGGAATGAAGAACAAAAGGTTTACCTTGTTTTTTAAGGTTTCAAATTTTAAAACGACCAAAGTTAATTATAGATTTTCTTCAGTTTATAAGTATCACATGACTTTATTGAAGTAATATCAATAATGTAATTCCTGAGTGTTTGAACCTCTGTTCTCCTACTCTATACTGCAACTGGAAAACTTAGAAAAGCTTATTATTAGGTTAATTGGTGGAAATTAATCATTTCTTCACACTAACCGGATATAGGCTAAGGTTTTTAATAGATAGAGTTAACCTGAAAAATTCAATGCCATCCATCTGCCCCTATCCTGCATGGCAGCTCAATCGTGCGCAGTTCGATCTCGCACTTTCAAACAATTCTAGACTCGCTACTCCACATTCGGTGTTCCAACAACTTTTTGCCGAATTACTGGGCCGTTACCCTAACTATGTTCCGGTCTTTACAGACGGTTCTCAGTTAGGTAACGCTACGGGTTGCGCGTTCTTCGTTAACGGTGAGGTTCATAAATTTCGCCTTCTGGACTCCACTTCAGTTTTTTCCGCAGAACTGTATGCCATCTTCTATTTGCTCCTTTTTATTTGCAAGTTAGCTCCCGGCTCTTTTATTGTCTGCACTGATTCTCTGAGTGCGCTTCAGGCTTTGCAACAGCACACTGCCGCTCAGACCCTCGTTTTAAAAATACAGGCCCAGATCTCGCAAATGCTCGGGCGCGGGTACAATTTTGTTTTTACTTGGACCCCAGGCCATGTGGGGATTACCGGGAACGAGGAGGCGGACGCGGCTGCTAAGTCCGCTTGCTGTTTGCCCCGGAATTTAACATCTACGGTGCCATACCAGGATGTGCAACGTTTATTCCGTCGCCATCTCCTATCTGCTTGGCAGCAATCCTGGACAGCTATAGAAGGCACACAACTACGGGGTATAAAGGAGAGCGTACAACCCTGGCAAACATCCTGCAGGGATAACCGGCGAGCCGAGGTGATACTCATCCGGCTGAGAATTGGGCACACACGAGCTACTCATGGTCATTTGTTGAGAGGGGAACCGGCCCCAGTGTGTGCTCCGTGTGCCGTACGCCTCACTGTGCGGCATATTTTACTCGATTGCCCACAGTACGCCCGCGTTCGCCAGTCTTTGGGCTTGGGAGCTAACTTGTTTAGTATTTTAGGGGACGACCCAGTGGCCGTGGATAAGGCACTGCGGTTTGTTTTAAAAATAGGTTTTAATAAACAAGTCTGACTTGTGTTTTAAATTTATTAATTTTAGAGTTTTTTAAATTTTTAGTACTGGGATGATTTTAATGTGCTTTTAATAGTTGAGTGTTTTAATTGTATTTTACGTTTTAACTGAGTTTTTATAGTTTTTAGGTTTTTAGTGCTGACTCGGGGCCCAAATGACCTTGTTGTCGACGGGCCCTTAAATACCACACTCACTCATTCAATGCCATGGCCGGCATATTAACCGTCGATCTCCTGGTTTCCGTCCAGTCGCTCTGACAATGGGTAAGTGCGACTGTACGGAAACCAGGAGATCCGTGGTTCAAATCCTGGCCATGGCGTTGAATTTTTCAAGTTGACTCTATCTTGTTTATCATTTCTGTGAAACATACACATAAATAAAATTTAGAGAGATAAATGGAGTTGAGGAATTTTGTGTCCTTTATATGTACTTTTTTATTTAAAGATACTTTTTAAAAAATTTTTTGTGCTTTTCAGTTCTTTGTTTGTTGAAGTTCCTTTTTGGGCATTTTTGTTTCATTAAAAGTGTTTTATTTTGTTTATAGTTGTCCAGATAGAACTACTTTTTACTATCTTTTCCTGTTCTACAAAATCTAGTTTAAATTCCAATTACTAATATGCACTACTAAGATTGGCTACAGCAAGCAGCAGGTGAGCGAAATATTCCCTTGTATTGAAGTCATTTGCACCAGGTGAGAACCTAGTAAATTCTTTCTTAATTTTCTGTTATATTAGAACAGCATTGTGACAATGACTTGGAACACGCATTAGGAAGAGATAGGTTGATTTCACCGCAGTTTCACAATTTGCGAAAGAAATTCTAATCCCACACCGGCCAATAACAGCCTAAGAAGATGTTCCTTACAATTTTTTCCAATATTTAGGTCCTTTTGGCATAGTTTTAGCTCTTTTTAAAGTGCCTTTTTAAACACTCACCAGGTCCTCAACTTCCTAGCCATACTGATTCCCCAGAAACAGATATAGAGTGTTTTGCTTCCAGGACTAAGCCCATGCTAGCTAATGATATTTTATTGAGAAATATTTAAGGGAAAATGAATAAATGTATTGTTAATTTGGTTTCAAATATTTCAGGTTATATTCACATGGAGTTTCTGAAGAAGGAGATATTTCCACTTCCCTCATGCATTCAGAACTAAGAGGGCACTGCCAATTGGAACATATTCCTTCACATTTGAAAACAGCCAAGCCTACAGTCACATCATCATATCAATGCAGCAGATCTGAGAAGTCTTTTAAACTCAAATCTGAGCTAGCACCATACAAGACTGACAAATGTGAGAAGTCTTTTAAACAGAAATCCCACTTAGATCAACATATGTTACATTCAGATAAAAGACCATACAAGTGTGACATATGTGAGAAGTCTTTTAAACACAAGTGCAGCCTACACCAACATATTCTGTTACATTCAGATAAAAGACCATACAAGTGTGACAAATGTGAGAAGTCTTTTAAACTGAAGTGTAACTTAGGCCATCATATTCTGTTACATTCAGATACAAGACCATACAAGTGTGATATATGTCAGAAGTCTTTTAAACAGAAGTTGAGCTTAGACCAACATATTCTGTTACATTCAGGTAAAAGACCCTACAAGTGTGACAAATGTGAGAAATCTTTTAAACAGAAGGCTGTCTTAAGCATACATATTCTGTCACATTCAGATAAAAGACCATACAAGTGTGACAAATGCGAGAAATCTTTTAAACTGAAGTGTCGCTTAAACCACCATATTCTGGTACATTCAGATATCGGATTGTACAGATGTGACAAGTGCGAGAAGTCTTTTAAACAGAAGTGTGGCTTAAGACAACATCTACAGTCACATTCAGATGTTAGACCATATAAGTGTCACAGATGTGTTAAGTCTTTCAAATGCAAGTCTCACTTACAAAGACATATTGTATTACATTCAGGTAAAGAGATGCAAATGTAAGTCTTTGGAAGGAAATATTAACTTAGAGCAACATATGTTTTTTACTGTTGTCCCAAAACATATCAATACGTTTTTTTGGGAAAAGTGCTTCAAAAGAAGGTTATCCTATCCGTCATTCTCGTATAGCTGCAAATGAATGCATCAGTTATCAGACCATATGGTTAGGCAGCTGGAGAAAGGGATACATAAGTGAAAATTGGGCAGAGCATAGCAAAAAATTGAGTGATTGATATGCATTCAGTCAACCCATTAGTACCAAGCCTAATGATTCTGAGAACATTGAACATGCAGAAGAGATGTATGGTTTAGTTGCTAATGCACTGCAATATTGTATCTAAGATACCATATGAGGGTGGTCTGAACAGTTCTCACCGGATAGTGAAAAATGTCAAGTCATGCTTTCAAAGTAGTTTTATTTTCAACATAATCTCATTTCATATCAATACATTCTTTCCAGCTGTGGTTCAATGCCATTATGCCCTCTTTGTATTGATCCTCTGGAAATGCTGCAAAGAACCCGTCTACTGCTATAATGTCTTCATGATGGGATAAAAAGTAGCTACCAGCAGGTAACTTCTCCAGTTTTGTATACCGATGGAAATTCAAGACAGACAAATCTGGGAAATGTAGTGGATTTTAGGATTCTGTTGGCTATGCTTTTGTTTTAGTGGAGGCATCTAATATTTGCTGTTCAGTTCGTGTAGTTTCATTGCCCCAGTAATAAAACTGTTTCAACAATGAGGTCTGCTGTGTTTTTAAAACATTTGATGTAATTTTTAAGCATTCAGAAAATGTGCTGCCTTCTTCATATGTTATGTCAGAGAAATTAATTTTATGTGGATTTAAAGTAAGGAATAAGCTTCAAATTGCTTTGGTTCTTAATATGTTAGTGGACCGCATGATGCCTACTCAACTCAGAACATGAAATAGGAGCAGTTGTGGCAAAAGTCCAGAGTTTTGAGAAAATTTATTTGAAAGGTTGCACTACTGAGAAAGCTCTAAGAGATTCTGATACTTATAGAATAATGTCCCTGGACAGATTCAACTTCAGTGTTAAGGATATTCTGTGTTCATAGGTAACAGATCAGATTCTAGCTGCTGTCACAGGAACAAAACAACTATTGTCAGGAAGAGTAGCTAGCAATTCTATCAACTTCTGGGCATAGTAATTTGTTATAAATGACAATGGCAGTCTAATGACATGGTGACCAGGTTCTTTAGCCAGTTCATCGACAACATATTTTGGGTTTGGTTTGTTTTGCTTTATTAGCATTAGTAGTTCCAATTTTCTCATGACATTATCACATGGTACATTATGACGAGTGAGCCATTCTAACATTTGTGCTTTGGTGTTGCTGTTACTGGTGCCTTATCTATTTGCACCGTGTGGTATGGGGCGTTATCCATAACAATCACACTAGATTGTGGGATGTTAGGGAGTAGCTGATTCTTAAACCACCTAAGGAGATGGTCATGGTCCATGTCTTCGTCGATAGTCCCCAGTTTTTTAGGATCTGAAGAGCAGGAGGGCGTCATTAACAAAACCATGTGATGTACCTGCATGGCCAATAATAAAGCGGGCACCTTTGCCTACAGGTCTTTTTGTAGTACTTTCAAGTGTGCCATCAGTTCAGCTCTTTGAGACAGTATGGCCTGTGTTTACCCAGGTTTCATCCAACACTTCTTCATGTAAGTTCTTATTCAGCATTTCTCTTAGAAACAAAGCCCTTAGCACTACAATATCTGATCTTTTGAGTATCAGTTTTCCGTTATTTCTTTTTTTGAACTCAAATTCCAGATAAAGGAGGACTTTGTTCAAAGAGCTAAGGCTTCTGTCAAATAACTCTGCTTCTTTAAGTGAAGAAATAAGCTTACATGTGGTAGGATGCTCCTTTTGGGTGTAATAGCCATAGATGTGCCTTCTTATGGCATCTACTTCAAAGCTATCTGGTTGTGTGACTGGAGATGCTCTTTGTCTTTGTTTCCCAGGAATAAAAATTTGTGATGGACCTCACTGCAGCTGCTTATCTTTAGGGATTCTGGATACCGTCACTTCACGTATTTTAAGGGCACAAGCAGTCCTTTCTCTTATTTGGTTCAAAGGAATAAGTGGTTCATTCATAAGGAGCAAACTCTCGTCTTCCTGTTCAAACAATTCCCTAAGAGAACAGACAAATTCTCTAGCTTGACTATGCAACATAACACCCTGACTGTAAGCTGATCTTTACCTTGGGCCATGAATCTTTGGTCTACCCCTAATTCTACTGCTACTATGTCTGCTTCCGTCACAACGTATTTTAATCACGTTTTCTCAGAATAGGCTAAAAATACACAACGCAACTGAGCATTCATGCAAACTCTGTTTCCCACGCACCACTAGCGATAACTGACTGGGTAGCGATTCACCATTGTCAGCAATCTGGCAACCTTTGTTTACATTTCCATAGCAATGATCTTCCCCTTTTTCCCATCGCATCCCTTGCTTGATGACCTTCATGTATCTTCTTTTAAAAATCAGAGTGTAGTGGTTCACTGCTGTTAGCTAAGACCTGACATCAAGTCAGAGCATTTGGAGTTAAGTAGCTTTACCTTCTCCCCAAAAACTTCTACTTAAAAATAACAATAGATGAATAAGATAAAAGGAAACAATGGCAAAAGGAATGGTATGAAGACTACTGGGAATGAGGACATGTTTCTCTGTATGTAGATTAATGAGGGTACGCTGCAACATTTAATCTATAGTCTATTAATGCATGTGGGTGTTGTGTGTGAACTATTTTATTTGTCTTTTCTTCTGTAATTTACGTCCTCCAACATTTAGTCATATCGGACGATGAATGAAATGGGTGAAATGATGCTTAATGCATCCAGGGTCCATGGAGCTTAGATCTACCCGACATTCGTCTCTAAGGATAAGGGAAAACCGTGGAAAAACCTTATCCAGGTAACTCACCCTGACCGAGATTCAAACTCGGGACCTCTTGAATGTGAGGCAGACATGCTACCATCTACACTACCGAGGCGGGCATTTGCTTTTTCCTTAGCCATTTATTACAGTGCTATTTTTTTTTACTGCAGGAAACTTTTGCTGAGCTGAATGAGGAATATGAGGACCTGTTATCATCAGAGTTACCAAGGAAATAGTGAAACACTCTTAAAACTATTAAATTTAGATGTCTAGATGTACATTCCTGGACACAAACCTCAGTCATGTCTTTAACTCAAATTTGTCTAAGTCCTTCTTGGCACAGTATCTTGTTTATACTATCAGCAGGAATTTTTTCCAAGTTCCAAATCTTAAAATTAATAACCAATATGTTCAATTAAGACAACCAAATAAATAAATTATGCTTCTTTAACAACTAAGTATCAATATAGACATGAAATATGAGAAAGTATGTATTGTACAGCATTACTAAACATGTGTAGCATTTCCTTCTTTTTCCTTCTCTTAATTATGTTGAATCAAGACATTGCAGCTATTTGTTTTAGATATACTTATTTTATATGTAATATTTTTCATCTTCCACTATCAGCTCTACTACCTGATTTAGGACTTCATGTGTGAACAGAAATTTCAAAGGACCAAACAGACTATCAAAGAATGTTATGCTTTGTGTTTCCCGAAAAACAAAAATACTTATCGCAGTTGTAATATAATATTCTCAAATGGGGTTATATTTTCTCACACATGTAAAGCAAAGGTGATAGTTAATCATCCCTCTTTGTCAGATTTGAGCCCTATTGGGAATACGGAGCTGAGACAAAAAGGTTGTTGCGTTCTAATTTGCTTGAATGAATGAGAAAAGACGGCCTCTAACCAGAATTCAAGAAGCTTTGTATTTGTAGCTTCTCCACCTTTTGGTCTGACAACCTCTTTTGTGCCTCGAAGATTGAGTGCAGATACGTGCTAGGTGTCCAAACACTGTCATAATTAAGTTTAATTTTTGTTTTAATTTTAGCAGATATGTTATACAGGCCAAAGTGTAGCATTTCCACTAAGCCAAGGTGGCCCTTTCTACCAAAAGTTATTCTCAATAAGTGTCTCAGGAAGAACACCTCTTGATATCAGATCTGCTGGGTTATGTTGTGAAGGAATGTGTCTCCATACAGCCCTTTTGGACAACTCTTGAATCTCAGACATCCTATTAGCAACAACTGTCTTCCATCGTGTAAAAGGTGCTGATAACCATGACAATACGACTGTAGAATCAGTCCATAAACATATGGATTTGAATGGTAAGTTTAGTGTTTCTTTCACCTTCTTTAGTAAACGAGCAAGCGCTAATGCATGCCAAAGTTCTAAACTTGGAAGTGATAATATCTTCAGAGGTGCAACTCGTGACTTTGAACAAAGGAGTTTTACAAATGTCCTTCCTTCCTTATTTATGTGGCATATGTAGAGGCACCCTTCATATGCTTTTTCCGATGCATCTCAGAATCCATGTAATTCAATGTAGCTAGTTGAACCATCATCTATTACTTTACGATCATTATGAATATTGCTAATTAGAAGAAGTTGATTGTAAAGTATCTTCCAATCAGCAGTCAATTTCTCTGACAAAGGCTGATCCCAGTTAACTTGTTTTTGCCACAGGTTTTGAAGAAACATCTTGCATAAAACAACAATAGTACTTATGAACCCCAAAGGATAAAAAATGCCAGAATTACTAATAAAACTGTAGTTTTAGTAACTCCAGATGAACCTCTTGCACCTAGATTGCTCATAATTTGAAATGTATCCATATTCAGATGCCATAATAATCCTAGGGTCTTGACTCTGTTTTTGTCAAGCTGTAGTGTCAGTCTGGTTTCTCTCAGGTGTAGTGAAATGTTTGCCAAAAGTTCTGGATTGTTACTAGGCCATTTGTGCAATGAAAATCCACCTTTCTTCAGCATAGCCATCAATTCCTGTTGAAGCTTAATCGCCTCTTCTAAAGTAGCAGATACTGAAATGCAGTCATCAACATAGAAATCTCTCAAAGTTGTTGCTGCTGCTTTGGAAAAGATATGTGCTTCTTCATGAGCCAATTGCTGCAGACAACGAATAGCTAAAACTGGAGAACTGGCCATAGAATATGTTACAGTCTTCAACTGATACTCAAGAATCGGAGATGCGGGGTCACTTCTCCATAGTATTCTTTGATACACTTCATCATTAGGGTGTACCCAAATCTGTTGATACATCTTTTCTATGTCAGCTGTAAATGCTACTTCATGTGTTTTAAACCTCAAGATAATTTTACAAATATCCTGTTGAATAGTGGGACCAACATGTAACAAATCATTCAATGCAGTTCCATTCTTTGAGGCTGCAGAACAGTCAAATACCACTCCGGTCTTTGTAGTTGAGCTGTCTTCCTTTACAACTGCATGATGCGGCATGTAATAGCAATGTTCCCTTGTTGGATTTGCTACCTCCATATGGCCTAATTCTTCATATTCCCATCAAAACTCTGTATAAGCTTCCTTTATTCTCTGGTTTTTGTCTAGCTTTCTTTCTAACAGATATAGCCTTTTGCTGGTACCATCATTGAGTCATCTAACTTCTTTGGGTCTTCCTTAAATGGGAGGCATACCACAAATCTTCCATCAGATTCTCTTGTAGTATTTTGAAAACAGTGGTCTTCACATACTACTTCATCCTTGGTTTTCGGTGTTTGGTGCAACTCTTCAATCTCCTAAAATCTTTGTAGCTGTTGCTGAATATTAACATCAGTCTTTGCAAAACAGGAAACGACCAGCCGCCATGGTGCATTACATGACCTTCCAGCATCTGAATATTTTCCTGAAAGTACCCAACCAAACTCTGTTTTCATCATAACAGGATGATAATTATCTCGAAGTAATTTACCTTTATGCTGAATGTATGAGCACACATCTGCACCCAATAAAATATCTATTCTTGCAGGCTCATAAAATGAAACATTCTGAGGTAGATTCCAATCACTGAAGTCAATTTTCTCCACTGGCAGATTTTCTGTAACCCTTGGTAGCACTAAACATCCCACCGACATTGCAAAATCCCTTACAAGTGATTTAATTTGAATGCAAACGCTGTGTTTAGTTTCTGAAATTGCATTTCCAATTCCTTGAACAGGATCATGATATCTCTTAAGCCTTAATCTCTGAACACATGCCTCAGATATAAAACATGATTGTGATCTTGTGTCTAACAAGGCTCTGCAGGTCTGCCACTGACCTTTGTCATTCCTAACTTTTATTAAGGCTGTAGATAGGAGAATGTGTTTGCGAGGTTCAATTTTAAATGCACAATAACTATTGATGCCATTATCTCTTAATGAGATGCTTGGGTCTGCTGAACCTTCAGCATTACTAGTGTGTTGCTGTTTAGAATCATGAAGGTGCACTAAATTATGATGTTTTTTACCACAAATGTGATAGTTGCTTGATTTGCATTTTCTGACCTGTTAGCAAACAGTTGAAGCACAGATTGGTATTTTTAACAACTTTTCTGCTTGTCTGAAATCTTTACATTTTGGTAATGCATGAGCATTATTACAATATGCACACTTTATTGCTGTAACTTAGAACTTACTATTTCTAATGATTTACATTTTCCTTCTAGGAAGTTAATAAGATCCTGTAGAAAACGGAACTATTTGCATCTAAAGTGTCTTCAAGTTCCTTTCTAACCACTGTATCTAACTTATCTAGCACTAGTTGTTACCCTATCAGATCATCCAATGATATGTCTAAGTTTAATGCCTTCATTGCATTTAAATTACTCATGGTTTGATTTATCAGTGCCCCTAGCTCCTTTGCTGACGACTTATGAGCTACAGGTTAATTCAACAAATGTGCAAGATGAGCAGAAGTAATAAGTCGTAAATTGTCATAACAATTGCAGATAGTCTTCAATGTAACATCAAAATTGGAACTTGTAACTGGAATGTTAGCTATCAAATTGTGTGCTTCACCAGTAAGCGGTGATAGCAAATAATGAAACCTCTGAATATTATCCAGAGACTCATTATTAACAACTAAGCCTCAAATGTATCAAAAAAGTGCTTAAAAGTAGTTACATCTCCACTGAATGAAGGTAATTTTATTGTTGGCAGTTTCATTGTCTTCTTACTACCACTTGAAATTGAAAGGAAATGACTGTTAGGATTATTTTCAGCATTTCTCTCTGAACTTTGTGCTGTCATTTCAGTCATTTTTGCTTCTAGGTTATAGTATGCTAATTCAAACACTTCTCTTTCAGTAGCATATCTTTCAACATCTTCAAATAATTCTAACTGAAACTGAACATCTTCAAATTTAGCTCTAATATTGGGTAAGTCTGTCCTGCGCCGTGGCGTAGCGGGCTAAGGCAGCATGCCTTGGTCATTGGCCATGGAAAGCGACCTGGGTTCGATCCCACCCATGTGGTAGGGAGTTTAGGTCCGGGGTATAGGACCGGTGCCCACTCAGCATCGTGAGGAAAGTGAGGAGCTTATGCTAGGTAAGCGGCCCTGGTCACGAAAACGAAAATTCTGGCTAGGGGATGCCGAGATGCTGACCACATCTCCTCCCCGTATCGGTTGGATGATCATCCACCTCTGCCGTGCGTAAGTGGACGTGAGGCCGGCAGTCGGGTTGGTAGGCCTTGGCCCTCTAAGGGCTGTCGCGACATGGTTTATTATTATTGGGTAAGTCTTGCATTCTTACATTTATCAAAGAAATATTTGAACCTATTTGAAACTCTTAAACAAAATTTGAAAGACGGGTAAGGCTTGATTTAGCTACTGCTTGTGCTGTAATTAATTTTCTCCTAATTTTTTCATCCACGCTGAATGTTAACAATACAACAATTGAAATCAACGAATCCAGGTGATGAGATGAAACAAAGAATAGGAATTTATATGCAGGAATAAAATTCAACAAAGTTAAGAAGAAAGTAAAGTACAATGGTTGTAAGTAAGCTCAGCCAGTATGTTAGGTTACTACTCAGCTACTAAAACTAAAACTCAAACCTGGAGCTCCTGAAAGCTGTAGGAAACGTTACAATGCATGAATCTTACTACGTAGTAGCATTACAATATCGTGTACCATCGACTTGCTTTGTGTTGTGACGTCAGCTTCCAATTTGTAGAAGACAAAATGGCAGCGTGCTAATTTCATAGGCGTCATCAAATATTTTAAAATGTTCGTCCCAGTACAATTTCACTGACAATTAACCACCAAATTTACTACATCCGGCCCAGAGGACCAAAATGTTCTATCATGGTGTAAGTTGTGGCTGTCAAATTAAAGCTCACGACCTAAATGGACTGTCTTGCGGAAGAGTCGGCCAATTGTCAGGAGAAGAAAATGTTTGACAGTTATATTGATGTATTTAATTTCTCAAAGATAGTATACCATCATACTTATCATTTGCTCAACACTTTGCATACATCACGTATGAAGAGCGTTGACTAAGTCTATTACTAGTTTCAACACTAAAACATATTACAAAATAACTAACTAAAGCTGCCATTAACATGCTTCATGTTTCTTCACACAACGAATCTCTATTGCCTTTCTTTTTAAAAACAGGTCCACCAACTCCCTTGCATAAAATGCGACCAACTGTCACTGAACATAATGCATAATCTTTATTATTCTAGTTTCTAACTACATTTTGCATTTCATTCATTTAATTCACCTGAATTGTCATTACAACTTGAGTCAGGTTCCCTACATTTTCTTTTTCAAATTTTTCCTGCATTTCTTTAATTTGTGAACACATTCCGTCATTTACTTTATTTATTTCACTAAGTAGTGATTTTAACCCTTGTTGTAAATGCATTTCACAATTAATCACATTCAACTCCTGTTTTAACTTACTATCTAACTCTTCTACATTTACTGTTTGTTTTTTAAGAATCTCATCCTGTTGATTCCTAAATACTTATAATTCTCTGTTTACTTCAACTTTTATCTCCTGCTTAACATTTTCCTGACATAACCTAGTTTCTTGAATCATTTCTCTTAACTCCATAATCTCCTGTTTATTCTCACTCTTGTTGTGTCCTATTACCTGCATTAGCCTTTCTATACTCTCCCTACATTCTTTCCTCCCATCTCTGATTTCTTCTGCTATTTCACTTTTTAGTTCTTGTTTTAGCTTCTGCGACAAACTAACCTCTAAATTGCTTACACTTTGTGCCAATTCCTGTCTTACACTAGCATCTAAATTACTCATTTTCTGGTTAAATCATTTACATTTTGCTCCAGCTTTGATTTTACGTCACCTAACTCTGATTTGACATTACTCAACTTTGATTTTAAACCTGATTTTACATTACCTATTTTAGCCTACAAATTATTCATAATTTTCAACATCAACTCATTACCCTTACTTAATCCTACTTCTTTCCTACTTGTTCCTACACCATCACTAGCTTGTCCTTCCACTCCTATTTCTTTTCTACTCGCCATCTTTGTAACTATTTTCTGATTTCTTAATATCATTAAATACTTATATACAACACCTTACTTTACTGCAGAAAATCTCTTCACTCTTTGTTCCTTGTTCCTCCAACGATTTTCCTATTTAGTCGCCCTTACTCTTCTTTCTTCCCTTCCCGTTACACCATCCATCTGTGGTATCGTTATTTCTCGCCATCTTATTTGAAGCCTCCACGATTTGGTGTCATTTGTAATGACTTGATGTCGCCTTTTTTTTATGGTGAAGGTAAAGAAGGAAGTGGGTGCGGCTTAATTGCAGCCTGTAGGGATCCCGCTATACGCACTTCCGTCAGTCGGGGTAAAGTTGCTATGCGTGCTGCCTATGGCAGCAGGCGGGTAAGGAATGCTTGCCAGACGTCAACCATGAACGAAGGCCCTGATCGATGCGCGTGGGGAGTAAAGGTGAAAGTGAAGGAGGGTGTTTAAAGCTGAGGAGTGGAAGTTGATGTCTTTTATTGTAACATGTGAACAAATTGTGTTGGAGGGCATAAGTTAGGGTAACTAACTCCGGAGAGATGTTTTTGCGGCATCAGGTAATTGAGGGCGAGGTGGTCTCCAGCTGTTGGGAAATGAGCCTGGATCCTCCTGGTGCTTTGTAGTCGGCGTTGATTTGCTCTGCAGATTCCAATTCGTTGATTCGTGTGAGTAGGTTGTGGTCCATTTCTGAAAGTTGTGAGTGAAGCTGATCGAGTCTGCTGTTGACTGTGGAAGAGTCCGTTGGCTGGTAGGGAAGTGTGTCGGTGAGATGAGTGTCCACTCGGTTCATCTTGCGCTGTAGTGAGGCAAGTAGTTCCTTCTGCTCGCTGGCTAACTGTTCGGTGCGTTGGAGTTGGGAGTGGATGGCCTTTGTTGTCTTCTGTAGCTGAGTTGCTCAAGAGGAGAGTTGGTCCAGTGGAGTAAGTCCATCAGTCAGTAGTCTATGTGTGGAGGTCAATTTGTCTTGCAGGTCGATGAGGGTGGCGTGATTAGAATTTTGTTGCTGGGCAGCGGCGGTGACGGATTCCTCCAGGTTTCCCAGGCGCTGGTTCAAGTTAAGGACCTCTGAGTGGAGGTCCTGAACTTCTTCCGCTGGAGTCCGGTGGTTGGCGGCGGTGAGTGTTGTGAGGAGCTCCTCAAGGGAGTGGAGTAGGCTGGTGACTTGCTGCAGGTCCTCCCGGAGGCAACCAAGGGCTTGCTGCCATCCAGCAGGCTCGTTGGTGGCTGCGCTTCGGGGTGCTGTTCCAGTTTACGCGTGGGTATCAAGGGCACTGCGCCTGACCCGTGAAGTATCCAAAGCCATCACAGGTGACGCAGTAGCGGCGTCGAAAGCGGAGGTCGTGTCTGGTACACTGCGATGTGAGACACGGAGCACCGCAGTAGTGGCACCTGGGTGGTGCAGCGCAGGAGGTGGTGTCGTGCCTGTAGCCACAGCACCGCCGACATGGTGTATGACGAGACTATCTGCTAGCCTATATTCGGAGACTCCGCCCTAACAATGGCAGGCCCGTCCTCAAGGCAGCTTCGTGCTCGGCGGCGTCAGCGAGCTGGAGACGGACCAGGTTGCAAGGTCTGTGGCGAGAGGAGATCCTGGAGGCCCTTACTGTGGAAGGCCAGCTTTGTTTTGCAGCGGCCAGGATGAACCGTGTGGGTAGGTCTCGTGGTGCCCCGCGGATGACTGCTGTGTGTGATGCCATTGGTCTTGGGCGAAGACTGCGGTGGGCTCCCTGGGTGGAAGTTGGGCTGGTCCGGCGGCTGGAGGAGCGGCGAGAGCTTCAGCGTTTGTTGGCTGCTTGTGGCGGCCTGCGGAGATTGCTGGATAGGTTGTGCTGTAGTGAAGGGCTGCAGGCACTGCCTGCTGCGTGGAGTCTGGCTGTGCGGGCCGAGTGGGCTCGACAGCATGGCGTGGCTGCGGCGAGCTTGGTGGGCGAGCATCGTCCGATACTGACCTTGCGCTGGGCCTCCAAGGAGAGAGACTGGACCAGAACATTTCCCTGGGCTCAGGAAGCGGCTCCCCCTCTTTCACCGGTGCCGGCAAAGAGGCGTGGGACTGCGCCCGAGAGCTAGCAGGTGAAGAAGTGGCAGATGAAGGCTGCTGTTTCGCTACCCGGCTGGGCTGTTTCTTCTTCTCGGCGTTCCTCTTCTTTCCGGTGTGCTTCTTCGGCATGGCTCCTCCTGAGTGCCTCCCAAAAAAAAAACACTACTCTCGGTGTCGTTGAAAGTGGGCTGTGGAGGAAGTGATAATGGTGAACCTCGCTGAAAAGCTAGTTCTTGGACTCCAGAAGCTCCACGGCCGCTCCGGGATTCACACAAGATCTTACTTTCAGGGGCAGTCTCAGAAGGGAAGTGATAATTCAGCTATCAATTAAAATAAAATGGCAGTTTCTGCTTTGCTCTATAAAATTTGTATTTCAATTAAAAGGAAACTTTTCCAACCATTTATTATACTTTTCAATGCAAGCACAAACACACACAAAACACACCCTCACACTATCATGTCCATTTGCAGAAGAACAAAATGGCGTCAAGTGCCCCAGCTTTTATAATTCTGCCGTTGCCTTAACGACAACTAAACATCTTTCAGCCTTTCTACATATATCGTAATTCTTTTTAAATAAATTTTTCTTAACCTAATTTTAACACTTAAATAATAATTATTTTATAAAGGGCTGTCAAACTATTTATCTGTTATATTAATTAGCTACTTTAATTAGCTACTTAAATCGTTTCACATTGCTGTCTTTATTGACAGGTTTCGTAGGCTTTGTATTGTATACATTGCTTTTATGGCTTTGTAGTTCTATCGGGTATATGTTCTGTGTATATTCTGACTAGTCTATAATGTAGGCCTAAATATGATTGTTTTTGTTATTGGAATAGCTTTCCCATCCATGGTTATGTCTATTCTGCATTCTTCTTTCAACTTTCTGGAATGTCATCATTTGAATTTTATATCCATTGATTTTAAATTTGTTTCGTTTTGCCCAATCATTTCTATTGTTAAGTGCTAGTTGTAGATCCTTGATGTTGCGTGCTCCTAAAGCCATGTTGTCCATGTACGTAATTAGTTGTACTCTGTTTGGTTATCGCCTGTAAGGGTTCGACGGTCAGAGACTGAGAGACATTAAAACCACTACACCAGGCAAAATAAACTAAAGAACCTTAATATCCACATGAATAGAGTAAAAAAGGAGGCAATACAAAGAATTAAAAAATCTCAAGAAAAATCAGATATAACAAGCCAATAATATGTGAAGTACCTGACAGGAAATATCTTGGGCACAAAACAGATTAAGAGCTTTATTGGAAACAACAAATATGAGCTATCAAAGCTTAGCTCTGCTTGCTTTGCTTAAAGAAACTTAAAAAAATCTGGTTAATCAAAAATGCTTTAAGAGCACCATATTGTGCATATTCGCAGTGCCTGTTACAATACGGAATTACTTTTGGAGTAACTCAGTACATAGCAGGCAAATTTTCATATCACAAAAAGGGGGCAAAAAGATGTTTGTGCAGTTAGACCCCACAATTGCGGTGGGCCCTTATTAAGAAACCTGATAAATGTATACTCATATGAAAAATACACGACAGAAGGTAAGCATATAAGCTTACCTTCTGACAATATTGTGGCTTCGTGGATTCGTAGAAATAAGTGTTGTTTGCCAAAATTTAAAATGCTCTTTATTGCAGTAAATAACTTGGTGCAGCCCTTGTAGCAGTAAAGGATGTGACATACACAGCAGCAGTCTCCAAGGTCGTATCATTACTCACGCTACATGTAAATAAATGAAAGATTCCACTGCGGAATAACTCAAACAATTCGACTCCATTGCACAACTGCAGCTCAACTCAATTAACAAACTGACTCCGCTCTAACACTTTGCAGGGTTGTTATACCTCCAGTCATTGTTCTAGAATGCAGTAGAGCTCCTGAGAGAGATGGCAGAGAAAAGATAAAGACAGAACTATCCAGAAGTCACTCTGTCTCTTTCACACTTTATTTCTTTCTCTCTCTCGGCAAGCGTTCAAAGCTGCGTTGCGCCACTATCTGTCTATTACTTTCCTGTCTGCGCGCCATTCTCTGTCTCTTTCTTTTCTGCGCACTGGCCCGGCACTGCCTTTCTCGGCTCCAACACAAGAAATGCGATCCCTCCTCAAGGCTGGTCTTCCCAAGCAGCACCAATTCAACGGACCGGACGATCCAGGTGTACCACCAACATTTTCTTTTGGCGCACCTTCTGGATGCGGTACAGCACATCATTAATTCTCTTTAACACCTGGTACGGTCCTTGCCACGGTTTTTGAAGCTTTGGGCAGCGTCCCTTGGTCCGAGTAGGGCGGTACAACCAAATCAGGTTACTTTGCTGGAATTCTTGGCTGTTGGCTTGCCTGTCATACCGGGTCTTTGTACAGTCGCTCGCCATTAGAATGTTCTGACGAGCCATCTCGTGTAAATCATAGAGATGGTCCACGAAGTTCTCCACATTCTCGATTGCTCGTTGTTTCACTTCCTGGGAGTTACCAAAGCTAGGTCACAAGGGACACGTAGATCTCGGCCAAATATTTAGCTTCCTGGCGTCATCCCAATGATGTGTGTTGACGAGCGGTAGGCCAGCAAGAACAGTGGCAATTTCACGTCCCAGTTTCGCTGATGGCTGGCCACGACCATCCCTAGGTGCTCTTCTAGGGTCTTGATGTATCTGTCGACCATGCCATCCGACTGCGCATGCAGAGGATGCGGGTCTGTTTCACCCCAACTCTTTCCAGTGCCTCCTTCATTAATTGAGACTCAAAAATCGTGCCCTGGTCGCTGTAGGCCTCTAACGGGACCCCATAACTGCAGAATAGTTGCTCCACGAGGCTGTCTGGAATTGTCTTCACCACCTGGTTCAGGAGGTACACCTCGGACCACTTCGTGAAGTAGTTTACGGCCACCATCAGGTACTGGTTACCTCGGTTACACACTGGGAATGGTCAAGCTATGTTGACAGCGATGCATCCGAAAGGCGCTCCGACATTCAACTGCTGCATGCGACCCCTGCTTCTAGTCTAGGGACCATGAATCACGGCGTACACGAGACGGTGGGGGCACCACCTCTCAGCATCTGATCGGAGCCTTAGCTAGTAGTAGCCCTATCAGTGATTGTTTGTTTGTTGATCAATCTTCTACCGCCAATGTCCTCCACCATGGTGCTTAGGGACTTGGTGTTGCTGTAGGTATTTCCATATAGGTCGTTAACGCGGCTCGCCAAGTCTTCGACACGCTCAGGCACTTGACCCATCCACTTGCCCTGCTCCGTAATGTCATCCCTCACGCCGACCAAATGCGCTTCAAATTTTGTGGTTCACAGCCTTCGTTTCGGTTACCAGGTTGTCGTTCGCCACTTCCATTTCCGTGGTTACTTCGGCCTTCAATTCAGTCATCGTCCCGCCCAGATGTCTATTTGCCGCCTTCAATTACGTAGCCAATATGTCATTCGCTGTCTTCATTTCTTTTAGCTCTTCTAAGATCCTAGTCAATACAGCTTTCACCATCGTATCTCACTTCTGACACCAATTATGACTTCGTGGGTTTCGTAGAATTAGAAGTCCTGTTTGCAGAAATTCAAAATTCTCTTTATTGCAGTAAACAATAACTTTGTACAACCCTTATAGCAGTAAAAGAACTGACATTCACAACAGCAGCCTCCAAGGCCGCTTTGGTTACTCCTGCTAAACGGAAACAAATGAAAGAATCCACTGCGGTAAAACTCACGAAATTCAACTCCACTGCACAACTGCAACTCAGTCAACAACTGACTCTGCTCTAACACTTTGCGGGATTTTATACTTTCAGCCATTGTTCTAGAATGTAGTAGAGTTTCGAGAGAGATCGCGGAGAAAAGATAAAGGCGGAATTATCCACACATCAGTCCTTTCTTTCTCTCAGCAAGCGTTCAGCGCGGTGCACCATTATCTCTTTGTTTTCTGCCTGCGCGCCACTCTGTCGCTTTCCTTATATATACAGGATGTTTCAAAACGACATTGAACGAACTTATAGAAGTAGTTCTTTTTCATTTGCACTTTACGTCCTGCAACGTTAAGTCATATTGGACAATGAATAAAGTGGGTGAAATGATGCTCAAATGAGCCCGGGGCTATGGAACTTAAAGTTACCCGACATTTGTCTTTTAGGATAAGGGAAAACTCCGGAAAAAACCTTATCCAAGTAACCCAACCTGGCTGGGATTCGAACTCGGGACCTCTTGAACGTGTGGCACACATCGCACCACCACGCTACCGAAGCGGGCATAGAAGAAGTTGCTCAGCTTGATGTGACACATATAAATATTTTTACCTACCGTCAATAGAGCCGCATAAAAAGTGCTCCAGAATGAGTGTGGAATAGGCAGTGATATGAACAACGACATGAGCCTCACACTATGGGATTTCGCAGGTATAGTTCACACACCGTGCCACGTGCTGTACGGTCCAGCATCGCAAAGAAATTCCCTGAAAGTAATGTGCCCCCTTGCACATTGGGTCAGGGATAGCGAATGTGTGTGTCAGTGAACGCATGCTAGACAAAGAGCAGAACCGTTAAAAAAAAACACATACACACTATTCACTCTGGACACTAAAACCGAGAAGATTCATCCATAAATGTAGGAGCCATCAGAATGTTTTTGAATGGTCTGTAACTGAACTGACGGGAGTTGACATACGCTACCGTGGGAGCGTGTAGGAACCTTTTCCAACCCCCTGTGTCTTATTCCCCGGAGACTTTCTCTCCTACGGTACACTATAACTGTTTGCAAATATACTGGCATACTCCGCAGTGCTTGCTTGCTACTATAAAGAATTTCTTTGGCTTATGAAACCACAATAAGGAAGCTAATGCTTAATTATTGCTTATGAGTGTTCAGCATGTTCCAAACTTCCGTTACAGCAGTCCATGATGGCAAACAAGCTGATGCGCATATGCAACTTAAATCTTTTAGAGGGAAGTTAATGTTAGTGAAACTGAGGATGGAAGCATTAAATGAGAAAAGGAACAGAGAAAAGTATGACAGAATTGGAGGTAAAGTTAACCAAAACTAAATGCCTTATGCAATGAGACAAGCATTTTATTTCACTGTGTTTAATAATAGTAAATAAAGTATTTGTAACTGAAAACGAAGCTGCTGATTTTACAGTAACTGGTTGAAAGCACTGTACCATTAAGAGCCTAGCAAAATGAGCAACCTTACAATTGTCCGAGTCATTAATCAACTTTTTCACAAGTAACTGCCCTTTGCCCCATTGCCTGAATGTGAGGCTAGGGTCACTGATAAAGAGCAAGGAGGTATGCCTTTGTTTTCTTGGCTGGTGCGTCCCAATATCAACTTTTGAGGTTCGCACACCAGTGAGTGGTCCCTGCGCTGCCTAATCACAAAATCATGTAATATTTAGTGCTGCATAAAACTATACTTAACAGAATTTCGAAGCTGCGACACCGTTAAGTTATAA
This sequence comes from Mantis religiosa, assembly GCA_030765055.1. Lineage (NCBI taxonomy): Eukaryota > Metazoa > Arthropoda > Insecta > Mantodea > Mantidae > Mantis > Mantis religiosa. The sequence goes on along the minus strand of CM060956.1, from coordinate 122,334,334 downwards.
ACTATGCAACGACTATAGGTAATCGTTCGGTGTCCTTTTGAAAACAACCTGTATCTGTAATTATACATATCCAAGTATACATATGGCACATTGCAGATGACCGTGATTTCACTTTATTTTTGTGAAGTTTTACATTATTATTATTTACCTACCGTAATACTTGTTCTGAGGTAAATGCTTAAAATGTTGAAGATTAGGAAATTTTTCAATTTTAATACATAAAGTAACATTAAAAGAAAAACAACATTACAGATGCCAGTGTACTTGTATGTAATACATGTTTATTGTCCCTCAGATTTGGCATCAGTGGTATCTGTCAATCAAACACAGTGGACATTGTTTACCTTAGAAATGGGAGCTACTGTTAACATTCCATTTTACAAATTTATCGAACTCGTCTAGTCCATAAAAAGGTACCCCATGTTGTCAATATAAGGTAAAATAGAAGTTAATAACATTATCACTTCGAAACCCTGACACTCACGCACTCGTCTTATTTATACGGTAAACTTTTATAAACATATTACGTCTTGAAGACGTAATGCTCATATTTAGCTAGACGTTTGCTCATAGTAGGTAACAAGTGGTAACAATGAAACACAAATATCTTAAACATATATCTGTTAATTCATACACTGCAATTTTTGAAAGTATAAGCTTTATTCACGGTAAATGGATTCTCATAGGATATAATTCAAGTAACCACAATTCTTGGAATGTATCATATTTCTTAGGCCTTTAAGTATTTAATTTACTTGGCCGTGAAATGATCAAATTGGCCGTCGTTGAGATTCAGTCTGTGAATCAAGCTAAATTGGATTGGCAAGCGGATTTTTACAAAAGAACGTAGCAACATTGAGAAAAGAAAACGAAGAAAACAGGTATGTGGAAAATATAAGCAGTGTGAGGGAATGCGGATCAATAGGACCTGCCATTCAAATTTTTAATATTTTTTCTGAGTGGTCTGGCTCCAGGTTAGAATAATCACTGATGTTAAATATTTGGTAGTGGTGATAAAAAGAAGTATGTTTTGATGTATGGTGGTAGATAAAATGATTTATGTTGATTTGGTGAGGTTGTTTTGTGTATGAAGTGTCCTAGAGTGCTGCTCAGTGACGGGACCAAACAAACAAAAGCTGATTGTGTTAACCTCATTGTGCTGAACGAGTGTCACAAATCCTGTTATAAAATAGTTTCGTCCAATCATAATTTTGACTTGTATATGTTACGGCGAATGTCGGAAGAATAAGCCCTCAGTAGCTTACAGCAATGTGACGTATTTAACTCAGTCCGAATTGCCGTCTGGTAGCGTTATGTTGTTATATGGCCAAGGCAATATGGATTACGCCCATGGAGGCCAAGTATACAAGAGCTTCTCGCGTATTAATAAGTTTCTACTTTAAGAGCAAAAATTAAGAGATGTAGAATATCTTGCTTTCCCAGGCATGTTATAATAGTACTTTTATATTCATTTTCTTGGAATTAATGTTCCTATTTTGTTATTCAAATCCCCACAAGTGCAATATCCGACATATGTCATGGTGTACCGTCTTCACGTCGTCATTTTGCGGGTTGTGCTATAGTTACTCAGATTACATTAATATCTTTTAAATGAATATTATTTTTGACTTTGTTATTTATTTTGTAATTTTACGTCCTCCAACGTTAAGTCATATCAGATGGTGAATGAAATGGGTGAAATGATGCTCACATGTGTCCATGGTCCATGGAGCTTAGAGCTACCCGACATTCGTCTGTAAGGATAAGGGAAGACCCTGGAAAAAACCTTATCCAGGTAACCCACCCTGACCGAGATTCGAACTCGGGACCTCTTGAACGTGAGGCAGACATGCTACCATCTACACTACTGAGGTATCTGTTGGTATCTGTATCTTGTCTTATGTTCTTTTGGCCTGTTATGTATCTGATGTATGTTTATTAGCCCATAGACAAGTTGTACAACATGTTTCGAGCCTTATCAAAACTATAGTGAAACAAAGCAGACATATTTACATTAACACTTAAAAATATGCATTATCAAACCAAGCTTAGTAGTTGTTTTACTCATGATGAAGCTAATAATAGGAAACCATATCAAAAGTTTACATTGTCAGTCACAGTCAGTTGTATGATACTCACTGCATTTCATCTATTCCATATAAACATTTCCATATTAGATATTTCTTTAATTCATTTTTGAAGTTTGATCCTTGTTTAGCTTTTAAAGTGTTTGGCAGTCTGTTGTATAGTTTCACTCCACTTATGTATGGATCGTCTTCACCTGTTCTTTTATTTACACAAATTCTATGTATATTATTAACTCCACTGTGAAATGACTATAATATTGATTGTTAGAATTTTTAATATGTATATTGTTACTTACAATATATATATATATATATATATATATTATTACTTTATATACATACAGAGAGATTACTGTAAACAAATTATTTTCCTTAAAAACATTACAACATGAACTCCTGTTGCCAAGCTTATATATAGTTCTAATACATTTTTTCTGCAAATATAGTCTAATAGTCTATTTAAGTTTTGCATGCTTGTGCTCCCCACACCTCTATTTTTATTTTTTAAATAATGATATATTACACCAAAATATACAGTTCTTAAAATAGTGGTATCTAAGTATTTAGAAAGTTTCTTAACAAAAATAATCCTGAGCTTATATGTTGTACATTTTGCCATTTCAAGTGTCAACAAAGCCTTGTGCTTAGCTTTAACCTCAAAATAAGTAAGGTAATAACTTTGACTTTCAGAACAGAGATATCCACAGTGAAACCAATGGGAACTGAAATTTGCATATTTAAACTTGCACTGTGCTTAAATTACTATTAGTTGGTTAGAGACTTAGTCTTGTGTTGTGGTTCGGTATATTATACATGGAGAGGTCCATCCCCTAACATGGCCCACCTCGGTAGCGTAGATGGTAGCGTGTCTGCCTCACGTTCAAGATGTCCCGAGTTTGAATCTTGGTCAGGTCAGGTTACCTGGATAAGGTTTTTTCTGGGGTTTTCCCTTATCTTGGAGGACGAATGTCGGGTAATTCTAAGCTCCATTGTCCCGTACTCATTTGAGCATCATTTCACCCATTTCATTTATCGTCCGATATGACTTAACGTTGGAGGACATAAATTACAAAAAAAACAAAAAAAAAAACATGAACATTATAATAGTTCTGGTTTATATGCGGGAGAGTTGAGGCATCTTCATCTTCTTCTATGGTTGTATGTGTAAGTGGTAAGGCTTCTGCTAGCAGCAGCAAGATTGTAGCATAGGTGGCTGATGCTAAATGTGATAATGTTAAAACTCTCAATATATTGCTAATTGTAAATATATAGTGCAGAGATTCTTTCTTTTTCGTTTTGTTCACTGCTTCTTATACTATGAAGCTCTACACATTTAAGACAATGTATAGGTTTCTCATTATTACCTCTTTGCAGTAACGTAATATAACAATGCATGTTGTACTGCTCAAAGAAATGACAGGACAGCCATTGCTGATTTGAATGTGGAGACTGTCATTTTGTTGAATGTCTCTTAATAATTTTATAAGACATATTGTTCAAACTATAGCACTTGGCATTGTTCTAGATCTGAAATCTAAATGCAATTTCCAACCTAAAATGATGACTGCTTGAGTATGTCCCATAGCTTTATGCAGTGGTATTGATCTGACTGAAGCTTGTCTTTTGTTGGGATGCATAGATGTTTGAATGCTTCAGTAGTGTGGATAGTAGTGCCTTCTCTGTGGAGGCATTGTACAAAGAATGAGCAAATCTAACATTCAACTTAAATCCGTACAGATGGTATAGCAAATGCCGAGCTAGAGTTTAAAATGGAGAGTTAATATAGATAGTAATTCATATTGAAGGTAAACCAACTCAACTAAACACATATATAGTTGGATGTATTCGAGCATGGAAATCAGTATAAGCATTTTTTAATGTCCCACTCAACACGTCATACATACATTCACAGCACATGCATTATAATACTGGTACTCTGGGATCTTTATTGTATTTGTTTCTTACATTATGTATTATCAATGAACATTCGTGAACCGTCACTATTTCCAACATTAACCTCAGAAGTGAGAATTGAAATTGAGTATTTAAGTAGGCTCTTTAACTGCTTTGGTCCTCAGCATCTCATTCTATATTGCACATGAAAGACTGCTGAGTTTTGCTCAGGGTCCTCTTTAACAGACTTGAGGTTGTTTTACATTCTGTAAATCGACAAAAAAGGAACAATGACTTTACTTCTTTTCTGAAGGAAGTCATGCTAAGAAGTTGCTCTCAGCCAGGTTTGTTCCAGAGCTTAGCATGGTACACCTACACCATGGAGAATGTCATTAATCCCAGAACATTCATTTCTGTTGGTCAATATAATGCAAATTGCCACTGCATGCAGTCTTAACTAAGTTTTGGAAATTTATCTGCTGAATGGAGCATTAATGAATATCTCAGTGTAATATAGGGAATGAGTATAGGAGTGACTTTAAAGCTTTCTTGAAAATTGTATGTTGTTTAGGACTACTTAATTGTTACAAGGAGAATGGAAGGTTACTATAGATTTTTTTTTTATTTATTTTTTTTTTTTGTAGAAGAGTAATATACTTTTTGGAACTGTTTTAATCTAATTGTTGGTCTGTGCAAATTTCCTAATTCCTCTTGCTGTAGTTATGCAGAGCAGTAATATAGCTAACAGAGACTATATGTTATACAAATATAACAATTAGCAACAAAAGCCTCACTTAAATTAAGAAAATGGTGTTATTTCTTCTTTCTAATTGATATTCTTCTTTCTAATTTATACCGATTTTACAAAGTCTTGTCTGCATCTTCAGTCAAGGAAAACCATAAGGAAAAATGTGGTTTTCCTTGACTGAAGATGCGGACAAGAGCTCGTGAAGTCAATATAAATTAGAAAGAAGAATATCAATTAGAAAGAAGAATTAATACAATATTCTTAAGTTAAGTGAGGCTTTTGTTGCAAATTGTTATATTTGTATAATATTCATTGCTTCACTGTAGCTAGCTTCATTTTCTACATAGAGACTATATGTATTTGCCAGTAACAATACATCTTAAACAGGGCCCTACAGGAATGTTGATAACAAACACTTCAAATAATATGTTGGTTCTCTTTGTCACCAATATATATGCTTGCTGTGCATTGAATTACCCAAGAAAACAATTCCATATAACCTCAGGAACTGAAAATACACAAAATATAGTGTTCTTAAAGCAGTTTGCTTGAGCAGATTTTTTACATTAACACAAAGCAATGAGAGCTAAGACTTTATAGCATGACTTCTATTTGTTTTCTGCAACTGGATCTTCTTCTTGTAGACAAGAAATTTTGTTTGAGATACAGTAGTGTAACTTTTGTATCTGATTGCTAATTACATCTACAACTTAATAAAGTTAATAATTTATTTGCTTCAAACCAAATTTGAACCTTGTAAATATTTGACAGTGTCTCTTAATTGCTGATGTGACTTTTGTGATAAAAGTACTCTGGTATCATATGCAGTGAGCACATCTGTTGGCTCCTAGCTGAGATTTAAATGACAAACCATTTATATCTATTAAACATAGCAATGGCTCAATCATAGACACTTATGAGGCAACTTTCATAATAATGCTAGATTCAAATCACATCCATTTCTCATTCTTTCCTGGATGATGTTTAAGAAATATTTTAACTAGTTAACAGAGATCTCATTGAAAGCTTACAATTCTAACTATTGTAATAAGAGGTTGTCAAATACCATAGCTAAATTACAAGATATTTCTAATTATAGTTCTTTTTTATCCAAGCCTCTTACTAATTCAGAACTTAGCAGTTATGCTTCTTTATCTGAAACGAGACTAGGAGAATAAGGATGGACATTTATCATTTTCTCACTCTAGCCCTGTATGGGCTAAGGTTTTAGATACATGGAGTCAAACTGAAAAATTCAATGCCATGGCCAGGATTTGAACCACAGATCTCCTGATTTCTGTCTGGATGCTCTTAATCATTTAGCTACCATGGCAGGTTTGCCGTCATGATATTAAATTCTAAAATTGACTCATATATTTTCCTGGTAAACCACTATGGGCTCTCGTATTTGAGATACACTGTTTGTGGCGACTTACTATTATAAGCACACCTGTGTCCCAGGATTCATTGTTAAACTCTTATTATTTAAGTTAATTGATGGAAAATGATCAATTTTTCACACTAGCAGCTATAGGCTGAGGTTTTGTTCATGTTAGTTCAATGGTTAAGAGTGACTGGACGAAAACCAGGAGATCGATGGTTCAATTCCCAGCCGTGGTATTGAATTTTTCAGTTTTACTCTATGTGTAGAATATTGTTTAACCTCTTGTATACTATAACCGTTGTGTACTCTACTATTTTAGGAAAGAGACTCAGTGGTGTCGTTAGCCTATTATTAGAAGTGGAGATAGAGACTAAACAGCTATTTTTTTTTATGCACCTGACAAAAGATAATGAATCATATATGGCTAAGAGTCTTTCTGCTCTGTTAAGATATATTTGGTACTTACATCATCCCAAACATAACAGATTCTTGTTTTTAATAAGGTAATAATCTACTTCATCTCTCTGGGAGTTGCAGAATCAATTTCAAATTTACAGTTATTTTTCAGATATAACTTTTATAAATATTTAATTGCAGTTGTGTTTGAGTAATTCTGCTGGTTTGTCTTTTTGTTACCTTAAGATTATGTGTTAAAGGTATTAGCTATTGCTTAGTAATCACTGACTTCTTAGTTTCCAATGGTTAACGGATCAGTAATACAGCTTGGAATAACACTAATTAACAAGATTTTTGCCACATGGTTGAAAATTGGCATTTTAGGTCAAGTTTTATGAGCGATTAACAAATATGGGACTAAAAATGTTCTTATACCCAAAATTTTCTTTAAAAAGATTGAAATCTATCTATAAGCAGTAAAAGTTATAAAATATTTAAGTAAGTTAATTATAAACCTATAAATGCCCCAAATGTTCTCTAAAGTAGATTTTACAAATGTTTCTAGTACTTAGGTTTCATACTCAAATAACCTAGTGTGTGGCATTTGTGGCTTGCTAAGTGGAGAGGGATAATTTATTTATTGCTTTAGTCCTCTCTATGCCAGACCAGCTGAAAATAACACAGTCCCAACGTGAAGCACCAGTTTTAGGTAATAGGTGCAGTTCAAAGTTGGTCTTGCTTATGAAAAAGTGGTGGTTTTAAGTGGCCTTTGTTATCTGTAATTTCATTTTCTGTGCAATTCTGGTCATGCTTGAATAAATTCTCCAAATAAATCTGATATGTTTGCAGACAGTTTCCTATAAAATATCAGCATTGCCCTTTGAAAGGAGCATATTTCAGTTACATTGGCTGTCATGTTGGAGACGAAGACAGGGAATGGACTCCTCATGTGTGCTGCATAATGTCTTACTTTAATCTTATTAAGTGGATGAATGGGGACAGAATTCACAGTTTGCCTTTCTTAGTGCCAGTAGTCTGACGCGAACCAACTAGTCTCGCAGAAAACTGTTATTTTTGCCTCAGAAAAATTGGGGAACATTTAAAAAGAACAGATTCCTCAATTGAGTATCCCATATGTTCCATCTGCAACAAGACCTGTTCAACATATATCTGAACTCCCAGTTCCCAGCCCACATTCAGACCCATCCTTTCCACTTTGATGCAGAATATTGTCCAGAACCTGAATATAACCTCCTCCTGATCAATCAATCTAGACTAAATGATTTAGTAAGTTATATGAAAAAGCGGAAACAGCAGTCTAAGATGCTGGGATGATGACTGCAACAGTGGAATTTACTAGCTCCCAATAGCAGAATTTAAATTTTCAGAAAGATTCATGAACACTTTTCCAGTTACTATGCTATGAAAAATTCCCTTTGAGCATGTATGCACAGAGATGGTTTAATGAGTGAACTAGGATTCCAACACATCCCTGATGGGGCTGTTCATAGACTCTTCTTAGCTAAGTCTCAAAGCAGTGTTGCTCCACAATGCAAAATACTGAGTCACCAATACCAATGGCACATTCAGTAGAAATGAAGCAAACCTATGAAAGCACAGCTATCATGAATGTGGAGATTTGAAGGTCATTACAATTTAATAAGGATTACAAGAGGGATTTATAAAGTACTGTTGCTTTCAGTGCTTGTGGGATAGCAGGAACACTGGATCACACAACATTGTAAAAGAGTGACCTGTAAGAGAAACTCATATACTGCATAATTTCAGATGTTACATTAGTTAACCCAATTAAAGTAATGCTACCTCCTCCACATAAAATTAGGCCTAATGAAGGAGATTGTTAGGCAATCAACAAAAATTGAGAAGCCTTTGCATACCTCAGAAGCCAGTTTCCAAACCTCAGCGATGCTAAAGTGAAAGAGGGAATATTCGTTAGCTCCCAAATTGGGAGGATTTTGAAAGATGAAAACTTAAAAAAAAAGTCACTTTCTCCGTTCACATTTGGATGTTTTCCCCAAGAAGTTGGGGCGTGATGAATACAGTGAAAGATTCCATCAGGATATTTAGAAAATGGAGTACAGATATTATGATAGATAGGATCCCAGTATGATGGGTGATTATGACTGGTTTTTAATAAGAGAAAGCAACACAAAGCTATAAAAGAAGGTAGTAAAGCTGTGTCTTTTAAGATATGTTGTATTATAGCTTCATGTTTCAGTAACTTACAATTACAATATTTGTTTTTGTTTAATTCTAATGCTATTTTGCTTTGTTTTTGGCAGCCTTCTCAGGTTGCTTAGGTAAAACAAGTTTCAAATATTAAGTAAAAGCTAAGAATTTTATTTTAGAAAAATGGAAATGTAGGCCAGTTGTGACAGGGGTGTTAGTTTATTTTACTTTGAGTTATGTTCTATGTAAAACCAAAGCATTTTATGCAGATAATGAGTAGTGTTTAATTAATATTCATCACAATATTGGAATCATACACTAGCAAAGGAATTTTTTTTTCATTTTCTAGAAATGAAATTAAATGTGTAGTGTTTAACGCCCGCTTTTACTACATACGGCACCGCAGGCGGTGACACTGATGCTGCATGAGATGAAGATGGAACACCGGTGGAATGAGATGGCGGGGGAAACCAGAGGTCCCGGAAAAAACCCGCTCCAACGCCGTGTTGTCCACCACAAATCTCACTTAGCGGTTGCCTGGGATCGAACCCATGCCGCCTTGGTGAGATCCAAGCGGTCTAACCACTGAGCCATGGTGTGGCCTCATTTTCTAGAAATCCACCTCAGCTGTTACATAAAATGTTCAGTGATCCGTATGCTTTTGCTGTCAATTTTGTATTTAGAAGGTTCTATTCAGTGGAAGTGACCTAATGTTGTTCATGTGGGAGACAAAAAGTTGAAATTTGTTGACCAGTGTAATTGTTGTCGTTTCAGTTTGTTATTACAGATGTTTTAATGTTACTATGGGATTCAACAATAGTTACTGAGTAATACTGCCTTTTTGCTTCATTTGTTACGCCTAGTTTGTGCAGTGTTCTTAACCCTCTGTTAGTCGTGTGGGATCTGAGAGGCCCCTGGCTTTATTTAAATGTTACATTTTACAAACGAATGCACCTACGTAATTGCTAGTCTAAGTTATCTAACATTATATCTTACTTGAATGTTTGCTGTTGCACCACCTTTTCCTGTTTATTATTGTAGCTGTAAGAATGACGATTTAGCATTCATTTGTGCTACAGGTCTAGCGGTGCCCTTACTCCTACCCGCGTTACACATTTTTTTGTTGTAATTTTATGTCTTCCAACGTTAAGTCATATCGGATGGTGAATGAAATGCATGAAATGATGCTCAAATGTGTCGTTTCTTTGGAGCTTAGAGCTACCCGACATTAATCTGTAAGGATTAGGGAAAACTCCAGGAAAAACCTTATCCAGGAACTCACCGTGACCGAGTTTCGAACTCCTGATATCTTGAACGTGAGGCAGACATGCTACCATCTACACTATCGAGGTGGGCCCGTTACACGTTGATGACATGTTTTTCTTCAATCTGAATAATGGAATATTGCTTTGCCAGTGCAAGGAGCCACTAGTACTTCGTCGTGAGTACCAAATGGTATTCATTCCTATTGAAAAAAATGGCTGATGTTAAAGAAATGTTTACAATGTTTGTAAATAAATGTGAGAAGCATTATTCTCTTTGGACAAAACATCGCAGCCAATGAGTAATTATATGTATTTTTTTGATCGATGTGGTTTTAGACAGTATAAGTGACCATCCGTGTGTGCAATTAGATCTAAACTGGAAAGGGCAGACAAACCGGTTTGAAACGGAACAAGTAATTAGTTGGGATTTCCGTAGGGCGAACGGGGAAGCTATCCAAACATTTCTCCGGGAAAAATATGGGTTATTTGTAAAATCTGCCACCAGTGTAAATGAAGCATGGGTTAATTTCAAAACACTTATCCTGGAAACAATTAGAGAACATGTACCTTTTAAAGTTATTAAACATAACGCGGATCCAGAATTTTATACAAAATGTATTAGGACACTTAAAAGAAAGACTAGGCACGCTTATAATAAAAGGAAGTTATCAGAATGGCATCTTAACAAATTTAAAGAATTAGCTAAACAATTACAAGACGAAAAGTTGCAACCGCAGGAACGATTCTTAGATAATGTTTTTAGCAGGACAAATAATTGGCGGAGATCATTTTACAATTATGTAAAAAGACGCAGGGGAAATAAGGAGAGCATACCAGATTTTAACGTTAATGGGGTAGATGTATTAAGTGATAGGGACAAAGCTAATATATTAAATTTGCATTTTGTATCGGTTTTTCTTAAATCCGACGATAGTTCGGAACAGGAAATTGGGGAGAGGGGAGAAACGATTTTTCAAATAATGGCGCCCAAATTACGCAAAAGGATTAAGATGTTGCAAAACCGAAAATCAAGGGGGCCAGACAATATACCTACTGAAATATTAAAGCTTGGGGATGATTCCCTATCTTATGCTCTTGTTCAACATGTCAACTAACAACTGTGTATTACTGGAAAACAGCTATTATAGTTCCGATTTATAAAGGGGGTAATAAAACAGAAATAAATAATTATCGGCCAGTTAGTCTAACTTCAGTAGTATGTAAATTAATGGAGCATTTAATTGCAGAATATATACGAGAGGAGTTAGAAAATAAAAAGTGGTTTAATGAAGCGCAACATGGATTTAGACCTGGGTATTCGTGCGAAAGTCAAATTACTTCATTATTTCAAGATTTGGCAGATGAGGTAGATGCAGGGGGAAGAACTGATGCAGTGGCAATTGACTTTTCTAAAGCTTTCGATGTAGTGCCACATAGTTTACTTATTTGTAAGCTAGCTAATACAGGAATTGACAAATGCGTAGTATTATGGGTTAAACATTTTTTGAAAGGGAGAACGCAAAAGGTTAAAGTAGGTAAAGAGCTGTCCGATAGGGGAACCGTAAGTTGGGGTGTGCCGCAAGGATCAGTACTAGGACCTTTACTGTTTCTCGTTTTTGTTAATGACACTGCTGGTAATATTAACTGCCAGATAAGGTTGTTTGCAGACGATTGTATCATTTATAATAAAATTCGGAATACAGTGCATGAAACCGCTCTTCAGGATGATTTAAATGAAATCTGTAATTGGGCTGCGGCTAACAAAATGTCAATTAATGCCAAGAAAAGTAAGTCAATTGTTTTAGTAGAACTAAGGGCAAAATTATTGTTAACTATCACATGGGAGGGGTGCAAATTCTACAGGTGGACAGCTGCAAATACTTGGGAGTGTACCTGGCAAGTAATGCTGGATGGGACGAACAAGTAAATTCCACATCTAGGAATGCGTGGAAGGCATTACATTTCGTAATGAGAATATTGAAAAGGGGGAGCGCTAGGTTCAGGGAAATTGCCTACAAGGCCTTAGTGCAGCCGGTTATGGAATATGGAGTAGCATGCTGGGACCCGTATAGAGCTAACCAAATCAATCCATTAGAAAAAATACAGAAGAGGGCAAAAAAATTCATAAAAAGAGGCAAGTATTTTGGGCCTATAAAAGGAGATGAGACTAAATGGGAGGAATTAAGAATTAGGCATAAAAAACATAGGTTGGTAGCATTATTTAAAGCTAATGCTGGTGTAAAGGCTTGGGTGGACGTTAGTGTAAGGTTAGATAATCCAGATTATTATGGATGAAACGATCATAGGTATAAAATTAAGCATAGAAGATACAGAACCGACGTAGCAAAATTTTCTTTTGTTAATAGAACCATTGAAGAATGGAATGAATTGCCTGTAGCAGTCTTTCAGGGCTGTCCCCTGTCACTGAAGAAATTAAGAAAAAATCTAGATGATCTATAGTTTAACTTTTAAATGATAATGGTATATAATATGTAAATAGAGAATTAATTAGATATGTTTTAAGTGATTAAAGTTAAAATAATATCATGTTTGTATTGTTTATTGTGTTATTGTTGTAAATCTAGTATTTTTAATTTGATCTGTATTCTTAACTCTGCCACCGGGTAGTACCCAATTGCAGTGAATAAATACATACATATGCCATCTAAGGCAATGTTTCTCAAAGTGTGGTCCGCAAACACCCACGGGTCCACAAGGGGGTCCTCTAAGTCAAGTTATAATGTTGAATTAACACTATAGAAATGTAGAATTGTATTTACTGAGTCACTTATCTGTTAGGTGCCCAACTACATTCGTTTTAACACTTTTTATGCAGCTATGTCATAACAATGTAACGCAGCTGAGAGGCGCAATAAACGTAACAGTTGGGAGCATGTAGTGTAGCATTATAATAGCAGCGATGTAACCGTACTGACCTGCAATGCCGGTGAAGTCAGTCTAGCCTGCGCGCAGAGCTCTGTATCAGCACTATCACTGGGATCGGGTGCACGTACACATGCCCAACAACAAACCAGTCATTCTCGAAGCCAGTGATGATAGTGTTTGACTGTCCTGACAGTTTGTAATTGTGAATCGTGAGAATTTTTTCGCGTCGTTCAACATGAATCGTTTACAGACTGGATCAGTTAAACATAAGCCTACAATAACTGGCTATCAAGAGGCAAGTTGTAGTAGTGAACCTACTAGTTTAACTAGTTGCTGTTCTGCCGATCTGCGAAAAGTAAAATGGCGAAAATACAGCGAATATATAAGTTTCGGATATGTTCAAGCTGGAATTGAAGTCAACAGAATCCTCAGTGTGCTTTGTGTTATGACCTACTGTACAATGACACAATGAAATCTCTTAAGCTGTGAAGACATTTAGAGACGAAATTTCCGGATTGTATTATACAGTTATATAATTTAAAAATATATATTTTTATTAAAAATACATTTTATACACAAGCTTATTTTATTTAGTTTAACTTTAATTTTTTAATTTCTTGTTAATTAAATTTAAAACTAAATATACAAGAAAATATCTTAAATTATACATACAGTAATTATTTAAATTCCAGTTACAAAATCCAATCAAAAGTTGACTCGTTCAAATAAATTGAGTTGCCAATCTATGGGGTCCATGAGCTTGTTGTTACATGATAAGTGGGTCCTTGAGGCAGAGGAGTTTGTGAAACACTGATCTAAGCCAAACAAGTATTGCATAAAAATATTGGGTTTGAGTGATGCAAAATGTTTTACACTAATATGGACATTTATTTTGCACTATAGCCAGACGGATCACAGTTGCAAAATAATTCTGCAGAAGCTGTAGTGCTAAGACTAACTGAACCAATCTATAACACGGGTAGAAATGTTACAGCAGATAATTGGTTCCTTAGTATATCCCTGGTGAATCAGCTGGACAATAGACAACTTTTTTTTATTGGTACAGTACTCAAGAACAAGAAGGATTTGCCATGTAATTATACTGTTGCATAAGGTGGCAGCCATTATGAAAGCGTATTTGGCTTTCCAAAAAAAAAAAAAAAAAAAAACCACTTGTTTCATATGTTCCAAAAAGTGCAAAACAGTAGTTTTAATCTCAAGACTAAATGTTTTGTTGGAACAACTGTCAGAAGGGGATGAAAAAAAGCCTGAGATAATCATGTATTATGACACTAAATCTGGAGTTGATGCAACAGATAAATTGTGTGCTACATACAATGTACTCAGAACATGAAGGTCGCCAATGTTAATTTTTAACCATATATTGAATAATGCAGGTTATTAATTCTAGGGTTATCATTCTTGGAAACTAAAAAAAAATATTCCACAAGACAGAAATATTTGAAAGTGCTGTGCTTAGGTTTACTGTTGGAACAGCTACAGAGAAGAGCAACAGCATCAAAGCTACCCATTGATCTGAGAGAGCTTCTAAAAAATATAAAGCTGAGCAACAGCAGCAGGTGAGTTGCTCAATGCACCAGAATAATTAAGAAAGAAACGATATGAACTCTGCAGTAAAAACAAAATGAAATATGCAAGTGGGAAATTCAATGCTCCTCTCTGTTTGAGAGAATATGCCAGAACTTTTTGTGATAACTACTTAGTTGGGGAAAACAGGGGAAATAGCTGATGACTCTGAATAACTCAACATTTTCAATGACAAGATATATTTTAAAGGAATGTGTTATTCTCTTTACATATACATGATACCAATTATAATGTATATACTCTGTTCATATTATATTTTAGCTGGTGTAGCGCAAATGACTATACTAATAAAAGGCATGTATCTTTAATCTAAATAAATCCAAAAATTAGGGGGAAAGAAAAATGAAAATAATAAGTAATACAGTCATATAATTGCATAACTATGGCACGAGTCTCACATGCCCCACACGACCAATGATGTTATGCCAAGGCATACTGCATAGTTGGAAATTTCTTTTATTTCAGACTGTAAAAGACAGTGCAAAGCCAGCTTTAGTTGAGTTGCTACTCATAAGTGTACCAGTGAGTATTGGAGTTAAGAATCAGTTGCCTGTGGCACTTGTGTTGCTATTATTGATTATTATAGGTCTGTCAGCAGTGAATGTGTAGCAGTTCCAGCAGGGCAAGTTAGTTTTCGCAACAGAGATATAAAGAAAAACTAGATATATGTCCTTATTTTGTGTATTTGTAAAATGTAAAAGTGATCGTAAACCAGCATTGGGCTTAAGATTTCAGTGAAAAATAATGTGTGTTTGGTGCAATTGTTGTTAGATAATATTGACAATTGCATCTGTGGTTAGCACTGCTGAATGCTATGTCACTTAGTCTGGTTTTTAAGTTTTTTTGTTACAGATTTATGTACAATTCATCTAATCTGCATTTGCCATAAAATTACTTACAAAAGTGTTTTTAAACGATTTGTCTTCAGCTTCATAAATTGTTCTGTAATAGTATATCTTGTAAATACAAAGGAAATCAGGGTAGCTTTTCTGGACCAATATTGGGTGTAAACAGGAGTGACAAATAATGGCACACATATAAAACATGTCAAGAAGTAAACATGTTTTTGAGCATTTATACAACTTTGTACCTTAATAGTGCATTTTCAATTTATTTTTCACATTTAACATGGAAAATCCTGTTGAAAGATTCCGTCTTGTTTTTCGTTACATTTTATAACTTCTTCCCAAGTCATCACTCTGCAATCTGCAAAAATATGAAGTTTTCAAAGCATATCACCAATGTCAAATATAATACCACCATGTTTTAGTACATACAGGCTGTTTCAAAACGAAACTGAATGAATATATAGAAGTGGTTGCTCAGCTTCTATGTAACATATAGATAGTTTTTACTGTCAATAGAGCTGCATTAAAAATGCTCCAGAATGACTGTGGATTAGGCAGTGCAGGAGCAACACCACACGCCAAACGCCATAGAAGGAATCGCAGGTAGGTGACATCATGCCGCCTGCTATACCTGTTTCTAAACATACTGACATACTCCATGGTAGCGTGCTACTATTACATATAACTTTGGCTTATGAAACTGCAATAAAGAAGCTATTCCTTAGTTATTTGTTTATGGGTGATAAACGTGTTGCGGAATTCTGTTATAACAGTCCGTGATGGCAAATAATCTGGTGGACATATGCCACTTAAACCTTTTAGAGGCAAGTTAATGTTAGTATGGTTGAGGAGAGAATTGTAGTCTCCATTGTAGAAGAATTGTAGATAACGGTAACCAAAACTAAAAGCCTTATGCAATGAGACAAGCATGTTATTTCACTGTGTTTAATAATAGTAAATAAAGCATTTGTAACTGAAAACGAAGCTGCTGATTCTACAATAACTGATTGAAAGCACTGTACAACTAAGAGCATATTAACATGAGCAACCTTAGAACTGTCCGAGTCATTACTCAACTTTTTCACAACTGCCCTTTGCCCCATTACGTGAAAGCGAGGCTAGGTTCACTGATAATCAGCAAGTAGCAATGTTTTTGTTTTCATGACCGTTGCATCCCAATAACAACTTTTTAGGTTCGCACACCAGTGTTTCCTGCACTGCCTTATCAGAAAATAATGTAATATTTAATGTTGCATAAAATTATACCTAAGATAATTTGGAAGCTGTGACACCAAAATTAGGACCAGTTAGGTTATGTGCTACGAAACTGCTATATTCATCCGGTGTGGTGTCGAAACAACTATGTATATACTAATCACTCATTGCTGCATTTACAAGTAATTAGTCTTCATAAATATTAAAAGCAGAAACATTGTTGACAGTGAAGTATTCTTCATTTTTGAGTTTGATTTATGAGTCACTATGTTTACACTCAAACTTCACTTACTTGTTGTATAATTGAAACGTTTTCAAGTTCATTCGATCTCATCCTCAGCTGTTTGGTGGGGCACCAGATAGTAGAGGGATTGGAGCACCATAGTAGTGGAGGAAGAAGAATGTTCATTTAGTCACCAAACAGCTGAGGATGGAAAACGTCTCAATTATACAATAACAAGTAAGTGAAGTTTGAGTATAAACATAGTGACTCATAAATAAAAAAAAGTATTCATCAGTTAAAAAATGGAAATAATGATTTATTTATTATTTACTTCATCCATTATTCCTTTATTTTGTACATGTCAGTTTCAGATGTTATATTCTAAAATGTATATAGGTACACATATAATTACATATTTATTCACATTTCATCCAAATTATATAAACATCTGTTAATTAGAAAGAGCTTCAATTTTACTCAAAATTCTCACTTTGACACTTCTGCAACTGCTTTAATATCAAATGGTAATTTATTAAATAACTTAACTTCTTGATATAGTACATCCTGCATAGATAAGTTTCATAGATAGTTCATGTTGCTTTTTGTATTATATTCCTGTATGTGTTTATTTTATATTGATCAATACTTATTATTAACATTATTGCTCTGTATAAATGCAGAATAAATTGTTAGTATTCTTTTGTTAACAAGTGTCTTTCTACAAGAGTCCCTGTCTTTTAAATTAAACATTATTCTAACACTTTTCTATTGATAGATAAGTACCCAATTTATGTTTCAGACAGATATAGCCATAACAAATAAGTATTAAAACATTGAGGTTCTTATAGTTGCTGAAATATTTTATTGGGTGGATTGACTTGCTGATTTTATTGCAGAAATAATCGTAACACCACATTTTAGTTCAATAATTACTAATTGCTTGTTGATCATTTCATCGATGTAATTTTCAGTTAAAAGTCAAAGACCGAAGAATACAACTATTATGTGTTTCAAATGGGAAGGTGTTTGTCTCTGAGTGCTACTAGGTGAGCAACCAATCGGAGTCCTGCGGTGTTGTATTGCATTCCCGCTAAGTGCTGTGTGAGGAGCTCCAACATAATCAATCTGTATGAACTACTATTCGCACTAAGACAAAAATTCAGATTCTGCCAAAACTGATCCATGTGGAAGGTAGAGAGTAATGTATCTAACATAACCATGAAAGCCCCATATTTTTTGCTCAAATAGTTTTTCTAATACAAATAAATAAACCACTATTACCTGTATTATAACAATAAATCGCGACGTAAGCACTGTATGAATATCATTATTGGTTGGCATGTATGCATGTACATATATTTGTAATTACTCAGAATTGAAATGTAAATGTTTGACATGACGTGTAAAAATAAATAATACTTTTAAACTGATGGACATTAAACGACTTCTTTACAAAGAAATTGGCAAGGTAACACAACAGGACTGGGAAAACTGCGTAAGGCATGCAGAAAACGTTCAAGAAGATGACTTTAAGAAACAAATAGCATGTGACGAGTTCTTGGAACCTATAATCATAAATTTCCAAGTCTCAGACGATGAAGACAGTGACAATGACGAATTTTCTCTTAACGGAAGTGACATTGACAGTGATATGGATGAGACACTGGCAGTTCCATTGGATTAGAAAAACAGGTAAATCATAAACTAACAATAGTTATAGTATTTTAGAATATACATAATTTGCGAAAATGTGTTTTCCAATTTTGATTTTGGCACCTGCATCATTGTAAAAGTTTGTAAAATATAATTTGCTTACCCTTACGTATGCGCCAATCAGATGTGCATGTTGTATGAGTGTGCAAGAGAGAGGGAAATAAAAAAGGAGTGGGCTAACAAGCTGGCAACGCTGAGCGTGATACGGCATCTCATTAGTTGGACTCCAGAATCCTTCCCATTTAAAACACATAATAGCTTTGTAAGTTTCACTGCCTAACCTATTAAACATCTTGCTAGGTATACAAAGCAGCATAAAAGTTTGGAAAAGCAAACAGTTGGTGGACAGAAATAGAAAAAACTGTGGCAAATATGGCATAGGTAGACATAAAAATAAGCATTAGCTACAGTGATGTACATAAACAAGTAAACGACAGAAAAGAAGGCTGAGAAAGGAAAGTAATTAGTTATACACATTAAATAGAAATTCCTTAATCTATTTGTGATGTTGGTCTAGATAGTATGTATGGTACAATATTGTGCTGCCAGCCGCACGGCATGTCAAATTAAACCTCAAATCATATTTACCATCACCAGATTTAACACAAAGCTTTCGTATTCATAGATATTGGAAATGCCTCCATCTGAATCAATACATGTGTGGAATCATCTGTAGAAATTCCCATGAACACACTAGTTCATCTTCTAAAAGAGCATTATTTTCTGCCTGATATTTGCCTGATTAGTTTTGTATACCTTATTTTTCATGCTGCTCCATAAATAAGAATCACATGCTGTAAGATCCACAGACTCAGTTGGCCTTAAACCTGTATTAATGATTCTATGAAAATGTCCTGCAATTAATTGACTCCACAGCTATGTGTACTGTGGCAGAGTCCTGCTTGAAATATCCAGGCCGACATTCAATGTCTGTCAGCTGTTTGAAACTTGCTGCCAGTATGTTATTTCTGTATCTTTCGGCACATATGATAAACTCAGTCCTATCGTACTGTGTACATTTATTGCACACCATACACCAATTTTGTATCATATAAGCAATACTCATGAAAGAATTTACTTGGCAACTAATATTGGATAAATCAAATTTTAACTGTATGGAACACCACAGTAAAGCGAATTGAGTTGCATTAGAGCTGATGATGCAAACAACAGTTCACGAAACATGTCCTCAATATAGGTACGTAGGTGAAGCTGAAATGTAACAAATATGACTCATCTATAATTTAATAATTAATATTGAATGTTTTGTGATGACACAAGACTATGTGAATGACACCAGGCCTCATCATTAAACAGCATTAGTCATGGATTGATTAGTGTTTCTCAAAATGCAGTTAGAGACATTTACCAAATTGATAAAAAGTATGTCAAAGGATAGATAATCCTATCTAGCAAGGTTTCATGAAGGAGGAAAGTTGCCTTAGGAAAGAAAGTGAGAGAACAGCACAGGAAAGAGCCCGCCTTGGTAGCGTGGTGGTAGAGTGTTTGCCTCACGTTCAAGAATTCCCGAATTCGAATCTCGGTCAGGGTGAGTCACCTGGATAGAATAGAATAGAATCTTTATTGTCACATAACGTTTACATTGTAAGCCTAGCTGGTAAACTGGTGAGTCGTCAAGCTATGCATAAAATAAATTTCAAAGAAAAACTAATTCTAATGTATATGTACATAAATTATCAATTACAAGTAATGCAGTAGTTATGATATTGTGTCATCCATGAATTCCTGTAAGGAGTAATATGTCTTATGTAATAACAGATCTTTTACACTTTTATTAAATAGTTTCAGAGTTTTTAGTTCTTTGAGTCGTTGAGGTAATTTATTGTATATTTTTATACCCATATAATAGGGTGTTTTTTCATATAATGTTAATCTATACATGGGGTATTTTATGCTGGACTCTTTCCGAGTGCCGTAATGATGACGATTTTGTTTTTGGATAAGTTTCTCATAATTTTTATATACATAGGTGGATAACTCTAAAATATATACTGAGGGCATTGTTAGAATTTTTAATTTTTTGAATAGTGGTTTGCATGAATCTTTAAAGTTAGCATGTAACATTATACATATTACCTTTTTTTGATTTTTAAAAACAGTTTCCCATCCCGATGCATTTCCCCACAATATTATACCATAGGCCAAGATCGAATGAAAATAGCTGTAATATACAATTTTTTTGTTTCTATATTCATCATATTTGTCAGGCATAACATGTTATAGCAGGCCGAATTCAATTTTTTTGTTATATGTTCAATATGGATATTCCATTTTAAGCATTCATCTATGTGCATTCCTAATATCTTACTATAACCCTTTATTGTAGAACTATTATTATTGTCTACATTATCTTGTTTCAGATTAGCATTAGCAGCAGTTTTAAATTGTATAATACTAGTTTTTGTTTTATTTAAGCTCATACCATTATCAGTGAACCATTTGTCTAAGTTATTTAATGCATTGCTTATATCAGTTTGTAAACTATTATGACTTATATTTTGTAAAATAACTGATGTGTCATCTGCATACAATATTGGATACCCATTTATACTTTGAGGTAAATCGTTAGTGTAAAGTATATAAAGCAGAGGACCCAGCACAGAGCCTTGCGGTACACCACTGGTAGATAAGGTTTTCCCTTATCCTTCAAGACAAATGTTCGGTAACTCTAAGCTCTATGCACCCTGGGCTCATTTGAGCATCATTTTTCCCATTCCATTCATTGTCCGATATGACTTAACGTTGGGGGACGTAAATTACAAAAAAAAAAAAAAAAAAAAAAAAAAGCACAGGAAAGGAGCATAAAGGCCCAAACTATTGCCATTAACCTGATGTAAAGTAATATAAATGTAGAGAGAGCCACCATGGCAGTGGAAGTCTAAGAAAACTTAATTGCCCTCAGATCTCACAGTGAATCCATTTTTCAAGAGGTTGTGTTAAGAAGGAAGAAGTTTAGGATGCAAATAATGCTTATTTTCAAAATGCAAACATATATTTTAAGAACATTTCAATTTACCATTCAGGACTTATCATACGAATAATCTATCTATAAGTAAAAGTGAACATGACAATAACATTGCAACTATCACATGCAATACTTAATGTACCATGCTTTATGTGCTATTGATAATTTTGTTTAAAGTCACACAATTAATTATATTAAAATGTAAAATTATTATTGTTGCATTATGCTACTGTATTTCTAATAAAGATAAAAGCTATCAACTAAAACAATGCTGTATAACAATACTTGTAAAATATGAATGGTACAAATATACGGATATGTAATAAAATCTAAAGCAATTAAAAATATTTATTCCCAGAACAAAATTAAAACATATCATGGAACTAAATTAGATAAAATAGCCAACGTCAGCATTGATTATATGTACATAAATCAAGCTTTGAAACAGAAGTGGGAAAATCAAACCTTATATCATGTCAAAAATTTAAATGTAATATATACCATTACAACACATTATTTTTATGAGATCTAGAAATTATATAAAACTCAACCTATTGAAACATATATATTTAGGTGAAAATTTAAAAACTAATTTTATGAAAAACTGCATGTGTTCCATTATCAAGCTTTGAAAAGATGCCCCTCAGCTATTCCCAGCACATGAGTATTGTGGAAGAACAGTTAACAAAATACTAACTAACATAATAGATGCCTACTTAGCAGGTTGGTATATCTCAAATCTGTGAATGCTTTGATCTTTATCCAGATATTTTAAGCAGATTAGGAGATTAAATTGTACAGTACGTCAGTAAGCTGGTTGGAATGATAATTGCATCGGCATAGGCAGACAAGTATCTGTAGTTTGAGTGAGACATATCTTTGAATTTCTTAAGTCTTGTACAACACTCCAAGAAGTTGTTTGTATGATAAGACAACAGCGGTGTATAGTTTGTTTTGAATAATTATTGATAGATACCAAGAAGGTGATGTTACAACTTACTTATATTGTTTGTTATATTGTTTCTTTCTTTACAGATTTGTTTCTGAAAATAAGATGTACATCTGATTTGACAGCTATGGAAATGGAAAAGAAAATAGAAATCAATGAAGAGAATCCCGTCACAGAGCAGAATGAGAGAGAGTTCGTTCAGAAAGTTAATACTGTGAAGACAAGTACTGATGCTGTGCTTCTGGATGCTGATTGTGACATTACAGTGAAAACAGAAATTAAATCAGAGACTCCTTTTATCAAACACACTGTAAAACAGATTAAGACCGAAGCTGCAGTTTGTAGCAACAACTGGGAGATACATGGGACAAATGAGCATCCTGTAATAATGGATAAAAAATACACCAGTAATCATGAAATACATAGCAAAATAGAAGTTAAAGAAGAATCTTGGTGTTTAGAAACAGAAACTTTATCAGGCTGTGATAATAGTAAGGTAAGTCAAGCAGTAAACTCCTTTAGCTAGTCGGAATGTTTTGTAATAATCATCCCAATATATTCTGTGCTATTGTAGAGTAGATATAAAATAAAGAGTAAACTGAATGGCAAATGAAGTCAAGGATTCAAAGGTAGTAGACCAGCCAGGTATAAACCTCTAAACCATATCCTATTGAGCAGATCCAGGCTTTTTGTTCTGTAAAGAAGTATTGCAGCTATTCAGTCAGATATTTTGATAAAGCAGAGGTAGATTAGGCTTACCAACTTAAATGGCAGTAATATATTTTTTGGGTCGAACTAGTACTCAATGCTCTATTTATTGTTACTATTTACCTAGAACATATGTTGTTAGGACATTCCTAACATCATCAGCTGTTGGTGTTGGCTAATAGATGTTGGTTCCGTGAACTCCTTGGAGGTGATAAGTGTGTCTCTGTTGGTATCTTGATGAACATGAAGTTTGGGTTCTGTTCAAAGGTAGTGTCAAAATTGAAAAGTTTTCTTTCATATTTCTTTATGAAATTTTTTTCCCACGTGGTTAATGCAGCTGGACCTTGGACACTTTTTAATAAGTGGATTTCTCGTTCTATATCATGATCATCCTTCCAAAAAATGGTATGGTACCGCCGATTTATCTGTTTGTTCCTAATGTTCTTAAAATGCTCCTTAGGCCTGATGTTCAAATTCCTTTCAGTTTCTCCAATGTACCAGTTGTCACAGCCTTTGCGGTTAATTTGGTACACACCTGAATTTTTGTCTGAAGGTATCTATATTATGTGATATCAAAAGGTGTTGTACATTGAATTTGTTTTGTTGGGCCAAAATAATGATGGTTCATGGAAGACTTTTTGGAAAAGGTGTGTAGCTCTGGGATGATATGTAAATTTTGTGTATTAAGTTTTATATCTGATTGGGTAAAGAGTACTTACTTGTTTGCATCTTTGTTGTCTTTGGAATTTATCATTTTTCTTTTTAACCAATTCAGCACTGAATCCATTGTATTCTGCAATGTGAATTATATTATTGTACTCTTTGATATAGTCCATCTTGCTTAAAGGTACATTAACCAGCCCTTAAGTTACACTGTTCATAACAGCATGCTTTTGTTGTCTTGGATTATATTCATCTGATTTTATGAAATTTTCTGTGTGTGTTTTCTTGCTATTTATGCCAAATTCTAGTTTTGTATGTTTTCTTACTAGTTTCAAATCTAAGAATGGGATTTAATATTTGGTCTCTTTTTATATGGAAAATTTTACTGCATATTTTGTAAATTAAGTAGTTTTAACGCATCATCCATGTGTTTCTCATTTACTATTGCCCATATGTCAACCACATATCTATACTAATGTTTGAAAATTAGTGGGAATGCCTTTGTGATATGGGTTTCCAAAAAGCTCATGAAGAGTTTTGCCAGAACTGGGGACAATTGGTTGCCCACAGATAATCCTGATGTTTGAAAATGTTTGTATTGGATGTAAAAGTGATCTGTTCAATGCAGATATTTGTTAAGTGAAGGTATTCCTCTATGAAGTTTTGGTCTAACTCTAGAAACTGAAGCCATATTTGCATGTAGTCCATGAGTTTGTCTCTTGGCACACTTGGAAACAAAGAGATTACATCGAAAGATACCATTCAGTTTTTGAGAGAAAATTCTAAGTCTTTAGTTTTGTCGATTATTTCCAACGAATGTTTAATACTATGGCTTTCACATTTTGGTAGCTCCTTAAATTGTTATGTTAGCCATTTAAAAGTTTGTAGCAGGGTGTGTTTATGTTAATGATTGGGTGCATCTTATTTCCTGTTTTATGAATTTTTGGTAATCTGTATGTTCGCTATTGTAGGGTTTACCACTTATGCTAAGAAGGTGGCATTGTTGTGACTCAGTGCTTAAAGAAAAAGGAGAAAAACAAACCTAAACTCAACTAATGTAGTAGATTTCAGTTGTAACTTATTTTCAGTGTCCACCCTGCATGATCTGTAATGCGAAGATGGCCATGTCTGTTGTTCTCTCATGGTTATTTTCTTATATGTGAAAATGTCTTAAACAAAATAGGATGGCTTCAACATTCTTGGTCAGTTTCTTCTTCAAGCATTCCACCTTTCCTGAAGCTTTCTTTTTTCTTATGCAAACGATTAATTAACTGATTTATTTATCTTTGTTAGGTTTTCTGATTGTATGTTTTCCTTTTAGTATGTAGTGTAGTAAACTTGAAAGAAGCGTAGGGACAGTGAAGCACAAACTAGTACAAAATTGAATCGAGAATATATTGACACATTGCTTCACTCACCTGTTTATTCACAGGACATGTTTCAAGAGCTCTTGCTCTTATCCTCAGCTGATACTCGACTAGTGCAAGTTGTAGTGGTTTCTTCTTTCTCCGTATTGTCAATAGATGGCGTGATGTACTTGTCAAAGATGTCCGGTGGTGGAGTTTCAAAATTCATGATGCGTCATAGAGTCATGAATTTTGAAACTCCACCACCGGACATCTTTGACAAGTACATCACGCCATCTATTGACAATACGGAGAAAGAAGAAACCACTACAACTTGCACTAGTCGAGTATCAGCTGAGGATAAGAGCAAGAGCTCTTGAAACATGTCCTGTGAATAAACAGGTGAGTGAAGCAATGTGTCAATATATTCTCGATTCAATTTTGTACATGTAGTGTAGTATTTTGTTTGGGTAACGTTGCTCATTCATTTTCTTCTAAATGCTTAAAAATCGAAACAAAAGAGATTACCACAAAGATAGAAAATTAAAATCATGGCAGATAATCCCATACCAATGACATGATATTAAATTGTTTCCTCTTCTTGGAAAATCCAGAGTAATATTTTACACTGTTACTTTGATTTAGTTTAGTGATGATGAAGATGTTTTATTACATTACCAGTAGTCTCTATTTCAGTTTTTATATAAGCTTCCAGCTACATCCTGAGATATCCTACTGGAATAGATTGAATTGTGAGGTGTGTGCACTGATCATTTTTTTAAAAGCGTTTAGTGCTTTTCTTAGTCTTTTTCATGATTTTTTTCTCTGAAACATCAGTTTTGTGCGATCTGGCAAAGAGCAGTGTTTATTTTAATCAGTTACTGAGGAATAATTACATTTTGGGCATCTTAAGAGAAGTCTGTTTTTAAATGTGAATTGTTCCTCTCCAGGTATAATCACTTAGTTCACCTCAAAATCTTATTTGCTACTTGAATCAAGACATATGCATTAACTTTGATTTGACTGCAGAAAGTAGAGAAGCAATTGGTTCACTAGATTATTGTTCAAGAGGTACATGAGATACGGTTGTACTTTGAAAATCTATTTTTATAAACACACAGAGCCTTAAGACTTTTATTTGGAAATGTCATCACAAAGTGATTCGCTGCAGTTTGCTAAGACCTGACATCAGGTAAAAGCATTTGGAGTTAAGTAGCTTTAACTTCTCCTCCCCAAAAGCTGCTACTAAAAGAGGAGTATAGATGAATAAGAAAAACGGAAACAATAGCAAGAGGAATGGTATCAGACTACAGAGAATGAGGACATATTTTACTGTATATAGTATTAATGAGGGTAGATGGTAACATGCTTGTGGTGGGAATTCTATATAAGCACACACTGCAAGAGTTAATCTATAGTCTAGTAAAATATGTTTGGGTGTTGTGTGTAAACTATTTTATTTACATTTGTCACAGCGTTATATCTTTATTGCAGGAAACTTTTGCTGAGCCAAATGAAGATGAGGATCTGTTATCACAGTTTCCAAGGTAATAGTGAAACACTCTTACATCTATCAAACTCAGATTTCTAGATGCACACCCATGGGACAAAAACCTCAGTTATGTCTTTAAGCCCAATTCAACTACTTTTTACTATCCTTTTCCTGTTCAACAGAATCTAGCTCAAATTCCAATTTCTAATATGCACACCTAAGTTTGGCTACAGCAGGTAGCAGGTGAGACGAACTTTCTATTGTATTGGATTCATTAGCACCAGGAAAGAACCTAGTACACCCTCTCTCAATGTCTCGCTATTTTTTAACAGCATTGTGGCAATGACCTGGACCAGGGATTATGAATGGATAGCAGTTTTACAGTTTGTGAAAGATATTGTGACCGCACACCAGCCACCAACTAAGCCTAAGAAAATTTTCCCTAACTTAAGGTCCTTTAGGGATACTTTTAGGTCTTTTTGATGTCCCTTTTTAGAGAGTTTGTTGGTCCTCAACCTCCTAGCCATACTGATTACCCACAAACAGATATAAGAGTATTTTGTGTCCATGAGTAACCCCATCCTAGTTACTGATATTTAAGGGAAAATGAATTATCATACTGTTGTTAATTTGGTTTGAAATTTTTTAGGTTAAATTCACAAGAAGCTTCTGAAGAAAGAGATATCTTCACTTCCCTCCTACATTCAGAACTAAGAGGGCACTGCCAAATGGAAGAAATCCCTTCCCATTTGAAAACAGTGCAGTTTGCAGACACATCATTATATGAATGTGGCAGATCTAAGATGTCTTTCAAACTCAAGTCTGAGGCAAGGCCAAACAAGTTTGACAAATATGAGGAGTCCCACTTAGACCAACATATTCTGTTACATTCAGATAAAAGACCATATAAATGTAACAAATGTGAGAAGTCTTTTAAGCAGAAGTACAACTTAAACAAACATATTCCGTTACATTCAGATACAAGACCATACAAGTGTGGTAAGTGTGAGAAGTCCTTTAAACAGAAGTACAGCTTGGACCACCATATAGTGTTACATTCTGACCTAAGACCATACAAATGTAACAGATGTGAGAAGTCTTTCAATCAGAAGGTCGGCTTAAATAATCACATTCTGTTACATTCAAATATAAGACCATACATGTGTGACAAATGTGATAAGTCTTTCAAACAGAAGCCTGGCTTAATTCAACATATCCTTTTACATTCAGATACAAGACCATACAAATGTGATAAATGTGAGAAGTCTTTTAAACAGAAGTCTGACTTAAAAAAACATATTCTTTTACATTCAGATACTAGACCATACAAGTGTGACAAATGTGAGAAATCTTTTAAACGGAAGTATGGATTAAGGCAACATTTACAATCACATTCAGACGTTAGACCATACAAGTGTGACAAATGTGTTAAGTGTTTCAAGTGGAAGTCTGACTTACATAGACATTTTCTAATACATACAGAAAAGGAAACAAAGCTGTAGGTCTTAGGAATGAAATATTAACTTAGAGCAATATATTTTTTGCACTATTGTGCCAAAACAAACAAATACTCTTTTGGGAAAAGATGTTAAAAAGTCTGTGGTGTACATCATTCTTGTATAGTGGTCAATGAATGAATCAGTTATCAGACCAAATTGTAAGGCTACTGGAGAAAATGATACTTCAGTGCAAATTGGGCAGAGCATAACAGAAAATTTAATGATTGATTTGCATTCAGTCAACTCACTAGTAGCCAAGAGCCTGAGAAAATTGAACATGTAAAGGTGATTTACAGTTTAGTTCATAATGCACTTAAGTATTATATCAAGAGTTACCTTATGAGGGTTGTCTGAAAAGTTCTTACCTGATAGAGAAAAAGGACAATTCATGCTTTCCAAATGGTTTTATTTTTCTATATATTCTCCTGTAATTTCAATACATTTTGTCCAGCGGTGTTCCAGTGCCACTATCCCCTCTTTGTACTGTTCCTCTGGAAGTGCCTACAAATTACCCATCTACAACCAAAATTTCTCCTTCATTGGACGAAAACTGGCTACCAGCATGTGTAAACAGATAGAAACCGGAGGGAAATAGGGTGGATTCCACTTCTTCACAGCGCTGATCCCTTAGTTTCCCCATGCCAAAACCCTTTTGTAGGTAGGTGCATTGTCCTGATTAAAACAATATGTTTATTTCTTAACCCATGTCCATTTTAATGAATGCTTGTATACAGTTTTGTTAGAAGTTGAGAGTAGTAATCTCCAGTACTGGTTTTACGTTTTTGAACATAATCCATCAATACTTTGGCATCCCAAAGTATAATTGGATATAAGTACACCAAATTTTGGTGGGCAGAAGAAGGTAAATACTCATATAAGGGTTTAAAACCAGCAGGAGGTGGTAGTGCACCAATGTGTCCCTAGTATGTTCCAAAATTGATAATAGTGGCACCCCAGTATACAAAAATGTTACTACAGTGGAAATGATAAGTTTTTTACAATAACTGAGTGTCTTGGTTCCTGGTTCTTTAATACAGGAGCACCATATCTCTTTGTTAAATCAGATGTACCTGTCATTAATAAGAGGATTAAATCAGATGTACCTGTCATTAATAAGAGGAAATTGTCAAATCCTGTTAGAATTGGTATTGCTAAATCTGAAATTTTATGGTTTCTAAGGAAATTGTTGATGTTAGTGCTATTACTTTTTAAATGGTGAGGTTAGGAAAATAGTGCTTAAGAATGTTTCCTTAATGGACCATTTGGATGGTCAATTGATTCCGTTTAATATGTTGGTGTGGAAATAAATTAAAGTAGTAACTGAAAATTGGCAAATGTAAAATTAAAAAGGGGATGATGTGATTTCTTCTGGGAATAGACAAATAAAGTTATATAAACAGAATCTAATTTTTAATTTTATTGGAGTAAGTGCTTGAATTGCACAAGGTAATAATAGTTTATGGCCTTGGCAAATGGGTCATACAGGAATGAGGGGGGGTTCAATCCTAGGTGACCACAAAGTGAGATTTGTGGTGGACAACATGGCGCTGGGGCGGGTTTCTCTGGGATCTCCGGTTTTCCCCGCCATTTCATTCCACCGGTGCTCCATCTTCATCTCATGTGTCATCAGTGTCATCACCTGCGGTGCTGTATGTAGTAAAAGTGGGCGTTAAACACTATACATTCATTTACAGGAATGAGGGGCTGAAAAACCGTAGTAGATGAGTGTGGGAAGTTTAAGTGTGTTGGAAAGGTTAGGTGTGACAGTTGCATTGAAGGAAAGTAAGCTAGTATGCCACACAACAAACAAGAAACAGGGCTCTGAGACCAAATAAAAGAGGCTACAGTGATACATTTGATCCTATAACATATAATGGTATTACATAGTGTTAACACTAGTTGACTGTTTAACCGTTTCACAGATATGTATGGTTTGAAGAAAAAGAATGAGGTAGCTGGACACAAAGGAGTATGAAGGCGTTATTAGGTTCTCTTATAAGATATGTCAGTTTTGCTGTAACATTGGAACCTGATATGTAAATAAGGAGGAAAAAAATTTTTTTAGGGAGAAAGTTATCCCATTTGTACTTAATATGACTCCTTTAAATAATGAAGTTTCAGAACAAAATTAAATGGGACCAATCTAGACAAGGGTCCATGCAGGTAGTTAAATTCAAATATAAGAAAACCTTTTGGATCGTATCAGCTATGACTCCAGTCTATTTAATTAATTAAGTCTAGCAAAAGCATTAACAATGGTAAATGAAGCTGAGCTATGGATTTTGTCTAAATAAGCCCATAGTTTTGGGTTGATATGCTTATGCAGACAAACGAGTTTGAAGGAAACTTGAATGTTCAAATTAAATACCATATTTTACTTGGTTTTCGATAGAGTAGGTATAAATTGTGGAGTTCAGCAGATAGTAAGGGGGCTGCTGACATAATCTTCGGTGAAAGCAGAACAAAATTGTTGAAAAGGGACAGTCTTTTAATAAGAAAAAGAATAAAGCAAGTGTGGAGGATAGTTCAGTAGAAGAACTTTCAGATAATGAGAATGATCCATTAGAAACTAGAGGCTTAAGGTGGAGTACTAGAGCTACAAGGAATCAGTAACCTGGTTATATGAAAGACTATGACAGCTCATTTCAGTTAAGAGTTTTTGTCAGAAGAAAATTAGGAAAGAGAAAGTAATATCTAAAAATGATACTAGTAGCATGAACCAAGAAATACTACACAAATATAATTATTTGTAACAGAAACTTCATTTATCTTTGAAGATATAGTTGAAAATTACAAGAAATTGTGAGATGCTGATTTTGCTAACACTCATTTACGTCGTCAGTCACATTTAATCTCGTCAACGTTATGGTCGCTAGAGGTCACAATATTTTTTCCAATATTGCAAAATTCTGAAAATGAAACGAATTTAAAGACTCAATGGATTGTCGATATTTCAAATTCACTACCCAATTTCTGGTTTATAAAATAAGTATCTTTTCCCTAACCATTAAATCTATCTGACTATTTAATTGTTTTAATATTTAGCGCCTTGATTTATTTCATGGTTAAGTGACCAGATATGATCTGCTAAAGCTTATTTATCAGTTTGTTTAAACCTAGTATTTTAAAAATGCTCTTTCTGGTTTAAAAATGTCTTTAAAGTCTTGTATTTCAAATTTTAATAAGGTGCTTAATGAAGCACAAATTCTATCAAATAAAGAAAATCATTTCGTGAAAGTAAGTAATCCTGTTTTACCTAGAAGTTATGCTGTATTGTATTAAAAAATTTTGGTTCAATAGCACCCTAAAAGACATATTAAACAGATTATTAAATCTTTTTAGTTAAATCACTAAATTTAATTATTAAATCATTAAATGAGAAAGATTAAGGGTTTACTAAAGCGGATTAGGATAATATGATTGTAATTTTAAATAAATCTGATTACATTAATAGGGAGAAAATTTTACATCAAGGTGAAGGTTTTATAAAAATTAATAGTGATTTTAATATCTTGTATTTCAAATTTCAATAAAAGTTCTTAAAGAAGGAAAAATTAAATCAAATAAAGAAAACTAATTTGTAAAAGTTTGTAATCCTGTTTTACTTAGAAGTTTTACTCTTTCTCATATTCATAAACCTGGAAATAAAACAAGAAACATTGTAAACTGTATAAGTTCACCAACTTACAATTTGGTGAACTGGCTACATAAATGATTTAATAATGTTGATGTATTTGATAGTTAACCTCTTAACATACCAATTATTTTCAAAAGTATGTCCCTTTTTATACCAATTTTTTATTGTCACAACTGAATATTCATTAAGATACAATACTGATCACAAAAATAGCACTAGTTTTTACAACCATAACAATAAAAAAATTTGTGTCCGAATAGTCTCCAGATTTATATCCCGAGTATACTCGTTAAATACATGGTATATTTTCTTTTATAAACTAATATATATAAACAATAACTGCAACATAAAACAAAAATTAGTGATTAACGTATATTTTAAATCATACTTTATTATTTATTTTGTTTATGTTTGTTGCTGTATGAAAAGCTCTTAAGTAAGGATAAACACATAAGCTACAGTCGGTGCACACTTCTAGATTCCATTCATATCTTCTTGCACCTAATGTCATGCTCACTGCTGCACATTCTACATATGGATGTTGGATTTTTCTTTTTTTATTGGGTGGTATTAATGATGGAAAATGTCGGCAGCAAGTCGCAAAGGATTTGCTTTTCCTCGTGCCCTGCCCACAGCTTTTGGAGAATATTCCTCCCTCTGGTGTTCTGCAATGATTTGCACAGCTGCAATATCACCTTCCAATGAGCTGGAAAAATAACTTGCTTCTTCTGAAGTGCCTTTATAGCTTTCTTCAGAAATTTCAGTTCCTCTAAACTAAATATTATAATCTTTATCACTCTCCATTTCTATAAAACACAGAACAGCACACTGTATGCATACCCACAACTGCCGCTAGGAACAAAGACATGTAACATCGAAAAATATGCGGAGTAAAACAAGTGTCTGAATCAGAGACATCTGTTGGCACACTTATAATTTACCACGATAGCATGGTGGTAACATGTCTCCCTCACGTTCAAGAGTTGGAATCTCGGTCAAGGTGAGTTACCTGGATAAGGTTTTTTCTGGGGTTTTGCCTTATCCTGAAAGACGAATGTTGGGTAACTCTAAGCTCTATGGACCCCGGACTTATTTGAGCATCATTTCACCCATTTAATTCATCGTCCGATATGACTTAGCATTGGAGGATGTAACTTACAACCAAAAAAAAACACACTTACAACTAGCAAAGGAGTGAGTTCAGCACGAACTCTAACAGACAGTTTAAGAAACAGCAAGACAGCGAGAGAACTCGGGTTTTAAGCTAATTTCCAGTTGCGAAGCTAGTCACCCGAGTATACTCAGGATTTTACTATTCTTTAAAAATTATAAACACGAGTATACTTGGGCTTTTACATTAAGGAGTTAAACTATTAAGAATACTTCCTAGTATTCTTAGAGGAAAGCTTTTGATTTTTTTTTTTTTTTTTTTTTTTTTTTTTTTTTTTTGTTAATGGTTGCGTTCAATGGATTTACATGAGGACTTAGTAGTTGATTTTGTTAAACTTAGTAAGTTCTATTTGGACTAAAACGCAAAGCTGCAAGCTTCATCATAGGAGTAATCCAAGTTTTTTTATAGTGCTACAGTAAACATACATGGCAGTTGGCAGGTTTAGTAATGCCGTACAATCCAATTGCTTAATTTTTTGTTTCCTTAATATTGATAGTTTGTTACTGAGACAGTTATATTTTTGGTTATGATTAATGGGTGATAACTTACTGCTGCCACAATAGAACTGGATTACGAATGGTGTAAACAAGATGCTATGTTATGTAGGACTTGGAGAAACTCAGTGTTCACAAGACTCATTTTTGTGTCCACAAGTGTACATCTGGACATCTGAATTTTGTGAGAATATTTCAATATTACCTTGATGACTGTGATGATAATATATATATATATATATATATATATATATATATATATATCCATATAGCTCATATAGCTCATTCAGCTCAGAAGCAGCTCTAGTGCTGTTTCACATATACATTGCCTTCTTCATGAAGTCTTTGGTCACATTTAAATCCTAAAGCACAGAAATCAGAACTTGCACATTTATGGAATACATGTACCAAGAGATTCTGATTTGACCCTAGGTTATATATAGATGAAACTTGTGTTTATTTAAACCCCTCTCACCAAAAATAGTGGAATAGACTTGTGTACTGTTTACAAAATATCATATTTTCTGTATCATATTTCCAAACTTATCTTAACTTTGGGTAAGTCAAGCCAGTCTGAAAAATTCAATTCCATAGCCAGGAATTTGAACCACGGATCCCCGTTTTGTGTGCAGTTGCTCTCATTGAGCTACTGTGGCTACCATACCCACATGACATTAAATAATCCAACTGACATGATGTTTTCTGTTAGACCACTAGGGCTTCTCATTTGTAATGAGACACACACCTTTTTGTGGTAACGTACTATGCTGTAAGTATGGAAGTCCCAGGCTTCCTAGTGAAACCACTATGTTTTTATTTTGGGTAAATTGACGGAAATAACCGTTTCTTCCACACTAGCCATGTGAAGGCTAAGATTTGGGTAAGTCGAGCCAGACTGAAAATTTCAATGCCATACCTGGGATTTGAAGCACGGATCCCCCGCTCTCCGTGCAGTTGCTCTAAACCATTGAGCTACTATAGCCACCGTGCCATCATAACATTAAATTCTCCACCTGACTGGTATGTTTTCCAGTAGACCTCTAATGGTTTTCATATGCTGTGACAGAAGCACCTTTTTGTGGCTACTTACTATGCTGTAAGTACTTAAGTCCCAGGCTTCATAGTTAAACCCCTAGTTTTTATTTTAGGTAACTTGATGGAAATTATTATTTTTTCCACACTAGCCGTGTGTAGGCTAGGTTTTGGATAAGTCGAGCCAGACTGAAAAATTCAATGCCATGGCCAATAGTAGCTCAATAATAGTGGTTTATCTATGACACCTGGGATTTAAGTATTTACATCATAGTAGGTCACAACAAAAAGGTGCGTGTCTCATAGCATTTGAAAACCTCTAGTGGTCTACCAGGAAACATACAAGTCAGTTGGAGAATTTAATGTCATGTTGGCATGTTGGCCATAGTAGGTCAGTGGGCTAGAGCAACCGCATGGAGAGTGGGGGATCTGTGGTTCAAATCCGACTATGGAATTGAATTTTTCAGTCTGGCTCAACTTATCCAAACCTTAGCCTACACACGGCTGGTATGAAAGAACTGATTATTTTTATCTTACTTTGCTTGGTACTGTTTATTCCTGTATCTCTTATTTTGGAATAGCTATTGCAAGAAAACTTGAATGATACATAGAAAACAATAAAGGATATATGTTCAGTGACTCAAAATTAATTAAGATCACATGTCACATCCCCTGCTGCAAGAAGAAGTTTCAAAATGCTGGGTCCTGATATCATTCAGTAATGCCTCCATATATGGGAAAAGTGGATGTTGTACATCCCACAACGTCAGAACTGGATATCTGCAGAGTGGAACATTACTAAACAAACAGATTAGCAAGTGAAGTTATGTGATACCCTTACAAAATTTTAGCCCTTTTACCGAGGGTTTGGTAGTGACTGCATTTCCCAAACAATGTCTGAAAACCTTTCGTTACAAATTGCTTTGGAACGTCAGATACTGACAGGTTCTTTTTAAACAAACTGCATTTGTGTAACTGACCTACTTAATATGTAGAAGAGAGAAAAAACAGAAGTTAATAGTTTAAGTCAGATACCCTATATGTGACTACCTATGTAGAAGGCAATGGAAGATCAGGATTAATACTTTTGAAAGCTTCAATCTCTCATGGGCTTTTACAAACATCTTTTTGTCACTGAAGACTAGCTTGTTCTACATTGGGATAAAGGTTTTGCGTTGCTTTTCACAATCTATGCAAAGTATGAATGATTTAAGTTACATGAATTATACTTTGAAAAGTTACACTTAGATCTTGAACAACTTTGATCATATATGCTGCCGAGTCTGTAAACAGAAGCAGGTCGTTGTCATATTTAACAGCATTTAGGCAAAATATTTCTAGAGGTTCTTTAAACACTGTAGCTATTGTCACATGAGTTACAGTTTGCATTTCCTCAGAAGCTAGCAAGAATTTCTGAGAAATACTTTCATTACTTTTCAATACACGACAGTGGAATTTTCCACTTTTCCATCACTGGCATTGATAGCTTCATCAGTGGCAATCCATTTTTTTTTTTTTTTTTTTTTTTTTTTTTTTTGGGAAATCAACCTTATATGACTTGTTTTCTTATTCCTATTGGGAAGATCAAAGCATTGACTCATAAGGTGCATCAGTGTTTTTAAACCTAAACAGAAAGTTTCTGAAGTCAGGGCTCTTCAACTCATAAAGAGGAAGGTCAGTTGAAAGAAATACTTTACATAAATCTGAATAAACTTGTAAATGCTTTGTTATGTTCGAAATAGAGAAAGACACTGATTCTCTTATAAGAATCCGCCTCAACAAAGTATGTGAAGCAGTTGTTAGAAGCTTAATATTATATTAAATTATTATTATACACATACCTTTTCTCCAGTGTTTGTGATCTGAGTGCATCAACATGTCCATCAAAGCTGGGACAAGTGATTTTTCAATCAACAAACAGGAAGTGATTCATTCTTAGGGCAGAAAAATTATATTTAATGTGAACAAGTTCTTACAAAAGCTTTCCAATCCAGAATAGGATGTAATTTTAGATATTTCAAAAATCCAGAAATTATCTGTGAAAGCTAGTGATTTAGGTAGTGAACATACAATGTCAAAAATTTGTAGTGAAGCAGCAGAAAGATAGCATGCCTGTATTTCAATCCTTGGGAAAACTCACAAAGGTGGAAAGCAAGTTACTTGATTGGAAACCAGGTTTGGTGTTCCACTGCTGTGACGTGTGTCAAGGTAAGATTTTAATGGTTTAGGAATATTTAATAAGCAAAGCATCTGCTGGCATGTAAATATTGCTCTTATATACAGAACTTCTGCCCGTACATGCATTACACTTGGCCATAATGCTCGGCTTCAGCATTGGCCAGTGTTCCATGCCTTTAACTTCTGTGAGCAGTATAATATTTAACAAACTGCTGCTTCTTTCTCTTCTATTAATGCTGCACAACTCTGAGCTTAGCATATTACTCATGCTTATCCAGATATAAAAAACAAGTTATTTTGGTGTACAATTCAGTACTTACCCTGCTTGTCAGTGCAACCCAGTAAGCAGATATCAAATGGCACAAGTAAAGAATTACCACAACCCTCATAACTTAGAAAATAAGGGTTTATGTTGTAGTTACAATGAGGAACGTACTAAAGATATAAACTTGTAGAAAAATTGAATACATTTATGTAAAAATATGAGAAAGCTATGAACTATACTTAGCTATCATAAAAAGTATCCGTTTAAAAGTTCACCGTTCAAGAGGTGAGGTAAGTTAATATTGGCTTACAGATGGTGAGCACAAGAGCAGCAGTGACCAGGGAAGCCCCGGTAGCTCTATGCAATAATGAAACTAATACATTGACAAAAAGAGATAAAGATAGATTACAGTCAATAGAAATTAGTTTTTTAAGAGCAGCTTCAGATGTCACTACTATTATTGTATATATTGTGTAGTGTATAATGCCCGCTTTTACTACATACGGCACCGCAGGCGGTGACACTGATGATGCATGAGATGAAGATGGAGCACCGGTGGAATGAGATGGCGGGGGAAACCGGAGGTCCCGGAGAAAACCCGCCGCAACGCCGTGTTGTCCACCACAAATCTCACTTTGCGGTCGCCTGGGATCGAACCCGGGCCGCCTTGGTGAGCGGTCTAACCACTGAGCCACGGCGTGGCTATGTCACTACTAGAAGTACAATAACAAATGATACAAGAAATATATCATGGATCTTAATGAAATGGATCATAACAGACAAAAGTGGCTAGCATATATAAATAAAATGAATGAGGTATGATAACTCAGGAAACTACAATACCATATACTCAAAGAAAATAAGAAATCTGAAGGTTTAAAATATGATCAATAATTCATTAATAATTTGCAGCGTGCAACAAGTTGTAAGATAGAAGGAATCCTTGATAGAGAACAACAATAAGCATGTAAAAGGCACCCACTCATTTTATCATGTATAAGCAAACAACTGTGTAAGAACAGACATTGCCACTTTACCATTACTGAACTTGCACGTTAGAGACTACCAACTAAATTATAAATAAAATCTGCTAAATTTTGAGTTCTAGTTCAGATCAGTTTGGAGGAATGCAAGGTTTAATTAAGGAATAGTCACCAATTAGACCATGAAAATACATAAAGAGGTGATAACTATTACCTGTTTAATTCATAGTAAAGTGAACCCTGTTTCGTCCTGCCGGTCTTCCTTAATTTTAACTGGTTGATCAAGTATTGTGACTGCATAGAATAAAAATCTGGTTTGTAGAAATTTAGAACACCCTTTATTGCAGTAAAAAGATGTGAAATTAATGATCAGCTGTCTTCAAGGTCAACTCGGTGCTCCGCTGGAGGTAAACAAGTGAAGGAAATGACTGCAGTATACTTCAACCCTCCACTTTCACAATAACCATCACACAACACAACTGCCGCTCTAACACCTTAAGGGTCTTTTTATCCTTGTATGTAGAAAACCGCAGATCTTGCAATAACATTCGCGGCAGCAAGAGAGAGACAGAGACATTCCAGAGCTTCTCTATGTCTCTTTATTTCCTGTCCTTGCCCCCGGCTCTGGCTTGTAGTGGCAGCACAACAATGCCATCGGTGATATTGTCCACTCCTCAAGGCTGGCTATTCCAAACAGCACCATCATAACGGGCCAAACGATCCAGGTGCACCACCAACATCTTCCCTCTGGGTACCTGCATGCAGTAGACAACGTCGTTAATTCTCGTTACCAGCGGTACCGTCTTTGCCATGGTTGTTGAATTATTGGACACCGCCCCTTGGTCCGGGTAGGGCGGTACAGCCAGACCAGGTCACCTTGCTGGAATTCTTGGCTGTTGCCTTGCCTGTCGTACCGGCTCTTCATGCGGTCACTTGCCATCTGGATGTTCTGACGAGCCATTTCATGGAGATGGTCTACGAGGTTCCCCACATACTCGGTTTTCGGCTGCTTCGCTTCCGGGAGACTCCAAAAGCTAGGTCATAAAAGAGGCGTAGCTCTCGGCGGAACATTAAGTTTGCTGGCGTAAACCCAGTGGTGTCGGCTGTTGACACCACTGTAAGCCAGCAGGAACAGTGTCACCTTGATGTCCCAGTCTCGCTGATGGCTGGCCCCACCTTCCTCAGGTGTTCTTCTAGGGTCTTGATGTATCTCTCTACCATGCCGTCCAGTTGTGGAATTAGAGGTGTCATGCGGGTCTAGTTCACCCCAAGACTTTCCAGTGCCTCCTTCATCAGGTGGGACTCAAAATTGGTGCCTTGGTCGCTGTGGAGCTCTAATGGCATCCCAAAACGGCAAGCCCGCCTCGGTAGCATAGATGGTAGCGTGTTTATCTCACCTGCAAGAGGTCCCGAGTTCGAACCTTGGCCAGGGTGAGTTACCTGGATAAGGGTTTTTCTGGGGTTTTCCCTTATCCTCATAGACGAATGTCAGGTAACTCTAAGTTCCATGGACCTCGGACTCATTTGAGCATAAATTCACCAATTTCAATCATCGCCCAATATGACTTAATGTTGGAGGAGGTAAATTACAAAAAAGTAATCGATAATCGTCTTCGCCTCCTGGTTCGAGACGGCATATAACTCCGGCCACTTGTTGAAGTAGTTCACGGCCACCATCAGATACTTGTTGCCTCAGTCGGACACTGGGAATGGTCCAGCTATGTCGACAATGATGCGCCTGAAGGGCACTCCGACATTGCGCTGCTGCTGCGACCCCGACTCCTTGTCGGGGGGCCCCGACTCACCACGCACACGTGACATTGACGGCAACATCACTCAGCGTATACTTGGAGCCTGAGCCAGTAGTAGCACTGTCGCAGTTTGTCGATCTTTTGGTTTTCACTCAGGTGTCCTGAAGTACCTGCGTGCACTTCCTCCTAGACTTTCGGGATCTTATTCTGGGGTGGTCCAACTGTTCTCTCTGCCTCTTCCCATCAGGTGATTCCCATACCCGGAAAAGCACGCCCTCTCTGATATTCAGCGAATCTAATTGGGCCCAGTACGATTTGTATGTGCCGCTCCTCAGTGCGATGTCCTCCCCGGTTGGTGTTGTCCCTGTCTCCACCTCTATCAAAAGTGGCACCAAGTCGACGTCCGACAGCTGATCCCTCTTTAGGCCAACGTTATTCCCACTGTCCACAGGCACTGCTGTGACTACTCTGAGAGCTGTGGCACTCTCCTCTTCCACTCTTGTGCATTGTTCTCACTCCTCTGCGAAGGGTCTTCGGGATATGGCGTCTGCGTTGGCGTGGCTCTTCCCTCTACAATGGCTTCTATAGCTAAGTAACCAAGTTAGGGCGGAGTGGTCGGTCCTCAGATGGAATGGCTGACCGTATAGGCACTTGTGGAAGTGCTCCAAGGTCTCCATTACCGCCAGCAGCTCTTGTCGGGTGACGCAGTAGATCTTCTCTGCCTTGGACAGCGTCTTGCTGTTGGAGGCTATCACTCGCTCGTGCTCGTCCTGGACTTAGAATAAGACGCCTTCAATGCAAAGGTCGCTGGCGTCGGTGTCCACAATGAAGGCGCTGCTTGGTTGTAGGAATCCCAAAATTTGAACATTGCAAAGCGTCTTGTTCAGCTGCTGGGAAGCGCCTTCGGCGTCCTCCGTTCACAAATAAGGCCGGTTTTCTTCCGTCAGGCGAGATAAGGGCTTGGCGATGATGCAGAAGCCCTTTAGGAAGCGGCGATAATAACAGCACAGGCCCAGGAAACTGCGTAATTCTCGCAGATCTTTCGGGCGTTACCAATTTATTTCTCACAGTCTTTGTCTTTTCCGGGTCTGTGGCCACTCCAATTGGTGAGACTATGTGGCCCAAGTAGTTGACTTCCTTGTGAAAGAGCCGCCACTTCTCGTTCAGCTTCAGGCTGGTCCTGCAGTCTGTGTAGCATTTTGCTCAGGTTGTCGGTGGTCTTCGAATGTCTAGCCGATGATGATGTTGTCCAGGAATAGCAGGCAGGCATCATAAGTCAATCCTCTCATCACTGATTCCATGAGACAGTGTAAGGTAACTGGTGCATTTCGAAGACCAAAGGGCCTTACTGCCAAAGCCCTTGGCCAGTTAAGAATGCTATCTTCTTGTCTCTTGGGTCTAGAGCCACCTGCCAGTAATCCTACTTCAGCTCCAGCATCGAGAACTAATGCACACCAGCAAGTGCATCCAGAGTGTCGTCAATCCGGGGTAAGGGGAAGCAGTCCTTCCTGGTGACAGCGTTCAGCTTCCTGTAGTCCAAGCATAAGCGTAGGTTGCCGTCTTTTCTCTTCGGCAGGAATGCAGGGGATCACCCCGGGCTCTCAGACTGTTCGATACCTCCCCTGGACTCCTGTCCTCCAGTATGTCCCATACCGCCGCTCGTTTACCTCGTGGAACGGGTATGGGTGGTTACCGAATAGGCAGGGCCTCTCCGATGTCGATGTAGTGGAGTACTAGGTTCGTACGGCCGCAGACGCTTTCGCCTTGGCTGAAGACGCGCTGGCATCATCTCAGCAGTTGTCGAACCTTCTCTAGCTGTTCTACGGTCAGGTGGTCGGCCGCCTTCTCCATCAAACCTTCTAGCCGGGGGTCGAGGTGTTGCTTCGGCAACGGCTGCTGGGTGTTGGAGGTTGGCGTTACGCTGACAATAGGCTGGTACGTCCCCAAAACCTTCCCGGCCTGATGTGATCGGTGTCTGCTGGGTTGAGGAACCTCGCCGGCACGTCACGGTAACAATGCCCAGGCTAAACAGAGTCCGTGCAGAGGCGTCTTCCGCTTCAGCAATAGGTTCTTCGTCCACTGGCCTTCTAGTCGCGCCGTCACCACCACCTCGGTTCTCGCGGGGACAACCACGTCTTTTCTCAGAATGACCCTGCAGAACCCAAGGCGTTCTTCGTTATGCCGGAGGATCACTTGTTCTCCCTTAAGCCACAGAACCTTCCTGCCTACGTCGACCGTCACCTCGAGGCTCCTGAGGACATCCAGTCGCAGTATACTCACTCAGCCACCTTCGCGACGAATACCCACAGACGCAAGGCACTCCTCCCTCAAGGTCAACTGCAGCAGGGATTCCCTCTCAACGGGCAAGTTGTCGCCCAATACCGTCACTAGCTGATATGGTCGGCTCGGTATTCTCGACGGCAAACCCCTAGCTACGTCAGTTGGAATCATGGTCACGGCTGCCCCAATGTCCACAAGCACGCGGTACGACCTCCCTTTCACCCAACCGTCCGCGATGAGGCTGTCGTGGGTAGTTCGTTTGAAGGCCTGTAGTGTCACTCGAGCGGATGGTGGTGATGGCGCCTACGTGCCCCTCGCTGCGTTGGTCCTTACTCGTTCTTCCGGCTGCTCTTCTTGCCTTCGCTAGTCCTTCTGCATGTGTCCCGGCTGGCCACACCCCCAACACACGCCACTTTTTCTTCGTCGGCATTCCTGAGATGGTCTT
Organism: Mantis religiosa; assembly: GCA_030765055.1. Lineage (NCBI taxonomy): Eukaryota > Metazoa > Arthropoda > Insecta > Mantodea > Mantidae > Mantis > Mantis religiosa. The sequence goes on along the minus strand of CM060956.1, from coordinate 122,291,999 downwards.
CTCTATCCCAATTAGCGCATACTCCTTGTCTTAGAGGTCGGGATAGCCGTCACTTTGGCCATTGCCATCTTTAATGCAGCCATTAACGCCTCGTGGATGGTCTTGTAGTCGCCTACCATTAGGCGCTGACGTAGCTGGGCATCTCGTTCCCCGTCGACGAAGGAGTATGCGGCTTTCCGGGATACAAATCCAGATGGGAGGACGTCAATTTTTTCTGGCCAGCTGTTCGACTGCCGGGGCAAACTCCTCTAGTGTGTCCCCTGATTACTGCATCCTAGATTTCAGTTGGCTGCGGTAGACTGCGCCCAAACGGTGGTTACCAAACGGGTCTACCAGATGTCCTTGGACGCCAGTGCTGCCTGAATAGCGTTCTGCACCTCTGCGGGCCGTCCCTGTAGTCCGGCTATTAGTTGTGTGGCCTCTTCCTCTGGCGACCACTAGTGCTTGGCCTGTGTAGAATTGGTGGCCGAAGACCACAACATTTGACTTGCCAGCGTACTTGGATGGTTTGACACGAGCAGATGTTGTGACGTCACCAGCCATGGCACCCACGGCCTGGCTTATGAACCCCAAGCATTCGCTGACTATCACTAAAGTAGTTTGCGTCCAAGATATGATCTGCAGAACATCTTTTCTGAACGTGCCCGCCGGGATTTGCATCGTCTCCTAAGCCGCGCTGCTGAAGACGCGGAAAAACTCCCATCCATCCAACCTAGTGAAATTAAAGGCGTACTCCAACGTCTAAATCTCATAAAGGCGGCGGGGCCGAATGGGCTGAAGCCCTCATGCTCTGCCATTTTCCATTTAATATGGCTCTCTTCCTAACTAGGATTTTCAATATGTGCTTTCCACGAGAGTGAAGAAAGGCCCGGGTGATGTGCATATTGAAACCTAGGAAGAATATGGTACATCTTCCCAGCTACCGCTCCATCAGCATCTTTTCCACCCTCTCGAAAGTGCTTGAGACGTTTATTCTTACCTGTTTGTCCCCAATACTGGGGGACATTCAAGCACAACCAATAGTTTCGATTTCGTCCCGGGCACTCGACAGTCTCGCAGTTGCTCCGTGTTTTGGAGACCGCTGCCCTGGGCGTCCAGGAAGGCGCCCTCATGGCTGCAGTTTCTTTGGTCGTCGAGAACACCTTCTCTACGAAATGGCATGACAGGCTTCTATACAAAATTTGCTATCTGGGGCTCCCAACACAGATGATCAGCATCATACACAGCTTCCTACGACACCGCACCTTCCAGGTTGCAGTCGTGGATAACTAAGACTGGTTACTAGATCAACACTAAGACCAGCGAGAGCCGCAGTCCCCGGAGGCTCTGTACTATCTCCCACCTTATTTAATGTCTTTGTGACAGATTTCCCCACAGAGCCACGAGTCGAAATGATACAATATGCTGACGATGTGCTTTGGTTCTGCAAAGACAAACACATCATCAGAGCTTTCAACCGCTTACAAAGACACCTCCGCCCCACACAACAGTGTTGTCGGCGTTGGTAGATGTCCAATAACCCGGACAAAAGCCACGACATACTTTTTACAAAGCGCCACACCGTCGCAGACTGCACCAAATACAGCTTCGAGGCAGAAGGATAGTGTGAACTAACACCGTCCAGTACCTTGGATTAAAATTGGACAGAGCTTTAACTTTTGGCCAGCACATCAGGCACCTCTCGGAAAGGGTGCAGAGAAAACTTGCTTCCCTGTATCCAATGCTGTGGTTGAGCTCGATGACGGTTGGTCTGAAGTTGTACATCTGCCGAGCGCTGTTGTTCCGCTGATGCTATATGCCTGCGAGATCTGAGGCATCGCTGCAGATAGCTGGCTGGCATGTCTTCAACGGGTGCAGAATAGAGGACTTCAGTCCATATATTCTGTGGGGAGCTACTTTCCTACCAGGTTGCTTCATGAAGCCTCGGGTCCTCCTTAAGTGGAGGATGGCATTAGGCGTCGGGTATCAAATTTCTACGATACTTTACCTAGACATACAAACGCCCTTGTTAGATCATTGGTAGATTGTGATCCCACTAGACGCCGCTGTAGGCTGTTCCGGGTACTCCGCATGGCTTGCGGGCCGAGATATCCCAGCAGCTAATATTAACAGCAGCTAAAGCTCAGATCCACATAATTCTCCTAAGCTGTTTGGCATCAAAATTTTCAAACTAAAACAAATTTTAAATTAGAACACCAGGGTGCAAGGCTTTGCGCCCATTCCTACAACCTGAGGCACACAAAACTTTAACCTTGAAATAATTTCTACCTCAAGACCCCCAATCCATCCTACAACATCCCGGAAAGAAAAATGCCTACACGCGGTATAGCCCTTAACGGGTATGCACGCAGCAAGACCTTCTGGCTTTATACATCCAGCAAGCAATTGAGGAGCTGACGAGGAAACTACAAGGATCTGCACTGCGACCAGCGAATTGCCACATCGTGAGCGACCTTAGGGCAGCTCCCGGCAATTACGCTACTGGAACTTTGGTTCAACAAGCGATGGACCGCAGAAAACATCGGCATATCCAGCCTGCCGCACAGGACCAACATCCAGCCTGCCTGCCCATCTGCGCCTGCAATCATCTAGAGCGGAAAGCCGACAATTAGGTAGCAGGTTGCCACTAAAGACCACGGCCATGCGGTACTTAGGTACCGGGTAAGGCGCCGTCTGTGTATGCAGTTGTCCGGTCCTGTTACTGGCAAGCATTTAAGCTACCTACTGGTGAGAGCACACGTTCGTGTGTTGTGGTGCACTGCACCCTTTGGTACAGTGTTTGGTAGTACCGTGTGATCCTAGTAACCAATCATGCCTAAAAATCAATCATACCCCTTCCACCAGCTCAGTCCAAAACAAACTAGGCGACTCGGCCGCAGCGGCCATACCAATCACCTTTACTGGTGCTACTAGGAAGAGGAAATATCGCCAAAACGTCACTATGGAAATGGCAAGGTGATGCTCTTGGACTCCAGTCAACTATGTGTTTCACGGGTACCTGTTCTCCGTGTAGACCAAATTACGGAGTCCGACTCCGAAGATGAGCGTGCCAGTGTCCGCACTTCAGTTTCCGTCCGTAGCGGGAGGAGCTCCGTGTTCTCCTGTAACTCCTTCTGCTCCTCGGCAGACGGGGAACTCCTAGGGTCTGTCTACAGATGGCGAGGGGGACGGGGAGTTTTCTCAAGTTAAATCACGGAAGGCCAAGTGCGCTGCGACACATGCTGCCGAGGGCGTGCCCCCTGGCCCCTCCAGCCGTCCGAGTACCGCCAAATCTGGCAAAGTTCAGAATGGTGGTGGTCAACGGAGGCATGCTCCTCCGATAATCGTGGATGACTTTGCCAGGGCTGTCGTCTCCTTAAGAAAGTCATGCCTACCCTGTCGCAGTTTTGCCCGTTCGGAGGAACAAAAGTCGGGACATCTTCCACCAAAAACGGTGGAAGATCACAATCTGATTTTGCAGCACCTCAGGAAGAGCAGATTCCACACTTCACCTTCTGGATAGAAAAGGCCGATGATGTACGCGGGGTTAACCACGGGTTGTCAATGGACATTTTCGTTGATGACATTAGGACGGACCTGATCCACCAGGGCATTACTCCAAGAACTAACCTGGTCAGCTCATAATCGCCAAGGAGCTAAGTCCACACTCCCGTTATTCCTTTAAGTGGTGGAGCGAGCCAGTGATCCGGAGGTTAAGATCGATGGTGTCGCCACCATCTGCTACCTCCGGGTTCACAAAGAACCAGCAAAGGGTTCTGGCGGACCCCTTCAATGTTGTAGGTGTGTGGGGTTTAATCGCTCTAGTCGCTTCTGCCAACATAACCAACGCTACTTAAGGGGCAGTGGTACCGACATTAAAGAGGACTGTTGCCGTGCCATCACGGAAGTGCCCTCCTGCACTAACTGCAAGGGGGAATACATTGCGTGTTATGTAAGCTACCCAGCTAGGAAGCCGTAATAGCTTCGAGAAGGGCGCCAACAACACCAGCTTAGGCAGACTCCTGCCCCCAAGGAACCAGTGCAGCCAGCTGTTTCTGGTGCTGCTCAGCGAGCACGGAGTGTGCCCACCTTTGCGAAGGTTGCGTGCAAGCCTGTAAATCGGTCTGTGACATCACGGAACAAGCACACACCTCAACCCAATGCTACACAAACCATCCTCCTAACACTTCGTGTCGTAGGGCACAAAGACGTCGTTCTGCCAGAGAGCGTGGGTCGAACTCTGAGGCGTCGAGCGGATAATTGAACTCCCAGGCCAGCTCGTCAGTTGAAGAACGACCACACGAAGGGTAGACCGGCACCCAGGCGCTCTTCTAGATTCCCTGCTCCCAAAACATTATCCTTCAACAAATGAAGCTTCTTCCTCCACCAGGCAGCCCTCAGACTTGCTGGGCTGGTTGCAGCAACTTCTGCAGAACCGTGGTCAGCGATTGTTTCTGAAATGGTGATGAGATTCATTGCTATCACAGGCTCAGCTGTCTGAATGGTCATCGCCATGGCGGGGCTCACATTGCTGTCCATCGTAGGGCAGATGGGCCAGAACAGCGAATACAACTAGGTCTCAGACCTCATTCTGGACCTCTACCACCTAGCCTGCAGGTCTCCTTCACAAGCTTATTTCCCTGGGGCTTCCTTCTCACACAATACACCTTCTACACACTTTCCTGCACAGATTCTTTGTTGTCACCGTGCCAGGAAAGTCATCCGGGAAAGTCCCGGAGGATTCGGTGGTATCCCCTACGCCTTTTAGAGTATGCGGCCGTCCTTCCCAGAGCCGCGCGTCGATATAGCTCAGTATGCTGATGACGTGCTGCTCTAAAACACTGATAGACACCCATGCAAAGCCTTCAACCCAATACAGAGACACCTGAGCCTCATCCGAGACTGGTGCAGGCTTTGGCGATTGTCTCTCAATCCGGAGAACAGCCTAGCCATACTTTTCACCAAACGCCGCTTTCCCACCAATCTACACTCTTTTACTTATCCTGTTCGAAGGATACAGTGGACAGATTCACTAAATTACTTCGGAGTAAAGCTGGATAAAGGCTTAACTTTCGGGAGTCACATCCAGGAGTTACCACATTGGGCATGCAGGGTTTCGGCTTCGTTGTACCCCATGATGCGGTCAGGGATGCCGACTCCCCTGAAGTTACCTCTTTTTCAGGCTCTGGTGCTCCGTCAGCAAGCATTATGTATGCGAGATTTGGGGCATGGCCGCAGGATCCAAACTGCTGCAGCTTCAGCGTGTGCAGAATAATTGTCCTAGTCATATCTATGCTGTATGCCTATGGCTCCACTATGTGGAAGATGTCATTAGATACTGGGCCGCAATATTATCATAATATATCTTATTTGAAAATCAGTTGGTATACTGTTTGAAGAACTGCAGCATGTACCAATTATAAGAAAGCTTGCTTATAACCTTCTTTCTATTCCTATTTCACAAGGTTTTTCAGGACAGTAAGACTTAACCTGAAATAGTTTTCTGTCGATTATGAGTGTTACAACCCTTTTTGGCTTTGTCTCCAAATGTAAGTTATTTTCGTGTAAGCCTACATTGCAGTTTACTAATACACTTTCCTTAAGTCCATGTTGTGTTATAGCTGCAACATAGTAAAGGCATCTATCTTTTTTGCAATGGTCATATTGGCGGCCGCTCTTCTTTGGAACATATCGAAGGTATTAACTCATATTCATTAGGTTTTAATCATTAGATCACGCACACATTCGCACTCACTTCCAGACCATGGGAAAGATGAGGAATTATCTTGGTCAGAGAAAACTCCCCACCCCACTGCCGGGAATTGAACCCGAGACCCCAACACGGCATGCAAGTGCTCTACCAACTGAGCTACGGGACCAGCCATCATCTATCTTGTTCCTTATGTACTAAACGATTTAATGCATTACAGTTATTGTGATGTTCTGGCCTTATGAACTCTGAAAGGAATGCGTTCACAACAGACATACACACGTACAGATGAGGTAACTTAATGATAAATGAGTCGCGCACAGATAGAAATGCTAGAAAGATTACATGCGCCTACCTTAATACACAAGCGGCCGTGCCAATTCCGTGTCGGACTCTGAACACATGGTTTCAGTTTCTGAAGGAGATGATGATGAGAATCTGCTGCTGCATGACGAGTAGTCGCCGCTGTCTTCCAAAGAGATAATTATTCTTTCAACTATATAAGGAACAATTCCGTCTTTGTCGCAATATTCCTTCTCAATTTTTTCCAAGTGGCTACAGAACCCTCCCAGTCAGATTTGGTCACTTCTTATAAGGCTTTGAGAGTGATTTCCTGCAGTTTTTTTAGTGAGAGGTCACCTACCGCATTGTGTTCTCTCACCACTAGTTTCATTTTAGCCCAGGAAAGTTCACACGTATAAGGGGCTAAGTGAATGACTCTATGCCTCAAAGATTGCAAAAATGCATACATTTTGTATGCCTTTTGTTGCAGGCCTTATTTGTTCAATGATTCTATATAATTCTGGTCTTCGTGTACATGGATTGCATGTAATGCCCTTAGATTCCGACCACCAAATCATTAACGATTTCAAAGCACTGTGGGAGGGTGGTTTATCTTGTTAAACACTGTGATATGATGCATTATCCAGTACTAGAACAAATGAAGGTGGGAGATTTGGTGCTAACATCTCAGGAATCCACTTTTCAAAGTGTTATCCATTCATTTGTCCATGGTAGTTACCAATAGTATTTCCAGCTTTATAAATAAGAAGAGCGCTTTCTATGTAGCCGTTGACAACACCACCGTGCACTACTATAAGTCTATTGCCAGAATTAATATTTTTCTGGATGCGCATTTCATCAGCACTCTGCCAACTTTTCCCAAAAGTTAAGTTACTGTCAACCAAAGTTTCATTAATATACCCAATCTGTTGTCCACTTTCTCTCACTTCTTTTGTGGCAGTAAGGTACTCATGTCGCAGCGAAATAATGCGAGGCCTTTCAATTAGCACTTTTCTTTGCTCCTACAAGGTTTCCTCCTAAATCCCAATTTTTTAATCACACGTTAAAGAGAGATTCTCCCCCAGGGAAAATGTATTCTCTTTCACTATGGACAGCAATTTCCTGATGGTTGGTACACATTTCTCCTGAGCATAAAGTTCATATATTGTTCTGTGTATAATGGTAGCATCAAAGTCGTTGATTTGCACAACATTGTGTTCTGGTTTAGTTTCTCTTCTTTTTCAGAAGTGCCCAATGCAGTACTTTCTCCTCTTTCCCGTAGCTCTTTCTTCTCCTTACGAATTCTTTTTAACGTTTACTCGGAAACACCAGTATAATATGCAGCCCGTTGTGTAGCTTGTGACACTGGTTATGAGTATTGGCTTCTCAAAGTTTCTTCATCACATTTATCTATAACGCTACTTATAATTTCACGCCCTTGCGAATGCACAACCTTAAATTTCTTAAGTTCTTCGGACATGGTGAGAATAGTACTGCACTGAACTAGTTCTGCATCTTGCTACGGAAGTAGGCTACATGACTTTCTTCAGGTGATTGCCAAATGTTTACTCTATTGCTCACTCGCGTAAACGGACAACGGTTCCCCTTTCCCTCACACCTCATCCCGCGGAGGTCACGACTCCAGAACACATCTATGTTTTGCTGTTTTATTACATTTATTTCAGATCTCATTGTCTATTTCACTATCTCTGACACATTCATAAGTTTTCCTGACTGATCTATTTTGTTGTGTCATTTAATGCTATAACCTTTTGCCTTTTATTTATATTTAAATCACCTATTACTGTCATTATACTTACCAGAAACTCTTTACATCTCCAATTTATGTAGGCCATGCTGTGTATGAAAGTGCTTGTTTATTACACTTCCTACATCTACTTCTCTAAGATTGCCAATGGTGTTACATACTTTACTATTGTGTATTACACTGCTTTATGGCTGTATCTACACATGAGCTGTTATTTAGATTATATCTGTTTGGAATGTTCACTATGATTACATTTGTGTTGTGTAGTGTTTAGGTTATTGGTTACACTTATCCCGTAGCGATATCATTTGTATCCCCCATTTCTATCAGAAATACATTTTTCGTTAATGTTGTACAAGTAGTACTGTTTCTCTTAATAGTCCTTTCTCTGAATCCCTCGGTTTCACTATTGCTTCTACTTTTGGGTCTTCCCGTAGTTCAGTTAGCTTCTCACTGATGCGTCTGCCATCCTCAAAGTTGCGAATGTTTCGCTGTTACCTCTTACCTGTCAGTTCCTTGTGGATTTGGAAATTTCCTTCTTTCTTAACTTGTATACAACTCTTTCCATCTCCTATTTCTTCCAGGAGACTGGTGTACGAGAATTTGTTTTTATTGTGTGGCTGTTTTGCATGTGCTTGGTCACGTATCTTCGCTTGAGTCATGTTAACAAACATTATGCTTCATATTGCCTTCACGTTCCTTAACACTATCACCAAAAGAAGTCATTAATGAAAATGATGCTATCGTAATATATCTTTTTAAATTGAAACATTAACTGAAATATTTTTGTAATAGTAATAGTAATTTATTTCCTTTTACATCAACAAATGGAAATACAAAATCAAGATTACAATTATAAAATCCATACTGAAATATGCCATATATTCCTAAATCCTGAAAATCCTATCATGTTATCATGTTGCCCACCATTGAATAGTAATTCAGCCCCCATACACCTAACCCTAGGTTTTTGTGTAATGGAGGCCCTCTGCTCCTTTTTACACTTTCTGCCATTTCACCTATCTCACTCTACATTTTTCTCTTAATTGTTCTTAGCCATCTCTCTTTAAATTTCCCTAAATAATTCCCTATATTTCTTCTGTTCTTTTCTCCTTTTACTGACAACATTTTTCTAATTACTCTCCCATTTACATAGCCAAGCCTGCTCTCCCCATATCTTTGTTTGACTACAATTTAATATACAATGGAAATCTGCATTCTCTTCTCCACATAATGGACATTTATCTAGCTCCCTCTCTTGACCTATACCTTTCAAGTTTCTCACTCCTGTTCTCGCCCAAGCAAAACCTTCTCGCCCTAACTTACTACATATATCTATATATCCTTCCCTCCCCCATGTTATTTTTATTTCTCTATATAATCTTAGTGAGCTTTTGTCGCTTGTATTGGCAAAAATGTCTTGTCTGTCAATATCTTCTAATCTTCGCTTAACCTCTTTCCAGAAGCCTCTATACCCATACTCTGCATTTATCCAAGAATGACCCATACCTATCTGCTTCAACAAGTCATACATTTTATGTGCCCAAGACCCATCCCAGTTACTTCTCTTTTGAATATGAAAACATTCTTTAATTATATTGCCATCTTCCAAGTTAGTGATTCTGTATAAATATTTCATTGCCCTTGACAAGATTTTAATTTTAGTAGAATGCCTGCCTAGTTCTAATTGTGCTGCTCCATTAGGTGATGCTATTGGTAATCCCAATATGTATTTACAAAAGGATCTATGCACTCTATCAGTCTCTCTCCAAGCCTCATCTATTCCCCAAACCTCTGATCCATGTAACATTCTATTTTCTACTACTGCCGTATAGATCCTCTCCAACCATTTGACATTTATATCCGGTAGTTTACTGTAGCATGATCTTATTACTCTCCTGACCATTTTACCTTTTGCCACAGACATCTTTTTTTGTTCTTTCCAGCTGCCATCTGAACTCAACCTTGTACCCAAATAATCAAATCTCCTTACTACCTCTATTTCTTTTCTATTAACCTCCCATTTCTCATCCTTACGCAACCTGTATCCTTTTTTGAAGACCATAATCTTTGTTTTGTTTTCATTCACTTTCAAACCCCATTTACTGCAATAAGAATAGGCTACCTCGATTGCTCTTCTCAGCCCCCCACTTGATATGGACCCAACTACTAGGTCATCTGCAAACAGTAGCCCCGGTATTTCTTTATTATTAATAACTGGTGAATGTACCCTACAACTTGATATCTCCTCTAAAATTCCATCGATATAAAGATTAAATAATACTGGACTAAGTTTATATCCCTGCCATACTCCTGCCTTACTCGATATAGATTTAGTTACTTTGTTGCCTGGTAGTTTTATACATAACTCATTCTCTTGGTATATCATTTTAATTACTTCTATAAATGCCTGACTTATCCCCTTACTGCTTAATTTTATCCACAATGCATCTCTATTAATTGAATCAAATGCCTTTTCTAGATCAATAAATATCATATATACCCTTCCCCTTTTATTGCTCAGATATTTCTGTACAATTGTTTTAATAATAAAGATGTTGTCCGATGTTCTCCTGCCTGGTCTAAAACCTGCTTGGAACTCCGATAGTTTATTCTCCTTCTCAACCCAATTTTGTAACCTATTTGCTAGAATTCCCATGAAAATCTTCCCTAGAATAGACAATAAACTAATCCCTCTGTTGTTTTTGTAAGCTTGTACCAGTCATATTTCTCTGAGCGTTGAAAGGATTCCAAATAAGTCTGTGCAACGTATTTGTCATGTTATACTGAATTTGAGGCATTGCATTCCTTGAAGTTAATGTCAGACTGATTGCTCCCTTCTGTCCTTTGTGCGTACTCCAAGGAAAATACTCTCCCGAAATTTGCGTTATGTCCTGGAAAGGAGAAATAGTGCTGCACAGTTACCAGCAGTTCTGAATATAGCAATTCAGATACAAAGTCTTCAAAAGATTTTGTGCAAGTTTAATTAACCATGATTTTTTACCCTCCTAGAAAACCTTTTAATGTTAATACCTGGTCAAACAGGTAGTCCTTTTTGCAAGTTTTGTTGTCATGCATCCACCTCAACAAATATTCTATGTTCTCCCTATCTGGTATAGCCTTAAAAACATTCAGTCATAATGTTAAAACCGGGACAAAACCTTGCTCCTTACATTAGGTAAATTACTTTAGGTAATCTGTAAATGTCTGAAAACTGTCATGATTTCCTCTTGAAATTTTGACTATTAATACCTGTCAGATCTAGCATTAATTCTTTTCCTTCAGAAGTCATAAAGTTATATTTTTCTAACTCTCTCTAAGCCATGCACAATGTTCGTAAGCTCCAACCTTATCTCATTTATAGTCTGATTTTTAAGAGAAGATACGTGAAGGTCATAAAGCAAAGGTTAAGAGGGGAAAGTCGTTGCTATGGAAACATAAACAAAGTTGCCAGATTAGTTACACTGGTGAATCACATACTCCTCAGGTTAGTTATTGCTAGTTTTGTGTGGCAAATAAGAGTTTGATTGGGTGTTCAGTTGCGTTGTGTATTGTTAGCCTACTTTGTGAAAACAAAAGTAAAGGACGTTGTTATGGAAGCAAGAAGTAGTGGCGGTAGGATTAGGTGTAGACGGTGGATTCATGGCTTGAGGCAAAGATCAGCTTAAGATAGAGGTGTTACGCTGCATATCAAGCTAAAAAATTTATCTGTTCTCTTAGAGAACTCTTTGAACAGGAAGACCAGAGTTTGCTCCTTATCAATGAACAGCTTGTTTCTTTCAACCAAAATTGACAGCTCCATGTCAGAAGATATGCTTCCATGTAAAAGAATTCCTATGGGTCAAAATTGCAGCATAATGGCGACGTTGATATGAAGATGGCAATTGACAAATTCTCTTATAATAGTATATTGCGATACTAATGTGGTAAGCACCTTATGTGGAACAGGAAAGGTTTGAAAAGACAATGCGATTGAGTCGAGATTGCATTGTTTAGCTTATTTTCAATCATACAATATACACAGCTGGTGTTATTGAAGATCACGCCAGAAGCAATTACAATGGATAAGATACAAATAATTACAATGATACAATTAGTGGTACTAGACACATCAATATTAATAAATGGTAATTAATAAGTATGATAAAATAATAATGAGAAGAATTTAAAATGATGCACACAAAACCAAATGTAAGTTATACAGAACATATTGAATACAAATAATTGTGCATCATTGATAACAAAACAATCAGTTAACAAAGAAGAGTACCCAAGCAGGATACTTCTAAGTTTATGCAAGTTATAACCATTTCAGAGCAAAGATGACACTTTAAGTGTGTAGCAAAACTACATCTTCGTTAATGTGTTGAAGACTAATTAGTACTGTTGTTTAAAAATTCCTGAGAATTGTAAAAGCAGTGTGTTAATTGATATTTCTTGAGTCCTTTTTTAAACAGTTTTATATCAGATAATCCCTTTAGATCTGTTGGTAGTACATTAAAATATTTAGAACCTGCATTAATTATATTTTTATCAAAGGTACCCCTGTATGAACTCAGAAAAAGTATTTTTGTCTGCGAGTAAAATAAGTATTTATATCTCTGTTTAGTTGAGGGGATTCACTTGAAATTTTAACATACAAAATAGTGAAGAATACATATGTACAAAATAATGGAAGTATTTTAAGTTGCTTTGAGTATGTCCTGCAAAGCACATGTGCTCACTAACTGTACTGCATACCAGGTTTTGTAGTCTGTCTATTTATATCAATCTGAATTTTAGTAGTTAAGATATTAGCTGAAATATTAATAAATACAGTTGAAGATAAATGTTAGATTTTAGAACTTGCATCATCTATATGTGTTGCTCTGGAGAAATACCGCTTTAGTGCGGGAATGTTAACTTAGGATCCATAGCAACAATTGAGCACCCGCATGCAATAATGGGGTAAATTTTAAAACACCTAATTGAGCTAGTCATATAAACATTTCAGAAGATAATATTTCAATAACAGAAGTCTACAATATTTCAAGACCTCACAGGTCTTTATCTGGCATCATTTAGGAATGTATCGAGATTTAACTGTATTGGAACACCACAGTGAAGCGAAATAATTATTAATTTTTAGATGAGTCGTATTTATTACACATCTGCTTTACTTTCGAAAGTGAAGCAGATGTGTAATAAATACGACTCATCTAAAAATTAATAATTTAGGAATGTATTTACTGATATATTAATGGTACATGAACTGAATTGTAAGATATATAATAATAGTGAAAAATGACTTACCCCATTATTGCATGAATGTTGAGAAAACTAACTTTACTCAAAATAATGAAATAAAACATTAATTTCTCTGCACTTTTAGATATGCTTTGACTTTTACCACCAATTAGAAACCAGAAACTTAATTACAGGCACAAAGAATATTATAATTCAATCACCTGTTAGTCTTATATGTTTACTAGTCACATAAGCATGTCTCACTAGTCAGCTTGTTGTGATTGAGGTTTGGTTGTTTGTTCAATAAATTTCCTCATAAACGTTTTGCCTTTTCCTGATAAGTAACAGCATAGGGATCTGACATCATCTAATTTGGCCTTTTTAACACCAATATTCGGAGATATCACAAATTGTATGGCTTGAAGCTGCTTCTTATTAGTACATACCTTGTATGTTTTTATTACTCCAATGTTAGAGTAATTTTCTTGAACAACTAAAGTACCATCGGCTGGTAGGATATCATTTGAGCCTTGGAAAGGTTAAGTCCCCTACTCAGTAGTTTCAACTGATTACTCTGCATTAGTGCTGTATTATAATATGCCACAATTCCCTTAAGAACAATAAAGGTAGGCTTCTTAGCATTTTTTATTATGTTGATGCAATCGCTAGGTGTTTCAATGACTTCGGTTTTCTTAATTCTTTTTGAATATGTAGCAAAATTTTGATAACACTGGCTGTAACTATTCCCCCGAACAGGAAAAACATGTCTAATGGTGATTCCCAACGTCACAGAAATGTAGAGACAAATTCTAACCACAGTGTGATTCCTGTTTTGCCCACTGCAAGCATAAGAAAATACTGTAAGATTTGTCTGGTGCAGGAGCTCCTGTTGCAAAACATGAAACACAAAAGAACAGATACTATTGGCTTGAAGTATATCAGTTCGTTTGATATTCACTTGTAATAGTTCATACACAAATGTTTTACATACACCACATTTTTCACCTCTTACATCTATGATATATTTCCAACACCATCTTCGATTTTTTGATTTTGGACTTGTTGTGAGCCTTAGGCTCACTCTTATTCATTAACCCAGCTAGAAAATAGATCTGCTGATTATAGTTTCCAATCCCAAAGAGATCTGAAAATTTCTTCTTCCTTCATTTTAAAGATTGTTTTACAACACATTTTATTACAGCATTTTTTTCAAAGGTACAAATATATATTATTAAATTATATTACTATATTCCAGTGCAGTTTATATGTTACCTCATTAACAAGGTTTACACTGAATGTCTGCCTTTTCCTTTCTTTCTCCTTATTTGTTGTCTTCAGCAAGGGACAAATCACCTATAAAATCTGAATCTGAGCTCATTTTGCTTTGTTACGACAGTGTAACAATCAGCTGACGGACAATGAAACCCTGAGCGCATGACTCGTAAAACCATGCAGCACGTAACAAAACACATGCTACAATCTCTCTGCTGTTTCCTAGAAGTATAATGAAACACTGAAGGCATGACTCATAGAAACATGCAGCATTATAACAAAACATGTGCTACAGTCTATCAGCTGTTCTTAGAAGTGAACCATTATTACAGAACAGACCTTAAGGATTCCGAATTTCATATAATTGACATAAATGGGATAGCCAGACTTACCCCATTATTGCATGCGGGTGCTCAATTAAGGTAAGTATGGAATATTAGTTACATAGTGCAAACATTATTTAAAAGAACGCACACATGTGAAGACTCCACAATGCAGTGAATGTGTGAAAAATTTACTTTTTTCCATAAAGTAGGCTAATACAGATTAAATATGACTGTTTTTTGAGATGTGATAAGCTCGAATGCTTGTTTATATTTCTTGTGTTGAGAGGGTAAAGAGAAGAGTATGCATAACATAGTTCTAGGCACACTGCAGCATCCCACATGGAGAAACAGATGACCTTCAAGTATCTTCTTTTAAAACTGATACTGTACAGATATATTATCTTTCTCAAATCTGGCAGTTACCTTTTGAAATGGACTGATCTGAGCATGCAGAAAGTGAAAATCAATTTCTCCACAAGGATCAGAAAACTAAGTAATTATTTGGACACTTAGCAAGAAATAGTAATTATGATTTAGGACCGTGAAACATGTATATGAACCTTTCAATTGCAAGAAATAAGCTCATCCTCCTAGTCTTTATGTGCCTGGGTAGATCTTCGTGCATCATGTGCAAGAAGTCACGAAAATCTCTTAGTGCTGCTACATGAAGGGTGTGAATTGAAAAATGGTTATACACTTTAATAATTAGAACCCGTTGAAGTAAGTTTCACATTAGAGTGCATTACATAATACAGGAACTGGTAAACCTACTGACCTGTTTAATTTATTATCAAATTTTCCGAACACATTGTTTACCCCTTTTCTTTCAATATCTCTAGAGTTAGTGACAGAGTTATCCCCAGCAGATTTTGTCACAAAGGCTGAATTCTGAAGTTACTTTATATACAAATCAGACATTATACTGGAGGTTTTCTTGTCACACTCATTTAATTTAGCTGTTGTAATTAGTTCCTGCACCTTCGAGATATAAAAGTGTTGGGCTAGAACAGGATACATGTTTATATATTTGTGATTACTGGAATCTGTACTGATCCCAATATAACTCACTTTTGATAGACTATTTCCTACATTGTATTTAAAGAAGAATGATGCAACATTGCTAACAATTGCCTAAGTTTTGGTTTCGGCCCTTGAAAATTGTTGTTTGGTAATGCTCTGAATCTTGGACTTCATCCATTCTGCGTTGAAATCCCAATAATAAGATATTGAGCATAAATATAATAGCAGGGGCGGTCAGTGGCTCCGAAAATTGCTGATTCACAGAGTTACCCATGCAATTTAGTTTTTAAAGCAACAAAGTTTCTTTAAGCCTGTCCCTATAGACTGCTGTACACACTATTTAACGCTAATTCACAGCATATAACACATCATGTACATTTCATAAACACTCTAGAATATATAACACTCACCTATTTATAAAGAAACTCAGCTCTTCTCTCCTTTCTGTTGACAAACTTATCAATGACAAACTCGTTGAAGTTCTTGATCTGCATGATGAAGTTCCTTTCAGAGGAGACCATAACCAATGCAGACAGTCTCTATTCACATATTGCGTTACGCAGAAATATTTTAATTCGTGTAAGTGTAGAGAAATACCTTTCTGCCTCACATGTTGTCATGGGAACTTTTAGAATCACACTAACAAGCTTAACGGATTCGCTAAAATTGGAACACAAGTTATTCTCTCTGAGAAACTCCATTAGTGGAACAATCCCAGCTCTTAAATTCCTCAGTACTGTAAATTGTGGTAAGCTCGGCGATAAGTTTCTTTTCTTCAAAAGAAGAATATTTCTCATTAGCAACTTTTACGTGATGTGCTGGAAACGATACATTATATTTTGAAAATCTGTTAGACCAAAACAGAACTGTAGCTCCCATATGTCCATAAAACCTGAAGCTTTCTTTCATTTCAGTAATGATAACATCACATATTTCAATTGCCTCTCTTTTTCTCTCGGTGCATTCTGGGAGTTTTCTTTTCTTTGTTACATTCTCCACAACTTCATTGAAATTTATGGAACTTCTAATTTTAAGGATTTCCACCTCAAAATCGTTCAATATATCTGGACCATTTCCGGGGTACAGTCACTCATCTGAGGTTGATTATAGAAAATATCGACATGGGGCATAATTTTGTGGAAGAAAGACAGTCAAAATAGGAAATCTGAATCATTCAACATCCCAATAAAACCACATGCTTAAAGAACAGAGTTTGTATTGGTGATTCTCTCGCCGCCCCTAGTAACTTTAATGCATTCTATTAATTCCTCTCTGTATTTGAAAACTGTATTGATGGATCTAGATTGAAAGTTCAACCCCGTAGGCACTGTCCTCGGCAGTCGCTTCTGCACCACTTCCTTAGAACTTTTTTCTGTAAATGGAATTAGAAAAAAGCACAGCTTCCTTAAAGATTAATGAAAAAGATTCTGACACTGCTATTCGCTGATGCTGCATTCAACATAATTAGATTAAATCGCTGTGCATGGCAGTGGATGTATTCTGCAGATGTATATCTGTGTTTTATGAGGGACTGAATATTTTACTTCCTCCCAGAGGTAACATTAGCCCCATCGTATGTTTGATCTATGAGTTTATGTTCATAGTCCTGCAGATGTCGGTGAAGATCTGAGGGATAGCCTGTGGTGTCATGCGTGTATCTGTCCTAAGAAGGGCTTAACTACATATGATGGGAATGTGGGTGTTAACGGATGGCGGTTTGAATTTAGGTTGGTGTAAAGAAGGGAGGCAGCCTAAGCTCCTCAACGGTTGAGAAATCAGGTAGGCAACAGCCAGTTGTGCACCACTGGGTGTTAAAGTTTCAGAAAGAAAAGGAATTTCATTGAATTACAATAATCCAGGAAATTCTTGGGTGGGAATAACTTTGAGTTGGTAGAATAACCTTAGGGTTACCGCTTATATCCGCAAGTCATGCAGGGAAGCCGATACCACTTTAGGCGGCGTTCGTTGGGACATCCCCAAGAGACCTAACCACGGCGCTACAATTTCTTGGCCCGGCATCTAATCACATCCTCCACATATGGGAGAGATGAGGTTTCATGGAATAGTCTCACGGGAAAGCGTCTGCATACTAGATAATCCGAAGACATCTATTCCGTTCCCGTTGCAAGAGCAGCATGTTCGAGTCCGCAGTCATGTCCCAGATTTCGCAGTATAAGGCATAAGAGGAAGCACTAAAGCCTTGAAAAGAAGTAACTTAGGAGGGATATGCATCGTGCACCTCATCACTTGGGTATAGCGAAGTCGAAGCTACACATGCCCGAAGCGACAGATCGTTGATGTGCTCACTGAAAGTTACACCCTGTTCCAGCTTGACTCCCAACTATCTTATGGAATTCGTCCACCCTATCCTTCGCCTGGAATAGTCAAATGTGGGGAGATTGGCGGGAAAGTGGCGCTTGGTAGAACAATGGCTTGGCTTTCCTCCGTGTTAATGAACAACTGCCAGAGCTTCCAACAGTTTTTAATGAGTCATGTGTGTCTCTGTATAGGATTCAAGGCTCTGCGTGGGTGTTTATCTGTGCAGAAAAGCAGTACTTCAGCAAATTGTAATATATTAACGTGCAGCTCAGTGGGAAAGTCAGCCAGGTAGACGTTGAAGAGTGTTGGGGATAGTACAGAGCCTTCGGGGACTACGCCTCTGATGGACCTTCTGGAGGAGGACTTTCCTACCACTGAAACTGAAAAGTGTGTGTTTTGGGAAAGAGTGTAGAAGATGGATAGCGTATGTAGGTAGCTGGAGTGTAATGAGTTTGCGCAGGAGTCCTGCATACCATTTCGTAGGGAAAGCCTTCTCGACGTCCAGAAACGCTGCTGTAGTGTATGCCCTGACCTGGAACCCCAGGGCAGGAGCTTCCACCACTCGCAGCAGCTGCTCAGAAAACGAGTGCCTAGGACGTAAGCCAAACTGATGAGGGAGAAGGATTGAATGTCGCCCAATAAGGGTGACAAGCGCTTTAGAAATACTCTCTCGAATACTTTCGAGAGAACTGATAGGAGACTAATGGATCGGTAGTTGGCAGGATCTTTTCCCGGCTTCAAAATCAAATCACCCGAGCCTCTCTCCACTGGTGAGGAAAGTTTCACAGTGCAAGGAACATGAATATCCGTATGAGAAAGAGCACGACCTTTAAGGGAAAAGGGAAGGTGACGAAACATGACAGGGATTAACCCGTGAGACCCCGATGCCTTTTTGTGATTAAGACGCCGGAATGCACCCTGAAGCTCACTGGGTTTGATGATAGGAAGTAAATCCGCCTCAGCCGGAGGGCGCCAAAGATATCGACGTACCTCCCGCCTAACGCAGTTGGAGTGGTCAAGGTCCTGGGGGTCATCTCTAGGCCTCATGATGTTCTCAAGGTAATCGGCAAACACGTTCGTAAGCCTGGGTGCCTTGCAGCAGGGAAGTGGGTGAACTATTACGGTTTCGGTCCTTTGGCACCTTTTCACACGTCACCATCTTGGAAATTCAGACCAAACATCGTCTCCCCCCACGCGAGCATAGATTGCAAAATAGTCGGCGACGGACTTCGGGGCGCAAGCGTCCAAGAAGAGTTCGATTATGGGGCGTGCAGTGTTGGTGGAAAAGACTGGCCAAGAACGACGGATGAGTAGGAGCTCAAGAGGAAGGACATCAGGATTGAGGGGGTGGGGTGTGAAAGTCTAGGTTTCTGACAGTTCGCACCACGATGGAGGTAAAGGAGACCGCAGTCTCAAGGAAGGTGAAGTCTGTGACGTTAGGGTTGGGCGGGATGGAGTCACTTAACCAGACCCTTACACACTCCCAGGCGAGATCACGGTATTGAATCGGTACGTTATGATTGGCAACCCGAGTGTTAACCTCAGCCAGAAATCGGAATGTAATGCGTTGAGTGACATGAGTGATAGATGAAATGGAATATGCTTGATATTCGCGAAGTCGATGGCTGATGAACGTCCTTGAACTTGCGGGTAATGGCTGGGTTGCCTGGGGCCCTTTACTCTGAGCTGACCATCGGCGTCAATCATGCGAATGATTTCGCTCCCTCTCCTGTCCATACGAGGACCGGAATGCCAACGCTGACGTTTGCCATTGAGGTCCCCGGCAAGGATGACGTTGGTGTGTAGGGCTAGGATGGCTGGATAATCGTTGTCCACGAACTGTCTCTGGGTTGGATGATGAGCAAAAACTACCAGAAAATCGGAACCGCCAAGGTTCACACAGGCGGCCGTAGCTTCAGGAGTTTGAAATGGAGGGAGCTGGACAGGTTTGTGGACATCTGTACGCACGAGAATAGCTGTGCCGCCTTCTGGCAGCCCGTACGATCGGTCTTCAGGCAGTGATAACCTGCAGTTAGCAAGGGTGTATCGGGTCGGAGATGTGTTTCCGATACCATGATGAGATCTAGAGCAGATGTCTGCAAATCTCAGCTCACCACGCTGGTCCGCTAAACCATTCGCATTCAAAAATGCGAACTTAAACGAGGTCGATGACCCAGTTCGGCTCATCATTCTAGAGCGAAATGTGTACACGGACAATAGTGCGAGTGCTTTCATGGCAAAAGCCATAGGGACTACAGGGTCGGTAGATGAAGAGAACCGCACTTACAATTCGCAGAGAAGCTGGCCGTGGTCACGTAACAACTACTGCAACCAACCCAGCAAGTCTGCGGCCTGAATGCCACTGATTGGAGTTGGGTCTTGTGTAGGGTTTGGTGAGGGGGAGGAACGACTGGGCGCCGGTCTATCATGGGCCTTGCTGACCCTCTGCTCACGGGCGGGTTTGGGAAGATCACGCCCACTCGAAGCTTTGGTTGGCTCGGGCTTGC
This sequence comes from Mantis religiosa, assembly GCA_030765055.1. Classification (NCBI taxonomy): domain Eukaryota; kingdom Metazoa; phylum Arthropoda; class Insecta; order Mantodea; family Mantidae; genus Mantis; species Mantis religiosa. The sequence goes on along the minus strand of CM060956.1, from coordinate 122,271,590 downwards.
TGACGGCATGGAAATCGTTCACCTTAAGGGAGATTGTGGAGCACCTTTTGCCGCTCGTGGTGTGTGCTGGTTTTTGCTCAGTTAGCCGCTGGCATGACGGCAGGTTTGCGTGCCACCTCTACAAATGTAGGATGACGTGCTGTTTATTTGGTGGCAGGAGCAGTAGGCTGCTCTAATGCCTCGGGGAAGGGTTCTCCCTAGCTGTATTTGGTGCTGGAGCCCTACCTGGAGGCTATGACAGCTTTTCGAATCGAGCAACCCCCGTAGCAGGCAATATGTTACCCCTTGCAATTAGCCTAGGTGAGTACTTCCACGACTTCACGGGGACAGACATCTTTGGGGTGAAAGCCACCTCCCCGCAGACAGCGCTGGTTGCGGTGGTAGAATTGACTGGGGTGATTAAACCCCAGACACCTGTAACATCTTGGGGGCCACCAGAGCATCTGGCTGGTTCCACGTGAACCCGAAGGTAACAGATGGTAGTGACACCGCTTATCCCGACTTTGTCACTGGCTTACACCACCACCACAAGGAATAGGGGGAGGGGTCTTATCTCATTGCCGAGCAGGAGCGGACCGGGTGAGTTGTTTGACCACCCTAGGGGTGATATCCTGGCGGATGAGGTCGTCCCGTATGCTTTCAACGGAGGTATCTGCCAGTAGACCACGGATTACCCTGCGTATTTCACGAGCCTTTTCCAGGCGGAAGGTGAAGTGCCAAATTCCACGCTTCTTGAGCGATTTGTTTGAAACTATTTAAAAATGAAATTAGATATAAAAATAACAATTTCCAGGTATAGACACCTGTGAAGCATCTGTAGTTATAGAACCTAGTTTCGAATCATAACTATTTACCCTGTTTTTCTGGATTTTTTTTAAGGTCTGAACAAATTTACAGGGAACTCATTAAAATCGTAGTAGCTGACTATTGTAGTAAGAGGCCAAATACCATAGCTAAATCAGAAAATATTCCCAATGGCAGTTTATTTTGTCCATTGCTCTTACTAATTTGGAAGTTGGCGAGCATGTTACCATTTCAGGGATATTGTTTTTCTAAAACTCAACTGCAATGAAATGAGAATTTTATTTTAACTCAATGTACCTTATAACCCACCTGCATCCTGACTTATCCATTATGTTAGGAAAGATTTTCAGGAGCAAGATTGGCTTATGATTGGAAGTGAAGCTTTTATCTTCGTTAGGGGCAGACTTTTTTAATTTTCTCTGCGAATATTCCTGGAAGAAAAGGAATATATTATGAAGGTACATCTTCCAACAATAAATCATATCACACAATGGAGAAAGTAGTGATTGCACATATGACCAAGGGGCTTGCTCTCCTATTGTAACTAATTTCTTAATGATTTGGTACTCCTCTCATCCCGAACACAAAGAGCTTTTGCTTCTATCTCTGTGAGCTATGGAATCCTTTTCAAATTCAAGTTAATTATGGTATATGCCTTTTATAACATGTTAAGTGTAGTTGAGTTTGGGTTTCAACTGTTGATTTCTCTTTCAGCTACATTAAGGTTCTGTTTTCAGGGTTTTAGCGAAATTGCAGCAATTATTATTTTCGTTGTTTCCAACGGTTATTTGATCAACATAACAACTTGGAATATTTCTTCATTTTAAGCCTTTATTGTGCTCTATTATGTTTTTATTTTACTGGGGAATTCATCATTTGTTAGCTAAGAGTGGCCTCCTTTTCCTTAGTTAATTATTCTTTTAAGTATTTTACATTATATTCTGTAGTATGCATTAAGGTTAGTCATTACATGTGTGACGTAGATGGATACATTTATTTCATTCAGAAATAACTTCTGAATGTCTAAAGTTCTGCAAGGTTTCACTTTCAGAACTTGTGATACATTTTTTCATATTGTGATAACAGCATTTGTCATATACTTGGCTCTTGGCATACATATAATTTATTTGTTTTTAACATTAGTTTAAATTTAATGGCCGGCTAAGCACTAATTCTTCTCATAATTTTACTCTTCCTGTTATTAGTCTGTTTGCTCAATATACGAGTACTAGTAACTAACAATACCATGCTATCATTATCCGAAATATCATTTCCGTAATAGTTAGTTTACAATTTGAAGTTTTTCTGAGTCTAGTAAAATTATATCTCTAGTTGTATTTCCCTTACAAATTCTAGTCAAAGAATGAACTAGAGTAACTAGTTACTCCTAGTATGTAACAAGGAGGCAAAGTTAGTGTTATACTGTCATTGTATTCATTTTAATATCTCTGCAAGTAATTTCTTTAGCATTTTCAATTTAAGTGTGTGATATAGTTATATCTAATCTGCTTATAAATGCTTGGGAATGTCCTGTAGGAGCTGTATGTACTGCTGAAATTATGCATCTCAATAACCAACATGGCAGCGAGTAGTGTTGTGCCAGTAAGGTACAAAGGTTAAGCGAAAAAGAACAAATTGAAGCAGCTAAAAATAATATAGGAGATAATCATAATGTAAGCAATGGAACAAAGTGTGGAACTGACGGTAACACTGGCCATCAAATAGAAACAGGAAAATAGAAGAATCAACTTACAAAGGAGAACGGACGCGTGAAGCCCAGGTCACAGCTTCATTGCAAGTTACTATGGATTTCCTAAATAAGGATCTAAAAAGAGCGCAGGAAGAGATCATATCTCTGAATTATGAGAACCAAAGCCTTAAAAGATAAATGCTTACGCAGACGGCAGAAAACGAGTTCTTCACCACAGTTTCAAGAAGATGAACGCGTGATGCAAACCATGAAGTTGAAATCTCTACCACAAACAAAATTGCCATTTTGGAAAAATGTCCAGAAGAAAAGTATGAAACTGCAGGGCACTGTAGGCAGATTAGGGCCCAAGAAAGAGGAACTAGGAACAATTCGGTCTACAAAGGGATAAACCCCAGCTTAAGCATTTGCAGGATAAGGAAAGGAAATCCAAGGAGGCAAGCGTACAAGGATGTAACCCGATGCAGAAACAAGATGCAAAAAGTGTGCTGGTTTTGTTGACTACATTATAAAAAATATATACACACAGGGCAAACGTAAAGGTGAATGTGTTAAGGGAAATAAAGGCAAAACTTCTTTCAAATTTCCTTGGCAGAAAAAGCAAAAAGTGGGATTAAAACAGTTGTGTTACACGTGGGTACGAACGATATAAAGGGGTTACAGGAGCCAAATGAGGTTATGGCTAAGGTGTATAGTGCAATCAGAAGTACAAAAGGAATATTATTTGCATGCAACAAGTGTAGTGAATAGTGTACTAAGAGATATAAGTGAAAACTAAATGAAGAAATAGAATGGGCCTGTAACACCTTGCATGCAGCTTATGTAAGCACAAATTCTTAGATGTAATTTGCTTGGGTAGCGATGGGTTACATTTAAATAGAAAGGGCTCGACACTCTTAGGGCAGATGATTAATAAGGTAGTAAACATATGCATGGAACATAAAAACAAAACCCTGAAACAGAGGTTAGGAAAGCAGGGCAGCGAACGAAACAGAGGAAACAAAAAATCGCAACGCAAGAAAGGATATATGGAAAGCACCATTTAAAACAGAGGGTTGTGAGGAAATTAAGTTTTTCACCAGAATGTCCAGTAAACAAGTAATAAAAGGACATTAATAGAATTATAATGAAAGGAACCAAACATATTTACAGAACATAGTGTAAAACAGAAGGATGTAATAGCATTTAATTATCAGAGTTGTAATCTAGGAACGTACTACTATAGATAACATGATCATGCAGCATTGGCCATATATATACAAAATGAACTGAGCTTTAGAGAAATAGATTGCAATAAATTAGTGGTAGATATGGTATGTGAAATGGCAGCACTATAAATTAACTTAAAAGGCAAAAAGTGTAATAGTTGCTGGGGCGTGTAGAGCGCCACTTTGAGATTGTAATAATTCTTTTCTACAACATATCAACATTACCAATTACCAGATTAAAATTTTAATGGGAGACTTAAATAACACATAGTGCACCCAAAATTACATTAATGCTAACACTAAATAGGCATAACTTAAAAGTAGGTATAGTAGAACCCACTAGAATTACCCTGGATCTCCTGGTTTCCGTCCAGTCGCAACCCGAAGATCCGTGGTTCAAACCCCAGCCATGACATTGTATTTTTCAGTTTGACTCTCTATTCAAAACCGTAGTTATAGATAGCTAGTGCGAAGGAACGATTAATTTCTATCAGTTAACTTAAAATTATGGGTTTGCATATGATAACAGAGTAAATTCCGCACAAATTTTACATCGATGTTTGCATACATTCACAAACCTAATTATGTTTTGAAATGTGAGAAGGGAGTAAAGCACTTCATGATATACTTAAATTTGGTATGACTTCTTACCTTCATGAACTGAATTATGTGTTTTCAAATGTGAAAACTGAGTAAAGCTCTTATCACAAACTTTACACTTGTGTTATTTCTTACCTTCATGAATTAAATGATGTGTTTTCAAATGTGATAACTGAGTAAACCTTTTATCACAAACTTTACATTGGTGTGGCTTGTTATCCTCATGAACTAATTTATGTCTTCTAAAATTTGATAAATCAGTAAAGCTCTTATCACAAACTTTACATTGGTGTGGTTTCTTACCCTCATGATTAAAGTTATGTGTTTTCAAATTGTTCAAGTGAGTAAAGCTCTTACCACAAACTTTACAACGGTGTGGCTTCTTACCTTCATGAACTAAATTATGTATTTTCAAAGTTGATAAGCGAGTAAAGCTCTTATCACATACTTTACATTGATGTAACTTCTTGCCTTCATGAACTGAATTGTGTGTTTTCAAAGTTGACAGGTCAGTAAAGCTCTTATCACAAACTTTACATTTGTGTGGCTTCTTACCTTCATGTACTAAATTATGTCTTCTTAAATTTGTCAAGTGAGTAAAGCTCTTATCACAAACTTTACACTGGTGTGGCTTCCTACCCTCGTGAATTAAGTTATGTGTTTTCAAAGAGAACAGGTGAGTAAAGCTCCTATCACAAATTTTACACTGGTGTGGTTTCTTGCCCTCATGAATGAGATTATGTATTTTTAGATAGGACAGACTGCTAAAGGTCTTTGCACAAATACTACACTGTTGTGGCCTTTTGCCATCACTACCCAAACTTTTGGATTTGGAGTATAAAGGCTGTGTGCACATATCACCCTCATCACTGCTTTTCCCATATTTTCTGGAGTAAACATCTTTCTTTACACTTAGGATTTCTGTAACATCACATTTTTTATATTCAAATTCAAAATGATCCATTCCATCATATAAGCTAGTATGTCTTGCTTGGAGCTCAGCAGAGAGCAAAGGTAAATTGCCCTGAATAGCACCAGCAACTGTTTCTGGAGAAATTCTGAAAACATAATATGTCAGTTAACACACAAAAATAGGTGACGAGTCTAGTTAAATCAATCCATCTTCGTGAGATCCACGGTAGAGTATGCTGTACTGTAGCCTGTATAAATTCTCCAGCAGATGGCAGCATGAGCAATTGGACCCTGCTAGCTCAATAGGAGCTAGGGAGCATTTTGCAGCTTTTGTTATTGCATTTCACCCCTAACTGGATTGAGAGAACAGCTTCTTACAAAACTACAATGCATTGTTTGCAGCAGCGCAAATGCTTCTTTTAAGGTAAGTGCAAATTAACACTTAAGAGCAGCGTGTTTGTTTTAAAAATATACATTTTCTTTCATGATATTAAAAGATAACTTATATCTTAAATACTGTGACTTCCCTGAGCGACCAGACCGTTTTACGGCGCCATTGGACTGTGTAACGAGTGGCGCGTCTGCCACTCTCTCATCACAGATCAAACTCCCCTGGCACGGCAGTAGTAATGAGGACTGTGTGCATGTTTTGAGTGACACTGTGCTGCCTCTAAGTGATAATTTGTCAATTATAACATATTTTTGTGTTTGATACATATGTGAGATCTGTAAGGTGTTGTAGAGAATGTCAACATCATTACGCAGGCATCTCAATTCCTAGCATGTCAACTTTCATGAACTTGTCACAAAAGTCAAACGTACATGATGGTTTAAGAAACCAAAATATCTTAAAACCACAGTGTGCTATTACAAGAGAAGCTTGATGTCCAGATCCGGTTAGAGCACTGAATCCAAAATTCCTAAGACGTATAGCCCAACAGGTTGGCATTTCCAAAGACATGGAGTTTAGGCAACGAAACTTCTGAAACTTAAGCCATACAATAAAAAGTAGTTCATGTTTTACAACCACAAGATTCTGCGCCTAGGGTTAATTATTGCAATTGGTTTTTAGAGTCCGTTTATAATGGTGTCATAGAACCACTTTTAGGGTTCTTCACTGATTAAGCGTGCTTTTATCTTACAGACCACGTTTCTAAAAAAAAACATAGATAATAGGCTAGAGCAAATTCCTATATTATTCATGAAATTGTCACCATACAGCAAAAGTTGAGATTTGATGTGCACTGAGTGTGCATAGAATAATTGGTGTGATATTTTTTGGGTAGAAATATCATTGACTTTTTTTATATTTAAATTTGTCTATCGTTCTGTGTACACAGTCTTTAATAAAACCATTAATTAAAGCAGTATCAATAATATGTCTATATTCTTTATTAAATTCCTCTTTACTCAGGGGTATATTTATTAACCAATAGAGTTAATTGATGTGAAATGGAATTAAAGATTTTATTTTTTATGTAGTTATCCTTATGAGTAGCCTTCCTATAAATACCAAAAGTTTAATTTATTATTTCTTTTTATCTTTAGATCTAGAAAAGGAAGAAATCCATTAATTTCAATTTCTAATGTGAATTGTATAGCTTTATGTTGTAAATTTAGTAACTTTAAAGCGTCATTTATGTGTTTATCAGGAACAATAGCAAAGATATCAACGTCTATACCAATAGAGTCAACATGAAAAATTCAATGCCAGGACAAGGAGATCCAGGAGATCTGTGGTTCAAATCCCGCCCATGGCCTTGAATTTTTCATGTCTTAGCATAGATACAGCTAGTAAGCAAAAATTATGAATTTCCATCGATTAACATAAAATATATATACCAAGTTTAAAAAATTAAAGGGAATACTTTAGTTACTTGCATTTCGAAAAAACTCATAAAAAGGATCTGCAAGAAAAGGTGAAAGAGGATTACCCACTGCTAAGCCAGAAGTTTTTTTAAAAAATTCACCATTGAAAGTGAAAAAATGTTGATCTAAACAAAAATTAGTAAGTTTAACATACTCAGCTATTAAAACCTCATGTAAATTTATTGAATTTCATCCATTTTCTTAAAAAATCAAACATTTTTCTCTAGAAATACTAGGAAATATGGCAGTTACCTCAAAAGAAACAAGTTTATCGGTTTTAGATAATACAACATAATTAATCCTTTTTCCTAATTGAAAAGAATTTTTAATACCTAAAACTCTCAAATTTTTCAAAGTTACTAAATGTTTTATGTAACCATTTAGCCAAATTCTAAATTGGTGAATTTATACAATTTACAAGAGGTTAAATTTTATTTCCAGGTTTATGAATTTTAGGAAGAGCGTAAATTCTAGGTAAATCAGGATTACTAACTGCTACAAAATATTGGTATAACTTTAGTTCCTCAGAATAAATATTCTCTAAAAAAGATAACATTCCTGATAATAGAAAATCTGGCATTTATCAATTTAATTGGTTAGATTGTGATTCAGTTTATATTGGAAAGACCAAATGTAATTTAGACACCAGAATGAAAGAACATTTTTGGAACATTAAGTACAAACAGACTGACAAAATGGCCATTGCAAATCATTTTTGGTAATTTAATGATCAAATAAATCTATAGGTTAAATTATTAAAACAATTAATTGGTCCAATAAATTTAAAGGTTTGGGAAAAAATATTTATTAAAAAAAATTAAAATCGCAGAATGAATTTTGAAATACTGACAATCGATTCTATCTTTAGGTTTGCTTTGTTTAGAGATTTTGGTAGTACTGACAGAAATGTAGTGACCTTTAGTGATCCTAACATTGACAATGAGATTGCAGATGCAAACAAATGTTTACGAAATTGGGATCTCAATCAATAAGAAATTTTACATCATTTCTTTAAAGATAAGTGAAGTTTCTGTTACAAATAATTATATGTGTAGTGTTTGTTGCTGCACTGTCACTAACCTCATTTATTACGTAATTAATGTGTTAGTGTCATTAGTAATATTGTATTGGTCTGTGGCACAAAGAACCTGTAAATAAATGAAGAAAATCTATGCTAATATAGTTATGGTACACATTTACATATGAGCATAATTACAAATACATATATATTTTTGATGCATGGTACTGATAATGTATACATAATCTGTTGCATTTTGTATAATCTGGAAAGTTCTCAGATTTAAAATCTGTTTTGGACCCATACGATTCCACTTAGAGGAACTTGTACTGTATGTCCATTGGTATCCGCTCAAGAGTTCAATTAGACATGCTAAAACATAAATGTGAGAGTTGTATAAGAACAAAAGTAAACAAAACACAAAAGGCAGAAAGCTCGTAACTGGAAAGGGTCAAACCTTACCTTGAGGATTTTACTGCAGGAAGGTTCACATCCTGTAACAGAATAATTCAAATGTACAGTTTGACAGAATTATCTATAGTGTTGATGACCTATATTATATGGCTAAAACATATGTGGAAACAAATATTTGATAGAGTCGACATGAAAAATTCAATGCCATGGCTGGGATTTGAACCACAGATCTCCTGGTTTCCATCCAGTTGCTCTTAACCTTTGAGCTACCATGGCCAACGTGCCATCCTGACATTAAATTCTCCATTTGACTTGTATATTTTCCCGGTAGACCACTAGGGGCTCTAGCATCTGAGATACACCGTTTGTGGCTACTTACTATAGTAAGTACTTGAGTCCCAGGCTTCATCATTTAACTCTTATTATTTTAGTTAATTGATGGAAATTGATCATTTCTCCACACTAGCCGTTTATAGGCTAAGGTTTTTGATGGATAAAGTCGACATGACAAATTCAATGCCATGGCCGGGGTTTGAACCTCGGATCTCCTGGTTTCCATCCAGTCGCTCTTAACCTTTGAACTACCATGGCCAACGTGCCATCCTGACATGGCATTGAATTTTTCATGTTGACTCTATCCATCAAAAACCTTAGCCTATAAACGGCTAGTGTAGAGAAATGCTTAATTTTCATCAATTAAGTAAAATATTTGATATCTTATCATGTAATGAGGCATAAGAAAACCAAGACAGGGAGGAAGTATTTAATTGTTTCGTTTAGAGAACACAGAACTGACAAAAGAAAAGTTTAATAAATCAGAATATATTATTCAAATGATCAAGCATTCAGGAAACTTAATACAGAAACTTATAAAAAACAGCAGAAGGGAAAAAATAATAATATGCATCTACATATTTAACATACAATGATGCAACCAGTGGAATCCTCACTACAAACTGTATCTAGATTAATGATAATAATAAAGCAGTACACACAAATGGCTTTCAGGATAGAGGTCTTCTCAACACAATTGCCCCTCTAAGCTATTTTTATAGAGTGCAATACCCATTACACCTTGATGTAAATAAGTTTTTGCATTATGATGGGTAGACTTAAAGGCCAACACTCTCTGACTGGGGATTAATGGAGCTCAGCTTCAGCTGCTGCTAGGAATGGCTCCTTTGCTAACTTGGGTGCCTGCATACCATACAGGGTACCTGGTTATTCCTGAAGCGGGTCTAGTGAGATCATAGACCCCAGAGACTTGAGGATACTTTGATGTTGAGGTATCCTTGCATAGAGTTTTTAAGCCTAGTGCCTAATTTAAGTGTAAAGCTGCCTATGTCCATTCTTTTTACATATTTTTACACAATGATATCCAAGATATATCGTAAATTGTTGGGTCACATTTTAGGAACTGATACCTACAATGCTACGAACATACATGATGCTGAGTTATATACTAAAGTGATAATAGGAATACACTGGTAACAATGCATCTCAGGAGATGTTGAAGATGTTCATAATGACTAAACATGGACTACTGAATCTGCATTGTGATTCCTAGATTATGTTACAAAGCATTCAACTATACTGTTCCATGTCACACACTTGTTTCCTTTGTTATTATTATTTAATGAACATCTCCAACACAGCTCGTAAAAGATACTAAATGAAATGGGAAAATCATGCTCAAATGAGCCAAGGGTCCACAGAATTTAAACCAAAATTCAACTTCCAAGTAAACAAGAAAAAAGTTAATTTGATTATGATCATGCCTGACATAATTTCTGCACAGTTTACAGGTGGTATTATAGTCTTCACAAAAGTTAAAGGCATATAGAGGCGGGTTGCACTGTAGACTCCAGCGAATCCTAAGCTTGCCCCAATTACCAGCACTGCCAAATGTGGTACACGCATCTCATGCGCCTGAACTGAGAATATTATCTCATTAATTATTCTTGGATAAATACTTGAAAATGACAAATGACAACCTTATAATAAGAAAGATTTTTATTTTCTGGTCATCACCGTACAAAAGTCCTGTCTCTATGATATTCAGAACCTGAGTGATGCACCTTTTATCTTTCATATGGCTACCCAACATCCATCCAATACAGATAAGCCTGAAAAACAGTACCATTTCTTCCTTAAAACACTTTTCTCAAGCATAAGTAAACAGTGCACCTATTGCATGCTGTTTGAAACAGACCGAGTTAATGTTCAGTGCATTTTCAGAGTAGGGTTTGTTATTTTGTTGAAGTGAATGACATCATTAAGTTGTGTGTTGAACTTGAGCTGAAATATTATTAATATTACATTAAATTCTTATTATACACATATCTTTTCTCCAGCGTTTGTGATTCAAGTGCATGAACATGTCCCTCGAAGCTGGGACAAGTGATTTTTTGATCAACAAACATGAAGTGATTCATTCTAAGGGCAGAAAACTTATATTTAATATGAACAAGCTTTCACGAAAGCCCTCCAATTCAGAATATAGGGCAACCATAGATTTTTTTTTAAAAACCCAGCAATTAACTGTGGAAGCTTGTGGCATAGGTAGCGTACACACAGTCACAAATTTGTAGTGAAGCTACTTCATCCTTAGAAAAAGGGACCAGGCTGTATTTCAATCTCCAGGAAAGACCCACAAAGTTGGAAAGCGAGTTAATGGATTAGAAACTGTAAGCTGTTCCACCGCTATGAAATGTGTGTCAAGATAAGATTTTAAAGCTTTAGGAAAATTTAATGTGTTGTTTAATTATCGGAAAAATAGGCTGAACATTTGCTCTTATGTAGAGAAGAGGTCATCACTGTACATGCACTATGCTTGACAACACCACTCTGCTTCAGCATTGGCCACTGTTCATATGCCTTTAACTTTTGCGAGCGGTATAGTAGAATGTAATGCCACAATAAATTTGACACTTGCATTTCATGGGTCACTTATAAGTAGCCCATTGTCTGCATGTTCTTCTAGGGTAGGTCACTTTCAGCAGACTATACTGAGCCTGTTTTGTATGCAGAATGTGTCAAATATCCAGCACAATGGCTACTGGCATGATATATAGTTTGAATTTATAAGTTATTACCAAAAAACAACCTAAACAAAGAATGTGGCAATTTATCACAAACTAGACATAGATGTTACAACATTCTGGCCAATAGATATCACCTGACCTAAGCTCCATGGCCGGTCATTATAGTGTGAGTGAGTGTGTGTTGTTTAAGGGCCCGTCGACAACTAGGTCATTTGGGCCCTGCGGTCATTATAAACACCTCTTGAATCTGCAAATGCAATAGCAATGCTTCCTCACCGGAATCCTGTAAAGTGAAGTGTTTTTGGTAGGTAGTACTAAACAAGCAACAGATAAACTCAAAATTCTGCTGCATTCTCAATACAGTTGGCAGTAGTCTATAAACTTATTTTGCCTCTACTTAAGAGGAAAGAACGGACACCCTAGTTGTCAGCAGCCAGTAGTCGCTCTCTCTGAAGATGTCCAAAAGGCTTACACATAAAAGATCAGGTGATATCTCCTGGATTGGACCAAGGCCTACAGGCCCAGAAATTACATTGATGATTACATCTTTAGCACTTACTTTATACACAAAACAGTGTAAGCCTTGTGGTATCTAGAACACATTTTAGCATCTAGTTGCATATTTATCTAACTTAACAACTTAAAATTATATAATTATGCATAACAAATTACTTTGTGACATGCAGGTACAATCATATCTACTATCAGTTATGATTATAGCTGGGTTATCTGTTGCCTTTGAATCTTTGACTTAATTTGCCATTCATTTTACTTTTTAAGAGTAGTAGGTTATAATATTCTTCTAAATCACAGAATATATTGGGATGACAATTACCAAACATCTTCTAACTACAATAGGCTTCTAGATAACTTACCTTAATATTATCGCAAACTGCTGATGTTTCCATTTCCAAATGCCAAGGTTCTTCTTTAATTTCTATTTTGTTACACACTTCATGATCACTATTGTATTTGTTATCCATCATTTCAGGATCCTCGGGAAGAAATTCTTCCTCATTCTGTTCAACCTCATTTGTCCTATCTATCTCGTAGTTGTTGTTACATGTAGCAGTTTCAGTCTTAATCTGCTTTACAGTATGTTTGATAAAAGGAGTCTCTGATTTAATTTCTGTTTTGACTGTCATGTCACAATCATACAGAAACACAGCATCAATACTTGGCTTCATAGTATTAACCTTCTGAACTCTATCTCCCTCATTCAGCGAGGCTACGTTGTCTGTGAGGGGATCCTCTTCTTTGATTTCTATTTTCTTTTCCATTTCAAACAGCTGTCAAATTAGATGTAGATCTTACTTTTAGAAACAAATCTGTGAAGAAGGAATCATATTATATATTACAAAATATATATAAATTTAACCATAACCTTCTTTGAATCCATCAATATTTCTTTCTTTCAAACTACCCCACACACCACTGTTCTCTTATTGTACAAACAACTCCTTGGAAAGCTGAACCAGACTTAAGAATCTCAAAGACATATCCAGCTCAAACTAGAGATACTTGTCAGTTTATGCCAATGCTACTACTACTCCAGCTAGGTTACTGAGATACTGCACCAACATTAAACCTCCTAATCATCTTAAAATGTTGTGTTATAGATCAAAGCAACCTCAAATGTTAGATATAAGTGAAACAAATTATTATGTTCGCAACTTTTATGTTTAGTTTGTATTTTGTAAACTGTTCTTTCACAATACTCATGTATAGGAAATAATTTGAAGATTAAACGAAACAAAGATTAGCTATAAAGTATCTGCAGCATTACAAATCATCTTTGGGACATGATATCTCTGTATTTGACATTGCCTTTAAGGTTTACTGCAATATTTGTATTAAACAAGGTTTAATACTTGTATGGCCATACCTTTTCAGCTAACAGAACATCCACAGAGAGGAACAAATCCCATAGTTTGGTAGATATCATTTTTCATGTGTAGTACAACTTTCCAACTTAGCAAAACAAATGCCTATACCTAAACATCTTTTGTAGGTGACAATATTGAGTTTATAGCATACTGTTAGCTATACAAACAGTATATATGGCAATGGCATAACTTTTTCTACTTTTCTAGTAAATATTGCTACAAACACTAAGCTACTTTATGTTAATCGGGGTGTAAGGGATAGTGATGCGCCTCTTATAGCCTCTCCTATCCAAATCTCATCCTCTTCCTGCCCGTGGTGCACCCTGCTTTAACAGATGAGGCTCTGGGGACCGAGCTACAGCAGTATAACTGTTCCATCAAAATGGAGGAAATGCCATTTATAAATTTACTGCTGACCTGTCATGGCAGTAGGAATGTCCTTCATCTGGCAAATGAAGGAAAGGCTGGTGATGTCATAATGATTTGCCAAGCCTGATCCGGCAGATCCGTAAACCAACGACAGGTGTGTTCCCTCCACAATATGAGGGTTAAGAAGGAACGATTCAACTGCCTACTTATAAAAAAGAGGTGTCCATAAGAAACAGTTGAAACCTGCTCAATAAACTATGTTTATGTCTCTTTCTACAAAACAATCCGGAGTAATAGTCCCCCGTTCGAATCTCCGGGTGGGGACTGTATTTGGAGATTTGAACATACTACAATGGAATGCAACAGGATTAAGTCAAGATAAGAAAGCAGAACTCCATAAGTTACTACATGAGCAAAACATTGATGTCTTTGGTATTATGGAAGCAAATATTTGAGAAGATCAAATGAAATATTATGAAATGAAAGGATATACAATTTATCTTCTTCCAAAAAGTAGGCAAATTGCTAGTGGAATCTTAATTGGAACAAAGAAAAATTTAATCTCAAAATTAAAAATTATTAAAATGATGAATGAAAATGATAAATTTGAATTAACATAAATCCTTTCATGGAAGTGTTGAAAACAGTGTTGTTGTATAAATTAAATTAATTGGGAGTCGATTAATAACACAAAACAACACTCACTTTTAAATTTTCCCGGAACCGGTTTCTGAGGCCTTCCCTCTATCTTCAGCCGGACATCGACTTGTTCTCATTGGTGTGGCTGGCAATATTTTGTCATCGGTCTCCTCTGGTGGCGGTTCGAGGAACTTACTGAACAAATCTTTCTGGGGGATGTCGAAATTGAATACTTTGTTCCTATTTTTTGAAATAAAGATTTGTTCCCATGCGGACAGTTCTTCTTTTCCTGTTGTATGTTTTAGTAATTTTGGTCCTGGATTAATGTTGTGGTTTTTTTCCCAAAAATGCGTGGCAACTGCTGATTTTTCTAATTGTTTGTATTTTATCTTCCTAAAGTGCTCCTTTGCTCTTGTTTCTAAATTTCTTTTGGTTTTCCCAATATAAATTTCACTACAGTCACAGCATTCAATTTGATATATACCAGATTTTTTGTTAGATGGAATGGCATCTTTGATGTTTGAGCAAATTAGGTTTTTTAAGGAGTAATGGTTCACTGGAGCTAGTTGAATGTTTTGTTTTTTGAAGACTTTTTTGAATTTATCAAAGGCCCATGGATGGTAAGTGAATTTTTTGAAGATCATTTTAGTTTCTGTAGCAGAGAGGGTTGTGGTTTCCTTTAGTAGTTTCTTCTTTTTTGCTAAGTTCACTTTTTTGTCTACTAGTGATTTGGGAAAGTCATTTATCTGTGCTATTTCAATAATTTTGTTGTATTCTATTTTGTATTCTTCTGTTGTGAGAGGGATGTTGACCAGTCTGTGTGCTAAACTATTAAAGATTGCCTGTTTGTGGGATCTTGGATTGTAACCATTAGCTTTTATGTAGTTGTCTGTCTGTGTTGGTTTTCTGTAAATGCCAAAGTTTATTCTATTTTTATTTCTGATTATTTTTAGATCTAAAAATGGTAAATACTCATCTTTTTCAACTTCTACAGTGAACTTGATGCTTTTTTCTTGAATATTTAACAGTTTTAGTGCATCACTGATGTGTTTTTCTGGCACTATGGCAAATATGTCATCTACATATCTTTGCCAGAGTTTGAACATCCATGGGAAACCTTTAGTGATCCTTATTTCTAGTGCACTCATGTACAGATCGGCCAGGAAGGGTGATAAGGGGTTGCCCATTGCTAAACCAGAAGTTTGATGGAAATATTTTGTTTGAAACTGGAAGAAATTCTGTTCTATGCATAATTTGGTAAGTTCGATGTAATCTGAAATTTCAAGTGATGACATTCCAAGTGATTTGAGCCATTTTTCTATCAATGTTGGGAGTTATTTAACTGGTGTGCTGGGAAACAGTGATTTAACGTCAAATGAGACTAGTGTGTCTTCTTCATTTAGTTCAGTATCCTTAATGTGTTCTATAAGTTCATAGGTGTTTTTGATGCTTAGGCTATCGAATTTTGGAAATGAGTTGAATTTGTTTGTTAGCCACTTTGCAAGTTTGTATGTTGGTGAATTTATACTGCTAACTATAGGTCTCATTGTTATGGATGGTTTGTGTATTTTGGGTAAGCCATAAAGTCTAGGTAAGGTTGGGTTATCTCGTTTAACTGCATATTTGTTTGATATTATACTTGATTTTGCTATTGTTTTTTCAAGTATAATATCAAACAAATATGCAGTTAAACCAGATAACCCAACCTTACCTAGACTTTATGGCTTACCCAAAATACACAAACCATCCATAACAATGAGACCTATAGTTAGCAGTATAAATTCACCAACATACAAACTTGCAAAGTGGCTAACAAACAAATTCAACTTATCTCCAAAATTCGATAGCCTAAGCATCAAAAACACCTATGAACTTATAGAACACATTAAGGATACTGAACTAAATGAAGAAGACACACTACTCTCATTTGACGTTAAATCACTGTTTCCCAGCATACCAGTTAAACAACTCCCAACATTGATAGAAAAATGGCTCAAATCACTTGGAATGTCATCACTTGAAATTTCAGATTACATCGAACTTACCAAATTATGCATAGAACAGAATTTCTTCCAGTTTCAAACAAAATATTTCCATCAAACTTCTGGTTTAGCAATGGGCAACCCCTTATCACCCTTCCTGGCCGATCTGTACATGAGTGCACTAGAAATAAGGATCACTAAAGGTTTCCCATGGATGTTCAAACTCTGGCAAAGATATGTAGATGACATATTTGCCATAGTGCCAGAAAAACACATCAGTGATGCACTAAAACTGTTAAATATTCAAGAAAAAAGCATCAAGTTCACTGTAGAAGTTGAAAAAGATGAGTATTTACCATTTTTAGATCTAAAAATAATCAGAAATAAAAATAGAATAAACTTTGGCATTTACAGAAAACCAACACAGACAGACAACTACATAAAAGCTAATGGCTACAATCCAAGATCCCACAAACAGGCAATCTTTAATAGTTTAGCACACAGACTGGTCAACATCCTTCTCACAACAGAAGAATACAAAATAGAATACAACAAAATTATTGAAATAGCACAGAAAAATGACTTTCCCAAATCACTAGTAGACAAAAAAGTGAACTTAGCAAAAAAGAAGAAACTACTAAAGGAAACCACAACCCTCTCAGCTACAGAAACTAAAATGATCTTCAAAAAATTCACTTACCATCCATGGGCCTTTGATAAATTCAAAAAAGTCTTCAAAAAACAAAACATTCAACTAGCTCCAGTGAACCATTACTCCTTAAAAAACCTAATTTGCTCAAACATCAAAGATGCCATTCCATCTAACAAAAAATCTGGTATATATCAAATTGAATGCTGTGACTGTAGTCAAATTTATATTGGAAAAACCAAAAGAAATTTAGAAACAAGAGCAAAGGAACACTTTAGGAACATAAAATGCAAACAATTAGAAAAATCAGCAGTTGCCACGCATTTTTGGAAAAAAAACCACAACATTAATCCAGAACCAAAATTACTATAACATACAACAGGAAAAGAAGAACTGTCCGCATGGGAACAAATCTTTATTTCAAAAAATAGGAACAAAGTATTCAATTTCGACATCCCCCAGAAAGATTTGTTTAGTAAGTTCCTCGAACCGCCACCAGAGGAGACCGATGACAAAATATTGCCAGCCACACCAATGAGAACAAGTTGATGTCCGGCTGAAGATAGAGGGAAGGCCTCAGAAACCGGTTCCGGGAAAATTTAAAAGTGAGTGTTGTTTTGTGTTATTAATCGACTCCCAATTAATTTAATTGAATTAACATATTTGAACTTATGGAAAGGAAAGGAACAATTCTCAATATATTTTGCCTACAATCCTCTGAATAATGTTCTAGAATTGAATTTTTTGAATATAACTAAAAAAACTATCATAATGGGTGATTTCAATGCCCACTGCAAATGTTGGGGCTATAAAGATACTAATCCACCATGGAGAGTAACAGAAGACTGGCCACATTCCAATAATATAGAATTAATCTTCAATAAGGACAATATTGGTACATATATCCATGACAATGGTTTAACATATAATCCAGATCTATTATTTGTTTCATCAGATTTAATAGATAGAACGTCACGTAATATTTCTGAAAGTATGGGATCCAATCATTGAGCAACAATTGCTGACATAACATTAAGTAAAAACAAGACAAAGACTAACAATAAAAGCTCTTGGAATTTCAAGAAAGCCAACTGGAAGGGATACCAAATAGAATTAGAAAAATTAATGCCCTCTATGATCAAAACCACTAACATTTCTCCTAACAAAATTAATGATAATCTCTGCCAGCTTCTACTACACACTGCAAAAAAGTACATCCCTAAAGGAAAAGTTAAAACTTACAAACCCTTTTGGTCTAAACATTTAGAGACCTTAAAAAATGAACGAGAATCAGCTAGAAAGTTAGCTGAAATTAACAAAGATCCTAAAAGTACTCTGAACTGGAAAATCAAAACAGCAAAATTCAAAAAAGAAATCCTCTGTGCAAAAAGAAACTTCTATAATAAATTTATTGAAACTATTGATTATAGGAAAGATAATAAAGCCATACATAAGTTCATTTCAACACATTATAAAGATAATGTTTCTAAACATCCTATTATATATAAAGATAAAGAACTAACTGATATCCAAAAAATTGCCAGTGTATTTATTTCAAATTTTACATCATCCAAAATTCCAAGAATATACAAAAAGCTAGAGAAGAACATAAAGAAGGAAATAAATGAAATAAAGAAAAAAAATAAATAAACCTTATTTAATTTCAACAGATGAAATATTTTATCATGAATTTACAGCTTCTGAACTTTATATAGCTATTTGTAAACCACCTAATAGAAAAGCTCCAGGGCCAGACAAAATTCATCCAGTAATCATTAAAAATTTAGGTAAAAAAGCAAAAACTATATTACTCAAAATCTATAATCATGTCTAGAAATCTTCTGTTCCATCCAATTGGAAAAAAGCTATTATTATTCCAATACTCAAACCCGGCAAATCAGCAGCTGATATAAACAACTATAGACCTATATCATTAATCAGTGTTTTAGCAAAAATTATGGAAAGAATGATTTCAGCTAGAGTAAATTGGTATCTTGAACAACATAATCTTCTATCACCCTGCAAAGCCGGATTCCAGAAAAACCATACAACCAGTGAACAAGTAATTAAACTCAGTCAAGAAATTAAAGAGGGATTTAATAGAAAAGAAGACACCTTAACGGTATTTGTTGATCTGAAATCTGTGTATGATACTGTATGGAGATGTAATCATATCAAGAAACTACAACAGATGGGAATTAAAGATAATATGCTTCGCTGGATATCAGAATTTGTCTCAGAAAGATATTGCGCAACTTCTTATGGTTCATCATTATCAAGATTCAAAAAAAAATCCATCTAGGTTTACCTCAAGGAGCAGTACTTAGCACTACTCTATTCAATATCTATATAAATGATCTGCCCAAACAACTTCAACAAACAGGCATCAACACTGCATTGTAAGCAGATGACTTAGTAATTTGGAAATCAGGCAAACTTGAAATTCTAAAGACAAATATTCAAAATTCTTTGAATACCCTTAAACAATGGTGTTCTAAAAACATCATGGAAGTAAACACTGTGAAAAGTAACTATAAGCTCTTCTCTCTAAGAAGGAAACAACCCAGTATTACCTTAAGTTATGATAATATCAAATTAACCAGAACACAAAATCCTCAATATCTTGGAATATTGTTTGACAAAAAATTAACTTGGAAAAAACTTATTGAAAAAATTAGAGATAAAGCAATTAACCGTTTTAAGATATTAAAAAGACTTGCAGGAACTAAATGGGGTTGTTCAAGATCTACATTAAATACTACATATAATACATATATAAGGCCAGTTCTTAATTACTATGGAGAAGTACTGATAACATCATCACCTTCAACTTCCATGATACTGGAGCGCACACAAAATCAAGCTCTTAGGTTAATTACTGGAGCTATAAAAACTACTCCTATAATAACCTTACAAGCATTTACATGTAACAGACCCATAATGACAGATTTAGAAGTGCAAGCCCTTTTAACTATGAAAAGCTCTTAAGAATTCCAGAGAGTAATAAATGGCTAAAACAACACACATTCACCATCAGTTTGAAAACTCAATTAGGCTTCATACAGAAAGTTCAACAACTAAGAAATAAACTAAATTACCCATCCAAAAAAGAACCTTTCATGTCTCTTAATAACCCACTGAACATCATTGAATTAGAATACTACCTAGATTTACTTGCAGATTTTAAAAAGAAGGAATACTCATCTACAGAAGTTAAGCATATGCTCTTGAAACCATAAATGTAAGATATCCAGCTGACCAATGGACACACATCTATACAGATGGCTCTCTTTGCAATCAAGAAGATGGAGCAGGAGCAGGAGCTACCTGTAAATTCTTTTCTTTCTATAAGCATGTTGGAATTTACTTAACAAGTTTTGATGGAGAAATTGATGCAATTTATACTTCCTTACAAAATCTATTTGCCTGGACAAATAAGCTTTCAAACATAGTTTTCTTAACAGATCCTAAAGCAGCTATTCAGGCTATTATTTCAAATGACAGCCCAAAAACCGAAAAGATAAATGAAATTCATAATATGATTAAACAACTTCAAAATTCAAATATATGTATAGTTTTCCAATTGTTCGTGTCGTGCTTAATTTAATGTAGAGGACCACCTTGATTTTAGCTGTAACCAAGGAAACTGTTTTTGTGGACTGTACTCAATAGAGCTGTATTTATATCACTAGATAAATTTATTGCACACGCTACATTTCTTATGTGAATAATCATGAAGAAGACAACAATACATTTAATAAATAAATGAAGTATTAAAACTTAGTGCCCCTAACACCAGATGGCAGAGTGATCGGAGCTCCGTAGTAGTGGAAGAAGAGGAAGGTTCATTTAGTCACCAAACAGCTGAGGATGAGATCGAATGATCTTGAAAACGTTTCAATTATACAACAAGTGAAGTTGAGTGTAAACATAGTGACTCATAAATCAAACTTAAATACATTTAATATTTGAGATAAACTAAAACGGTTCTTTCATTGCAACAACAGCTGCACGCAGCCACACAACGAAGCACATCGCATGTCTCAACATGTCTGTAACTAAAAAAAGAAGAAGAAGCCTCTTTTCTTGCGCGCTGGCGAGTCACATGATCAGCTGGCCGCATAACCGGCGCCAAGTGAAATATTCATGTGCCCGCCGGAACAAATGACGATAATGGCGCAAACATACTGGGGCCCAAAAAACTGAACAGTTTTTTAATTTAACATAGACACACTTTGAAAAATATCACTGTTGTTCTTGAACTGGCAGAGGACACAGTTTCACAATGGGACACCTATATTCACCCTTAGAAGTTCGCACTGTAGCTACCCGCACTAAACCATCACCACCAGGATAAGTCTCAGTGATGATTCCAAGTTCCCAATGCAAAGAAGATGAATTGTCTTCCATTAGCAGGACCATGGTGTCTGCCTTAAGATTTTCACTGGAACTGGACCACTTTTGCCTCTGCTGGAGTGAATGTAGATAGTTGGCTGACCACCGCTGCCACAGATGTTGTAGACGATCTTGGAGCTATTGCCGTTTCTGTAACTGATTCAGATTGTCAGAACAAGGTGATGGTATGGAAGTCAATGGTTCTCCAATGAGGAAATGACCTGGAGAAAGGTAGGAAGTATCAAAAGGATCATCAGTAAGGCGTAGCAATGGACGGGAGTTCAAGCAAGCCTCAATTTGAATTAGTAATGTGGTTAATTGCTCATAGGTCAGTACTTGTGTACCCATTACTCTGCGAAGATGATATTTAATAGATTTCACTGGAGCCTCATGTAATCCTCCAAAGTGGGGTGAGCTGGGTGGTATAAAATGCCATGTGCATTCATTAGATGAAGCGTAGTCTTGTACAATCTCTTGGTGCTTGCAAAATTGCAAAAGTAGTCTAAGTTCTCTAAGTTTGTTGTTAGCACCTACAAAATTTGTGCCATTGTCACTTAGGACCTCTTTACACAATCCTCGTCGAGCTGTGAACCTTCGTAAGGCAGTAACAAAAGCATCAGAAGTCATGTCTGAAACCAACTCAATGTGAATTGCCTTTGTGGATAAACAGACAAAGATAGCTATGTAGGCCTTCACCTGACTGTTGCTGCAAGGCGAGCCATAATGTAGGAAGAATGGACCAGCGTAATCAACTGCAACTCGTAGAAAAGGTCTCGCTGGAGACACTCTGTAGGTAGGTAGATTGCCCGTTAATTGTTGAGCTCCCTTGGCCTTGAGTTTGAAGCACGGCAGGCACTTGTGTAGGACTGACTTAAGAGTTTCTCCTATTCTTGGTATCCAATACCGTTGTCGAAGAGAAGAGGTAAGTAGCTGATTGGAACCATGCAAAAGTTTAACATGTTCACTTTCAATAATTAGCTTGGTAAGATGATGCATAGGAGGTAAGATGAGCTGATGTCTTGACTGGCAGGAAATTTCAGCCTTGTCAATTCTTCCCCCTACTCGGAGTAAACCTTCATTGTCGACAAATGGATGCAAAGATTTCGATGAGCTTTTAGTAGGAACGTGTCCTTTATCATTAAGTTCTGTTAACTCTGTGATATAAGCTGATTGTTAAGCAAGTTTAATGCAGCAGTGCAATGACTGTTGAAGCTCAAGTGCTGAGAGAGGACCTTGCCGTCTCGTGTTGCTGTTTCTACAGTTGAATGCAAATCTCAGCATGTATGCTGTCACTCTCTGCAGGTGTAACAATTTTGAAAAACGAGAAATGATATCATCACTTTCTGTAGTGACCATCAAGCATGCAGTAGTGCGTTGCTCAGTGGCATCTTGAATATCTAATCGTTTGGGTTGTTCTGGCCAAGATGCAAAGGGTTGTGAGATCCAATCAGGACCTTTCCACCACAAGTCATTTGAGGCAAGAGGTTTAGTGGAAACTCCTCTCGAAATGAGATCTGCTGGATTATTTTAAATAGCTACATATCGCCAAGCAGCAGTTTCTGATAACTCTTGTATTTGTGAAACTCTGTTGACTACAAAAGTCTTCCATTTGTGTGGGTTGGATTTAATCCATGCTAGAAAGATCATAGAGTCCGTCCATAGATAGTTCGGTGAAGTCTGCAGCTTAAGGTTAGCAACAACCTTGTAAAGTTTAGCGAGTAGTAAAGCACCACAAAGTTCAAGCCGAGGAATGGTTTGTTTCTTTAATGGTGCAACCTTGGATTTGGAGCAAAGAAGTCTGGTTTTCACCTCATTGCAGCTGTTCATAGAACGAAGATAAATACAGTCACCATAAGCCTTTTCTGAGGCATCGCAAAACCCATGTATTTGTATGTCCCTTAATGTACATGTGATTAGGACGTGTCTTGGAATATGTATAGCATGAATGATGGACAATGTCTCGCAGAAATTTAGTCATTGTTGGATGAGGTGAGATGGTATCAATTCATCCCAACTGAGTTTTTCCAACCAAAGAGATTGTAGAAACATCTTGGCATTTATGACAGTAGGACTCACTAGGCCTAAAGGATCAAAAATAGATATGACAGAAAGTATGCTTCGTTTGGTGTAGCTAGAATTTAGATTATCCTGAAGAGATGGATTGGCTTGTATCTGGAATTGATCTGTTCCAGAATGCCAGAGGAGACCAAGAGCATGTGCATTTTCACTGCTATCCAATGAAAGTTGAAGTTGTGTCTCTCTGTGTTCCGGTGGAATGGATTTTAAAATATCTTCATGATTAGAACACCATTTCCTAAGTGGGAATCCGTCAGTCTAACATCTGAAGTAGCTGCCTCTGATTATGTAAAGCTTGCTGTAGATCATTATGACCACATAAGCAATCATCTACGTAGAAGGATTCACGGATA
Source organism: Mantis religiosa (assembly GCA_030765055.1). Taxonomy (NCBI): domain Eukaryota; kingdom Metazoa; phylum Arthropoda; class Insecta; order Mantodea; family Mantidae; genus Mantis; species Mantis religiosa. The sequence goes on along the minus strand of CM060956.1, from coordinate 122,247,664 downwards.
GCTTGAGAAGCTAGCGGATATTTAGCCTCTTCCTCTGAAGCTAGTTGATGCAAAGTCCTTATGGCCAAAAAGGATGCAGGTTTGGTACCATATGTGACTGTAGTAAGAGCGTAGTCCTTGATAGGTTCATCTTTGTTTTTTCGCCATACTATTCTTTGGAGATCTTGATCATCAGGATGCAATTTCACTCGCCTGTACATCTTAGAAATGTCAGCTGAGAATGCATAGCGGTAAGTTCTGAAGCGTAAAATTATGGAGGTAAGGTCATTCTGAATAGTAGGACCCAACTTCAGCACATCATTCAAGGACAGTCCTGAAGATGACTGCGCAGATGCATCAAATACAACTCTGGTGTGAGTAGTAGTAGACAAAGGTTTGAAAACTGCATGATGTGGAAGATAGTAACAAGGTTCGCCTTCCTTTGGTGGTGACACTTGCTTCATGTGCCCCATGGATTCATATTCAGAGAGAAATTGAGTGTAATCTTCTTTAAGTGTGATGTCGTTTTGAAGACGTCGTTCTAAGTGCATAAAGCGATTGATGGCTTGCTGTCTAGATTCACCTAAGCGATTTTTGTCCTCCTTGACAGGTAGACGAACTGTAAAGCTACCATCGGCATTACGAGTGGTTGTTTTTACATAGTATTCTTCAGACTCCTTTTCCTCCTTAGTAAGAACATGCTGAGGAAATTCTTCCAAATCCCAGAAACGTCTTAACTGTGTGTCAAGGTTATCAGTGCTGATGAAGAAATTATGCTGAGGCGAAGACTTAGCCTTGTACTTGTATGATGACCTTGGAATAGGAACTGATATTATCCAACCGAGAGCTGTGCTGACTAGTATAGGATTTCCTTGTTTCTTTAAGGATTTCCCATGCAATAACTCGAAGAATAAGGAACTTCCGATTAGGATTTCAACTTCATCAGGAATGTTGAACTTAGGATCTGCTAATGGAATGCTAGAAGGAATATTCCAGTTGCACAAATTGATATGTGTGAAAGGTAGTTTTCCTGTTATACGAGGAAGTAGTAGACATTCAATTTTAGTCTTAAAATCATGTACCATAGATTTCTGATTGACCTGAACATGGTGAGTGGCCGTAGAAATGGTGCCATTTATACCATTGATAGGCGTATCAGCTGTCACCTTGTTAAGCTGTAAGCGCTTCGCAAGATCTGCAGTTATGAAATTGGATTGACTGGCAGAGTCGAGGAGTGCTCTACATTGTATGAGATTGCCATATCTGTCTTCCACTTGCACTAGTGTGGTGGCAAGCAAAACCTGCTGTGTGGATTTTGATTTAAAAGAACAGTAGCTAGATGGCGCGTCAATCGTTCTAGTAGAATCATTTACAGGACTAGATGAAGTTGCACGTGAAGCACTTTCTCTGTTACTATCACGAAGCAAATTGCTGTGAGTGGATGAGCCACAATTGCAGTATGAGGCACGGATACATTTTCTTGATATGTGATTAGGAGCAAAGCAATTGGCACAAAGGCACTTGGATTTAATGAAAGTCCGACGCTTATGCACATTAAGGTTTTTGAAGTTATCACAGTTATGTAGCATGTGATTGCACTGACAAAATGGACATACACGATCACTCGTGGATAAGTAAGAGTGTTTACTGTCTCTGCTGTTGGGCTTAGCAGAGTGTAAATCAGTCTTAGGCTTAACTACCGTCTTGTTACATGCAGTGTTAGCAAGTAATTCAAAAGAGTGTGCTCTTGCTTCTAAAAATTGCATAAGATCCTTCAAAGAAGGGAAGTTTTGAGAATCTATTTTACTCTCCCATTCTCTGCGTGTGGTGTCAGACAAATGTTCTAGGAGAAGTTGCATTAAAATGATTTCATGCAAAGGCACTTCAAGTTTTAATGCTTCAATGGCATTCAAGTTATTTTGAAAATGGTTGAGCAAGGTACGTACGTCATTTACTGTTTCCTTATGCATTACTGGTAGTGCTAACAAATTTTTTATATGAGCTGTAGCTATTAGTCTTGTATTGTTATAGCATGAGCATATGAGCTCCCATGCTACATCAAAATTTTCACTAGTGACAGGTATGTTCTGTATTAGTGAATGAGCTTGTCCCTTGAGAGAGGAAAGTAAGTAATGATATTTCTGAACAGCATCTAAAGCTTGGTTGTTTACCACTAAGCTTGCAAATGTGTCATAGAAATGTTTAAAATGAATGACATCACCCTCAAATTTAGGTAATTGTATCACAGGCAGTTTGATAGCTTTAGCTGCTTGTGACGATTGCGACTGCACTGTGTGCTGCGAATGTCCAGAACCATTTTCTTGCTGTTCATGATCCTGTATTAATTCAGCTAACCTAGCCTTCAATTCGATGTAACTTTTTCTTGTTTCCTCCTTGTGTTCTGCACGCATATCTAATTCAGTTTCCGCTTCCACAAGAGATTCGATTTGGGTCTGAATAGCTTCATATTTGTCCCAAATTTCACTTAAGTTATTGAAAGTAGCTCTCAATATGAAAATGTTGACCTGTTCTGGTAATTTATCAAGAAATTTTCGAACAAAGGTAAATTCTCTTTCGATTATACCCCTTCTTTTGACAAGAGCTTTCAAATCCTGCTCCATATTGAATGGTTATGAGACTTGCTTAAAGGAGAGAAAGAAAGAAAAGGAATGTTCTGACCTGAAATGTGTTGCGATGCAGGCTTCTGCGTCGTTGCGAATGAAATGCTAATCATCTGCTGCGTAGATCCCAATGCCTGGCATCCTGGGGCCCTCTGATGTACATCCATGCAGAAGAAACTGTTGCGTTGCACAATAAATATCCGCCCGTGAAGGACCAATGTTCGTGTCGTGCTTAATTTAATGCGGAGGACCACCTTGATTTTAGCTGTAACCAAGGAAACTGATTTTGTGGACTGTACTCGATAGAGCTGTGTTCATATCACTAGATAAATTTATTGCACACGCTACATTTCTTATGTGAATAATCGTGAAGAAGACAACAATACATTTAATATTTGAGATAAACTAAAACGGTTCTTTAAGTGCAACAACAGCTGCACGCAGCCACACAACGAAGCACATCACATGTCTCAACATGTCTGTAACTAAAAAAGGAAGAAGAAGCCTCTTTTCTTGCGCGCTGGCGAGTCACATGATCAGCTGGCCGCATAACCGGCGCCAAGTGAAATATTCATGCGCCCGCGGAACAAATGACGATAATGGCGCAAACACCAATGGATACCATCTCACTGTGGAATTTCTGGCAATGAGCAAGCAGATATGTTGGCCAAGAAGGGTTCCAAAGTATCTCAAACAACGAAACAAAATATCCCCTATGAAACAGTTAAAAGATTAATCAAAAACATCTTCACAAAACGATATAACAACTATCTAGTTTCCTCTGAAAAACTTAATTGGAAAGATCTCCAAAACAAACTAAAGACAATTCCAGAACTACCTCGAAAATCTTCAGTAGCAATGTTCAGATTAATCACAGGCCACGATTGTTTGAATGGACATATATTCAAGGTTGGATTAACAACTTCTCCACAGTGCTGTTTATGTGGTAAAGACGATTTAATGAACAACCATCATCTATCTGTATGTGAAACTCTCCAAAATCGAGATCTAGTCTCCAAATATTGGGAAGCAAGAAGAAAAATGATTTTATTATCAAATTCTGAGCATTAAATACACACACACACACACAGACACACACACACTTTATGTTAATCAGAATAAAAACTTGTAGAATTTGTCATTTTCTTATAAGTAGAATGAAATATGGAAATACAGCAAGATTTAAGTGAAATTCAAGTCTTCAAAGACCTGATTGCTATGTGACACCATTGAAGTTCCATTCTCCTTGCATGGACAAGAGATAAAATTTTGATTTTGTTAGTTTTGCTATTCCAAGACATACATGCATCTCTGTAATCTGTGGGCAGCATGATAGCTTCTGGTGTCCAAGATAACATGGCTTGTTTCTATGGCACATAAGAGAACCTAAGATCTAATAAAGATATCCCTTGGCAAAATTATGCAATTTGTAATGCAATATGAGAAGTACAGAGGTCAAAAAGCATCCATAAATAAAACTTAATTTCAATGTCCCCCATACTTCATTTATGAGAGCCATTATATGAGAATAAAATTCATAGAATCTGTATTTAGTAAGTCACATTACTTTGTCACATCTTTTCAAGGAATCTTTTCAAGGAATATGCGGAGAAATTTCTTGAGAAACTTCTGAGTCTTACAATATATGAATCTTCTTCCATTAAATGAACACTGCAGCCTTAAAAAGTAAAAAAGATACATGTATGTGTGTGAAACTTCAGTTGAAAATGAAATAAAAAGTCAAATGTCTGAAGATAATTTATGGAAGATAAACCCCTTTAACCAACAACAATGCTTCCAATGTCTGGTGTCAACAGTTCAATTTCAATATACAAGACACAACTTTGGACATATAATTTAACAATACACAACTCCAAAACATGAAAATACAGTTTCGTAAGGCATCAATCAAGGCAGCCACAGAAACCAATGAAATAGGTTGTTGCATGCTTAAGTATGTGATGGGATTGTCTCAAGATTCCCGCAAAAAATTACATAACAATAAGCCTATAGATGTAATGGACATCAATGATGTTCATAGTAATTCCAATTTGTGATGCACTGACCACAAATTTTTAATTGTGAATAATGCCTTATAGTAATGGGAGGTTCAAAAGAGGAAGAACATTGCTCTACTAATAAAACTACATTACTGGGTTCAATTTGTTCATATTACCAGAAGAAAAACATTTCATGACTCAGAATTGTTCAGTACCACTCCTCAAGAAGGATATGATCTTATTAAATAGCTGAACATGCCTTAAACATGAAGTGATTTACAGAATTATCAGCTTCGAGAGGCCAGATGCAAAAAGCATGTTGCAAGTGGTCCTATGAGGATATATGTGGAAGAGAAATCAGTTGATCACCTCTGGAACATACTCAAACTTCTATAGAACACGGAAAGCAAGCCTACATGTCCACAAAATTTCATCTGACTTTGATGTAACGAAGGTATTTACGAAGATATTTAATATTCAAAGGATATGTTAGAAATGTTTACAATAAATATCACAATAACTATATTTTGTTGTAATACTTTTATTGCTGCACTGCTGTTAGCTTCTGTTTTTACATACTATTATGTGTTTCAAATGGGAAGAATTCTTGCCTGTAGTGAATCAGATGTGTTAGAGCCTTCAGCATTGCCACCTTGTTATCCCTACTCTTTTTATATTTTCCTCTCTCTCGCACGCTTGTGAGTGTTCTTGGCGCTAACGAAAACTGAATTTTCCAAAGTTTTATAATAATGCAGTTGTTGAAATCATAATTGCAACATGGATATTCATATATTACACAAGTGGTTTAAATATTTAATTTAAAATTAATTGTAATTTATGAGTAACTTATTTTTCTAATCCAATGAAAATACCAGCAGTGCATCCATATAGCTGTAAACATTACTTACGTTAAGAGAAAATTCATCATTGTCTGCATCATCTGAGTACTGCAAATTTATGATTATATGTTCCAAAATCTCGTTACATGCTATTTCTTTCCAAAAGTCATCATCTTGTAGTGTATCTGATGTCTCACGCAGTTTTCCCAGTCTTGCTGTGTTCCTTGTCAATTTCTTCATGAATAAGTCATTCAATGTCAATCAGTTTAAAAATATTATTTCTGTTTGGAACATAATTTGACCCCACATTAACTGAATTGGATTGTTTTGACAGTAGTAAGGGGAAAGGTGGATTGTGTCTCATTCATCCAGCTGATACAACTTTTCATGGTAGAGTAATTAAATAATGTATTTCTGCTTACTGCTTTGAACTCTCTAGAGTAAATAGAGACTGCGAACTATTCATAAACAAAGATATAATGCGACTAGACACGTTCTGCCAGAGCAGCAGAAAGTGTATTGGTTCCTCTCATTGAATTTAACAAACACCTTGGCTTATTCAAAATACATATATTTTTTATTCACATCATGTCAAATGTTTGTTTCAGTTCTGATTAATTTCAAAAATACATTGAAGCATAGATGACTACCAATAACGATATTGATTACAGTGCTTACTTCACAATGCATTGTTATAATATACTGGTATCTACTTTATTTATTTGTATTAGGAAAATTATTTGAGCTAAAAATATGGGGGTTTTATGGTTCTGTTAAATACATTACTCTCTTCTTCCTCATGGATCAGTTTTAGCAAAATCTCAGTTTTTGTCTTAGCACGAATAGTATTTATTAGAGATTGATTAGTTTGGCACTCGTCACATACCACATAGGGGGAATGCAATATGGCAACACTGCAGAACTCTGGTTAGTTGCACACCTAGTAGCACTCAAGGAAAAACACCATCCTATTTGAAACACATAATAAATATTGTTGCTTATACTATATATAACTAATGTCATGTAACATTACAGACTGCATTGTTCAGGATTTCTACAGTACATAAAATATAGTAAAAATGTTAAATCTGTAAAGATTTCTATACATTACAAACCATATCTATTACAGTGCTCATAAAAATGTTAGATATTTGACTAAAAACAGAGTTTTATGCTGATTTAGACAATGTATATTAAAAATAGAATTGGCATTCTTTCTTGAAAGGTTAGAAATGTCTCTTCCTGACTAAAACTGAAGCAGTAATTTAACAATAAAAATATTTTAAACATTGTGTGTTAAAAGCACCTGAATGCTAAAATAAGAACAGTGTACATGGCAAACAAGTGTTTATACTAAAAACAGAACATACATATGTTTTGCACTGTGTAAATCCGATCTTCCTCTTACTTGAACCTAAACAATTATTACTCTTACTGGTAAATACATATATTCTCTGTTAAGCTTTTTTTCCTGTTGTGCATAACTAAAGCAGGAGGAATGTTGGCAATCTGAATAGATGGGCAGATGGGTTAAAACTGTTCCAGAAGTTATATTACAATTGTGTATAAAAAATTTATAGTAACCATTCATTCTTCGTTAAATCCTAAACAGCATAAGATATTGAAGAAACATTTAAAGTCATTCTTATACACTCAATCTCCATAAAATACTGGCATATTATTAGTGCCCTGTTTCACATGTAAATTTGCAATATTTAATGCAGAGATATTGAAATATAATGATCATGAGAGGGTTGTTACAGATCACACAGATAAAGTTTATGTCATATATCAAAACTGATGCCTTCCCTTCAGTATCAAAAGATGCATTTTGCTTATATCATCAAAACACAAGAGGATTAACAATAAAATAGAGGAGCTAAGTATACATAACCAAGATTTAAATTGTAATATGTTCATAATTTGCATAACAGAGCACCCAATAGCACAAGCAGAGCTAAAAAATGTGAATAACTGTAAGTATATATTATGTACACATTTTCAACCTCGGTCCAAGATGGTCCTAATGGCTTCCAAAACTAATCCCTCAATAATTTAAAAATGTAAGTGACAAATTGTTAAAAACCACCTACAAATAGTTTTGTCAAGTAATTTTGACATCACTGTTACTAAATTCCTCCCATCACACATAAATTTTCTTGCATCTAAAGAAACAGAATTGATCTCCAATTATGAGCCAATCTTGCTCCTGACAGTCTTTTCTAAAATAATGGAGAGGTCAGGATACAATTGTGTTATCTGATATATGGGTTTAAATAATATTCCCAAGTCATTGCAGCTGAGCTTTAGAAAAACAATATCCTTTAGTGGGTACTGTTATGGCAACAAATGGCAAGTTCGGAATTAGTAACAGCCTTGGATAAAGAAGAACCACCATTAGGAATATGTTATGATTTAGTTATTGTATTTGACAACCTCTTGCTATAATGGTTAGAATTTTACAGTTTAAACGAGCTCTCTATAAATTAGTTCAAATCTTGCTCAACAAAGAAAATCCAGAAACCCAGAGTAAATGGTTATCATTTGGAACCGGGTGCTATTAATACAGATGTCTCATGAGGGTCTATTCTTAGACATTCTTATTTTTAATATTCCAATTCATTTTTTTTCAAAATTTGATTTCAAGCAAGTAAGTTATTGTTAAACTTTGATAAAATAAACCATTTCTTCAATTTAAAAGAAAGCATAAATGGATAGTGGAATCAGAAATCAATTATGACTAACATAAATTAAGTGAAATATCTGATAGCAAATTCCTTGGGCACAAAATAGAGGAAGACCTTTATTGGATAAAACAGATAAAATCTATCAAAGCTTAGCTCAGCTTACTTTGCTTAAATGAACTTAAAAAGTGGTTAAGTAACTCAGCACACAGTAGGCAAACTTTCATATTACAAAAACCGGCCACAAATTTTTTGTGGTACAGCATTCTCTTATTGCAGTATGCCCTTATTTAAAGCCCAAAAAATTATTACTGTTGTTGGTGAAAACATATATTTTCTTTTCAGATATCTTACAAATAATTATAATAACTTGACAACAAAACTTGCTGTGAATGACCACACTACAAGAAATGCAGGGAGTCTCATTGGCAACAAATAACTTAGAACAGTTCCAGAAGGAATGTTACTATTCCACAATAAACATTTACAGCAATCTTGCAGACTACTTAAAACTATTTGGTAAATCAAAAGTATTCAAGAAAGTTTTAAACACATTCTTATATTAGTTAGATGGAAATTAATCATTTCTCCACACTAGCCGTATATAGGCCAAGGTTTTTGATAAATAAACTCAACACATACTTATAATATAAATAAATAAACAGCCAATCAATTCCTAAAGCGCAAATGCTTCCTGCTAGTGTAAGGAGTTGCCGCTATGAGCTAGCTAATTAGGGTAGCAACTCCTAAAAGCCTTATGCTTGCTTGTCGGTTTCTCTTTATCTATATGACACTCCCATACAATATGCAGGAATTCTTTAACATTCCTTTCAGCTTAAGTTAAGTGAAGCTTTTGTTCAAATTATATTTGTATCATATTCATTGCTTCACTGTAGCTAGCTTTATTTTCTACATATTCCTTTCAGCATTTAAATTTGCAATATACAGGGCAGATTACACGAGACGTGAGTTCACGTTCAACTTTATCATTGATGTACTCTAACGCATGTTCTGAGGTAATCCTCAAAGTGTGGTGATTCACAAATATTCAATGTTAATAAACTAAGGTTAAAAGAAAAACAAAATTACAGGTGTCAGTATAGTTGTGGTGGTGGGTATATTGCTAGTAATAATGTAAGAACATGTAAGACATGTTCAATACTTCTCAGGTTTGGTCTCGGTAGGACCAGACAAACAAACATAATTAGGTATGCAGCAGACATTGTTTACATTAGAAATAAGAGGTACCTATAGCATACTATTTTACTCATTTATTGCACTCGTCTATTCCAGAACGGGTCAATATAATGTGAAATAGAAGTACATAAAATTTATGAACTTACCTTAAAAATTGTTTCTGGTGTAAATGTTATCATTTAGGAATCCTGTAACTCACGCACTCGTCTTACTTAAGATTACCTTTCATGACGGAATTACGTTTTAAAGACCCGAAACCATGGCATATGTAGGATATTATAGCTGCGAAAGCCCTTTGAGTAACACAAGAAACTTCTAATTGATAAACGTACTATTACACCATAAACCTATGATTGGTATGAGCTTTGCTCATAGTCCGTACTCATCAAACAAACAAATGTCTTACCTGTGAAAATACATGAATCTATATCTGTTAATTCATGGACTACTATTTCTGAAAGTAGACACTTGATTCATGGTAAATACATCTTGGGATATAATTCAAGTAACCACAGCTCGTCGTCCTTGTTCAAATCGTCAGATCGTCAACTATTTGATTTACAAGGCCGTGATATAATCAAATTGGCAGCTGTTTTAATTGTTTCGCAAGCGGATTTTAACACAAGAAGGTAAGCCACACTGAGAAAAGGTAAATATTTTGAAAATATGAGCATTCTGAGGGAGTACGCTTCAGTAAAAACGTCCATTCAAATTTTTAATATGTCTGGCCCCAAAGTTGTACTTCAGGTTAGAATAATTATGATGTTATATGTTTGGTGGTGATAAAAAAAGATTTATTTTGATGTATGGTGGTAATGTATGTTGATTTGGTGAGGCTGTTTTGTGTATGAAGTGTTCAATGTTCTAGAGCACCGCTTAGTGACGGGACCAAACAAATAAAGCAAACTGATTGTGTTGGCCTCATTGTCTTGAACGAGTTTCACAAATCTTGTTAGAACAAGTCTTCTGATCGTAATTTTGACATGTACATGTTTTCAGTGAATGTCGGAAGATTAAACCTCAGTTACTTTAAATTAAATTTGTCTTTACAATGTACTGAAAGCATTGTGTCGTATTTAACTCTGTCCGCATTGCCGTCTCTGGTTGTAATAGTCAGGGCCACATGGCTTACGTCCCTCAAGATCAGATACCTACAACAGCTGCTCTCGTTTTAAGCTTTTAATGGATGTGCGAAGATTAACAAATGTAGAATATCTTCTTTTCCCAAGCGTGATATAACAGCACTTGGTAAAGGTGCACGTTAACGGCATATCAATATGGCGGGCGTAACCTCATAGCTCGAACGTTGCCAACATCCAAAGCATGCTTTCGGGGAAAATACCAAGACTACGTAAGCAAACTATCGATACTGTAGTACGAAAGGAAACTAAAGTAAGGGAACTGTGGCAGTGGATCATTGCTCACACACAGAATATGTTATTTACCGTAAAAATGTTGAACAAGAAGAAAGTCTAAATGAAACAGGTAAACTCCTAGGAGTAATTATAGACAAAAAACTAACCTGGAATCCACAAATACCCACTCTAGTCTCGACAGCTGTGCGATAACAGTGATAGAAAACTTATTATTACTATTATTGAGGTGGTGGTGGCGATGGCGGCGGCGGGTATTAATTATTATTTATTATTGTTTTTTATTTGGGATTTGCAATTTATTATTATTGTTATTTAAAAACTAAAAGGAATTGTAGCAATAGCAATGAAATAGTACAATTCTTTCATAGTTAAACGTTTCTCTTTATGCATGTATTACAGTTACTACGCAGTATTCTCGTTACAGTGTCGCTAGTTTATAATAAGAAATAGAAAATGTGTCAGCAAATTTTCTCTGTATTTGCATATTTCAGAGCTGGGCAGTTGGCAACAACTTGAATCCTTGAGGTCATTCCATAATAACATAACCGTATGCCGTTAAAGGGCACCTTTACCCAGTGCCTTTATTTTAATTTCCCTGGAATTCATGTTTTTAATTTGTTATTCATAACCCCGCAAGTGCAATCCTACTTATGGCATGGTTTGCTGTTTTCATGGCGTCTGTTTGCTGGTTGTGTCACAGGTTTCTGAACTGCTAACCTTTACTCCATACAGTTACTCAGGTAATATTAATATCTTATAAATGCATATTGTCACGAGGCCGCTCGTAAGCGAACGCCGAGAGAGAGAGAGAGAGAGAGAGAGAGAGAGAGAGAGAGAGAGAGAGAGAGAGAGAGAGAGAGAGAGAGAGAGAGAGAGAGAGAGAAAGAAAGAGAGGCAGATAAGCGGGTAGTGAGATAGGCGTCCAAGCCACGCCCAGAGCGAGAGAGAGAGAGAGAGAGAGAGAGCAACAGAGGGAGAAAGAGACAGGCAGTTCCATGGTTTTCTCGCGACTTCACGAAATATCGTTCTAGTTCGGTAGCTTTCGTATGGCTTCGTCAGATTTCGAGGAATTTCGAGAAACAGCTGCTCGTGTATGAATAAGATTTCAGCAGGAAGCTGAGAGACGTGCAGAATATTGTCATTCGAGAGCTGTTAATGGTGCAGTGTGGACATATGGCAGACGGACTTGAAGTTGCCTTCGTGTGTGTTTACGTCATTCTACTGATATCAGAGTTGTACAAGTGTCTATCTACGGAAATAAAGAACATTTTAAATTTCTGCAACTGGACTTTTAATTTTTCGAACCCACAAATGACACAATGGGTGTCAGTAGTGGAACATACGACAAATCAGCTTCCAGTGGAAGACCCGACGAGCCGCTATAATGACCTAGAGGGAAAGGCCGACGGCAACACCAAATCCCTGAGCGCCATGGTGGAGGACATCGTCGGCCGAAAGTTGAAGGATTTGAAGACCGACGCGCCGGAACGCGACACAACATCTGCTCGCGTTAAACCACCAAAGTACAACGGCACGTCAACGTTCGAAGTCTTCTGCCGCCAGTTCGACACAGTGGCCAAGCACAACAAGTGGTCACATGAAGAAGAGGCGGCACAGCTAATAGCCAGCCTCCAGGGACGGGTCGCAAAGGTTCTGAACGCCGTCCATACAGCGGCGCTGCACAAGGACATCTGAGACGCCCTGGAAAACCGCTTCGGAAACCACCGCTTAGCCCTAGCCAGCTGACATTTAGATCGCAGCAGCCAGGGGAGATGCTGCAGGAGTTCGCCCTGGAAATCAAACTGCTGGCCAGCAAAGCCTTCGTCAACCTCCCACCCGAGTGTGGAACCCGAAAGGCCACCTACACATTCGTCGACGGGGAATGAGACGCTGAGATACATCAGCGCCTAATGATCGGCGACTACAAGACCATCCACGAGGCCCTAACGCCCGCAGTGAGGATGGAGGCGCAAAGGTGACGGCTACCCCGACGTCGAGAACAAGGTGTATCCGCTACACTAGAGACCAAAGGCCAGCCGAGGGATGTCGGTGAAGACCAAGTGGACATGAGATCCAAGGGTGTGATTGGAGAATCTGACAGCCCTTGGTGTTCCCCTGTAGGTCTGGTGATGAAGAACAGTTAGCTACGTTTCTGCGTGGACTACAGGAAGTGGAACGCTGTCACCAGCAAGGACTGCTTCCGCTTACCCCGGGTTGACGACACCCTGGACATTCTTGCTGGTGCACAGTGGTTCTCGACCCTGGACCTGAAGTCGGGTTATGGGCAGGTGGCTCTAGATCCGAGAGATAAGGAAAAAACCGTATTTTTGATAGGCCAAGGGCTTTGGCAGTTCACAGTTATGCCCTTTCATCTTTGCAACGCACCAGCTACCTTACAATGCCTCATGGAGTCAGTGATGAGAGGATTGACTTACGACGCCTGCTTGCTATACCTGGACGACATCACCATTGGCAAAACCTTCAAGGACCATCTCGACAACCCTTAGCAAGGTGTTTCAGTGACTGCAGGCGACCAACCTGAAGCTGAATGCGAAGAAATGCCAATTCTTTCGTAGGGAAGTCAACTACTTGGGTCATAAAGTCTCACCAACCGGAGTGACCAAAGACCCGGAGAAGTACACAGCCGTGAGAGATTGGCCTCGGCCGAAGGATAAAAGATAATTGTGCAGCTTCCTGGGGCTGTGCAGTTATTACCGCCGTTTCATAAAGGGCTTCACCAACATCGCTAAGCCCCTCACCTGCCCGACAGGAGAACACCGGTCTTATGTGTGGATGGAGGATGCCGAAGACACTTTGCAGTGCTGTTTTGGGATTCCCACAACCAGGCGGCGCCATCATTGTGGACACCAATACCAGCGACCATTGCATTGGGGGTGTTCTATCTCTAATCCAGGATGGCCACGAGTGGGTGATAGCTGACTACCACAAGAAGTTGTCCAACGCAGAGAAGAACTACTGCATCACCCGACGAGAGTTACTGGCAGTGGTAAAGACCTTGGAGACTTCCACAAGTGCCTGTACGATCAGCTGTTGTAACAGTGAGGGACACTAAGTCAGCAATTTTGTTTTTGTGTTGAAAATGTCAGTTAGTTGGATGTCAGAAGTTAGTTGTACACCAGAAAGTACTATAGGCGATCGGTTTCCAAGTCCTCATTTGTTAAGTTTTGTTTAAGTCCGTAAACATAGATGACAACTTTGAAATTTGAAATGCGCTATACACTGACATCTAGTGGTTAATATGCTAAGCTTTATCATGTCTGCCATATTTAGTGTTGATCAATTTCGAGGTTAATTAGCTAACCAGTTTACAACAATCGTATGTTAGAATTAGAAATTTAGTTCGTCCTTGGCAACATATACATGTTATGAGACACGTCAAAATGTATAAATAGGTACAGTATATAGATAAAGTCAAATTGATTACATACAATATACACAGTAAACAGATTTTCTATGTATTATTAAATTTTAGATGAGTCGCATTTTTTAACACATCTGCTTCACTTTCGTACCTATTTTGAGGACATGTTTCGCAAATCTTCGCTTGCATCTACGGCTCTTGTGCGACTGACGCTAGATCCAGCGGTGTGGGTAATTCTGGGGTTGTTGCTGCCATCTGTTGATTTAGTGATGAACTGAAATGTGCGACTCATCTAAAATTTAATAATTTTTCGCTTCACTGTGGTGTTCCAATACAGTTGAATCTCGAGATTTTCTATGGTTTCATGTAGTATTTACGTAGACTAATTTACTACAAGAAATGTCATAATATGAATATTACAGGTTTGTGAATGTACTATGCTCCCAGCGCTCATATACCTGGTTATAGTTCTAAAAATTCATTAACCGTCTAAAAACAGTGTGCATGCAAACATTTCTTAACCTTATTCTTAAAGTATTTTAAGATTTTATGCAGCTTCGTTAAATGAATTTGGAAGTTTATTATATAACAATATCCCTTGTAGTTGAAGCTTCCTTCATAAAGGCTCGTTTGGTGTGCTCAAATTGCCAGTTTATCCTTGTTACGAATGTGGTGGTAATGTGCATCAGCATTTTCTTGAAAATGATTTATATTTGTATGAACATTTGTAGATGTTATGGCTCTCAAAAGGGGACGCATTATTATTCGTCTACCTCCAAATAACTGTGATCTGAATGCAATTGAGCTGGCGTGGGTGAAACTAAGGAATGTTTTTAGAGGATGCAACTTTAATTGTGATATCTTCACTTAACTGACATGCTATTTTGCTGAACTGTTTTCAAGGTTGACTACACTGCAGGAACAGAAGAGCATTACCTCTCACTGCTTCCCCTCTGCCCGCACCACACGTTAAATCCAGTGCTCAACTTATCTTGCACGTACTATATGTTTATTTGTCTGTATGTCTATTTGTGTTAGAGTTATTTTGACCACCTATAAAGTTGATTCTTCACGGACACCTGAAGGAAGTAGGTCATTCTCTTCCTCCCTGCTACCTATATCCTAAACACCTCCCTCATAATTGCCTTCAGTATCCCAATTGTGTCAAACAACAAAAGGTCTTCCGGATTTTCTAAAGTGATATGAGAAACAAATACACATCTTACACAACTACACAAGCTAATTTATGTTCTACATTACAAGGGTAAGTCATGGTTAACATTGAAATTTTTAATTTCAAATTTACCATTCATTTAGCTCTCGATCGCTGTAAGAAATCACTCTGAACACCGAGAGAGTATAAATAACTAACACACGAGCGAAAACAGTTGCATAAGGCTACCAGAAACTGCGGTTGTGAAACACTGTAATAACAGATGCTGACAGAAACATTTGTTTCTTTCCAGCATGTGTTTCACATAACATATACAGGATTATCACTTGGTATAGCATAAACTGAGAGCTAAAGCCTTGAACCGGAGAAGTCACTGACACAGCTATACATACATACATTCGTTCCTATGCACACATAGCAAAATGACTCAAATATTAGGCATGTTTGACCAAAGAATGGCTTTTGCCACAATGAAACAAAGTAGTGAAATTTCAATGACTTCTTAATATAGTCTCCACTTTATTGTTACTGCCTTTAATGGGTTTTAAACTAGTTTTTGTCTCATTTAAATAACTTAATACAGAAAATATGAATGTATATTTATGAAGCATTTCTACAGCATTTAACAATTTAAATGTCTTGTTCTGTTTATTGGGAATACACTTCTGGCCAGCGAAGAGCTTAAATGGGCATTGGCGAAGCGGTTGAGTGTTGTGGTTCAGTATATTATTCATGGGGAGTTCCATCTCCAAACATGTACATTATAATGGTTCTGGTTTACATGGGGGAGAGTTGAGGCATCTTCATCTATGGTTGTATGTAAGTGGTTAGGCTTGTGCTAACAGCAGCAAGGTTGTGACTTAGGTGGCTGATGCTAAATGTGACAACCTTAAATTGTAATATTGCCAATCGTAAACATATAGAGCAGAAATTCTTTACTTTTCATATTGTTTGCTGCATCTTATTCTGTGAAGCTCTACACAGTTAACACACTGTACAGGTTTCTCATTATTACCTCTTTGCAGTAACGTAATATAACAATGTATGATGTACTGCTTAAAGAAATGACAATACAGCAATTGCTGTATTGAATGTGAAGACTTTAATTTTGTTGAATGTCTCTTAATGTTTTTATAAGACATATTGTTCCAACTATAGCACTTGGCATTGTAAATCTGATATCTAGGTGGAATTTCCAACCTAAAATGATGACTGCTTGAGATATGTCCCATATCTTTATGCAATGGCATCGATCTGATTGAAGCTTGTCTTTGGATGCATAGATGTTTGATTGTTTCAATAGTATGGATAGTAGTGCCTTCTGTGTGCAGGCATTGCACAAAGATTGAGCAAATCTAACATTCAACTGAAATACATACAGATGGTATAGTAAATGCCAAACTTAAGTGTAAAATGGAGATTTAATCTACCTAGTCATTCAAATTAAAGGCGAACAAACTCAACTGAACACATATATAGTTGGATGTATCCGAAGATGGAAATCAGTATAAGCATTTTTATTATGTCCCATTCAACACCTCATACATTCATGTCACATGCATTATAATACTTGTACTCTGGTACCTTTATTTTATTTGTATCTTACATTATGTATTATCAATGAACTTTCATGAACCATCACCATTTCTAACATTTACTTCAGAAGTGAAAATTGAAATTGAGTATTTCAGGTGGCTGTTTAACTAATTTGGTCCTCAGCATTTCATTCTATATTGCACATGAAAGACTGCTTAATTTTGCTTAGGGGTCTCTTTATCGGACTAGAGGTTGTTTTACATTCTGTAAATCTACAAAAAAAGGACCAATGACTTTACTTTCCTGCTGAAGGAAACAATGCTAAAACTTTGCCCTCAGCTAGGTATGTACCAGAGCCTACCATGGTATCTCTAGACTATGAAGGATGTCATTAATCCCAGAACATGCATTTCTGTGGGTCAATATAATGCAAATTGGCACTGTATGCAGTCCTAGCTAAGTATGGGAAATTTACATGCTGAATGGAGCATTTATGAATATTTCAGTATAATTGAGTGTGTAAGAGTGATTTTAAAGCTTTCTCGAAAATTGTACATTGTTTAGAACTACTTAACTGTTACTAGGAGAATGGAAGTTTACTATAAATTTTTATTGTAGAGGAGTAATATACATCATGGAACTGTTTTAAGCTATTTGCCAATCTGAGCAAATTGCCTGCATTCCTCTTGCTGTAGTCATGCAGAGCAGTAGTATAGCTAACAGAGACTATATGTATTTGCCAGTAACAATACATCTAAAACAAGGCCCGACAAGAATGTCAATACCGAACACTTCAAATAATTTGTTGGTTCTCTTTGTAATAAAAATATTTGCTTGCTGTGCATTGAATTACCTAAAAAGACAATTCCATATAACTTCAGGAACTAAAAATACACAAAATATAGTGTTCTGAAAGCAGTTTGCTTGAGGAGATTGTTTACATTTCTTAATACGAAGCAATCAGAGCTAAGCATAACTTTTATTAGGTCTCTTCAACTGGATCTTCTTCTTGTAGACCAAGAAATTTTGTTTGATATGTTAGTGTGACTTTTGTATCTATTGTTAATTGCATCTCCAACTTAATAAAGTTGATAGTGTATTTGCTTCAAACCAAATTTAAACCTTGTAAATAATTGACAGTGTCTCTTAATTGCTGATGTGACTTTTGTGACTTTTGGTATCATATGCAATGAGGACATCTGTTGGCTCCTAGCTGAGATTTAAATGACAAACCATTTATATCTATTAAACATAGCAATGGCTCAAGCATAGACACTTATGAGACAACTTTCATAATAATGCTAGATTGAAATCATATCCATTTATCACTCTTTCCTGGATGATGTTTAAGAAGTATTTAAACTAGTTAACAGAGATCTCATTGAAAGCTTACAATTCTAACTATTGTAGGAAGAGGTTGTCAAATACCATAGCTAAATCACAAGATATCCCTAATTATAGTTCTTTTTGATCCAAGTCTCTTACTAATTCAGAACTTAGCACTTATGCTTCTTTATTTGAAACCAAACTAGGAGAAGGATGGACATGTATCATTTTCTCACTCTGGCCCTTCATGAGCTAAGGTTTTGGATACATGGAGTCAAACTGAAAAATTCAATGCCATGGCCGGAATTTGAACCACAGATCTCCCGATTTCTGTCTGGATGCTCTTAATCATTTAGCTACCATGGCAGGTTTGCCGTCATGATATTAAATTCTCTAATTGACTCATATATTTCCCCAGTAGATCACTAGGGGCTCTTGTATTTGAGATACACTGTTTGTGGCAATTTACTCTTGTAAGTACCCGAGTCCCAGGATTCACTGTGAAACTCTTATTATTTAAGTTAATTGATGGAAATTAATCCTCTTTTCACACTAGCGATGTATAGGCTAAGGTTTTTTCCATTATTAGCTCAATGGTTTTGAGAGACTGGACAGAAACCAGGAGATCTATGGTTCAATTCCCGGCAGTGGCATTGAAATTTTCAGTTTGACTCTATGTGTAGGAGAATATTGTTTAATCTCTTGTACAATATGACCGTTGTGTTGTCCATTATTTTAGAAAAGAGTGTCAGTAGTGCCATTAGGCTATTATTAAAAGTTGGCTTAGAGCCTAAACAGCTCTTGTTTGGCCCGCCTTGGTAGCGTGGTGGTAGCATGTCTGCCTCATGTTCAAGAGGTCACAAGTTCGAATCTCCGTCAGGGTGAGCTGCCTGGATAAGGTTTTTACGGGGTTTTCCCTTATCCTGAAAGACGAATGTTGCATAACTCTAAGCTCTATGGATCCTGAGCTCATTTGAGCATCATTTCATCTATTCCATTCATCGTCCGATATGACTTAATGTTGGAGGACGTAAATTACCAAAAAAAAAAAGAAGGCTCTTGTTTGTTTTTGTTTTTTAATGCCCCTGACAAAAGAGAATCAATCATATATGGCTAAGAGTCTTTATGCTCTTTTAAGACATATTTGGTACTGACATCATCCCAACCATAACTGACTTGTTTGAGGTAATCTGTTTCATCTCTGGGAGTTGCAGAATCAATCTCAAATTTACAGTTAATTTCCAGATATACCTTTCATAGAGATTTAACTGCAGTTGAGTTTGAGTAATTCTGCTTGTTTGTCATTTTGCTACATTAAGATTATGTGTGAAAGGTATTAGCTATTGCTTTTAGCACTTACTGACTTCTTAGTTTCTGATGGTCAATGGGTCTCTAATACAGCTTGGAATAACAAGAATTAACAAGGATTTTGCCACATGGGTGAAAA
Source organism: Mantis religiosa (assembly GCA_030765055.1). Lineage (NCBI taxonomy): Eukaryota > Metazoa > Arthropoda > Insecta > Mantodea > Mantidae > Mantis > Mantis religiosa. The sequence continues at coordinate 122,228,103 of CM060956.1, read as the reverse complement.
TTGGCATTTTTGGTCAAGTTTTATGAGAAATAAACAAATATGAGCCTAAAAATGTTCCTACACCCACCATTTTCTTGTAAAAGATTGAGATATATTTAAGAACAGTAAAATTTATCAAAAATTTAAGTAAGTAAACTATGAACCTATACATGCCCCAGATGTTCTCTAAACCAGCTTTTAAAAATGTTTCCAGTACTTAGGATTCATACAACAACCTTGTGTGCGGCATGTGTGGCATGCTAAGGAGAGAGGTATAATTGATTTATTGTTTTAGTCCTCTTTATGCCAGACCAGCTGAAAATAACAGTCCCATCTTGGAGCACCATGTTTTATGTAATAGGTTCATTTCAAAGTTTGTCTTGCTTGTGAAAAGTGGTGGTTTTAAGTTACTTTTATCTGTAATTTCATTTTCTGTGCAATTAAGAAATCTGGTCATGTTTAATAAATTCTCCAAACGGTTTCTGTTACCTGTGGAGACAGTTTACTATTAAAAATCAGCACTGTTCTTTGACAGAAACTTTGAAAGGAGCATATTTGAGTTACATTGGCTGTCATGTTGGAGATGAGGACAAGGAATGGACTCCTCCATAACGTAAACTTATTAAGTGGATGAGTGGTGACAAAATTCACACTATGCCTTTCTCAGTGCCATTGGTCTGATGCAAACCAACTAGTCACACAAGACTGTTATTTCTGGCTAAGAAAAATTGCGGCAAATTTAAAAAGAACATATTCCTAAACTGAGTAGCCCCTGTGTTCCATCTGCAATAAGACCTGTTTAACATATATCTGCAATCCCAGTTCCCAGCCCACCTTCACACCCATCCACGTTGATACAGAATGTTGTCCACAACCTGAATATAAACTCCTCCTGATCAGTCAGTCTAGACTAAATGATTTAGTGAGCTATATGAAAGAATTGAAACAGCAGTCTGAGGGGCTGGGATCATGACTGCAACAGTGGAATTTACTAGCTCCCAATACCAGAATTTCAATTATCATAAAGATTTGTGAACAGTTTCCCAGTTCCTATGCTATGAAAAATGCCCTTTGGGCGTGCATAGATATAGATAGTTTAATGAGTGAGCTAGGATTCCAACACATCCTTGTTGGGGCTGTTTATTGACTGTTCTAAGCTAAGTCTCAGAGCAGTGTTGCTCCACAATGCGAAATAATGAGCCACCAATACTAGTGGCACATTCAGTAGAAATGAAGCAAACCTATAAAAGCACAGCTATCATGCATGTGGAGATTTGAATGTCATTTCAATTTTACTAGGACTACAAGAGGGATTTATAAAGTACTTTTGCTTTCTGTGCTTGTGGGATAGCAGGGACACTAGATCACACAACATTGTAAAAGAGTGACCTGTAAGAGTTACTCATACACAACACAATTTCAGATATGTTCCATTAGTTAACCCAAATAAAGTAATACTACCTCCTCCACATAAAATTAGGCCTAATGAAGTAGTTTAAGGCAATGAACAAAAATTGAGAAGCCTTTGCATACCTCAGAAGGCAGTTTTCAAGCCTCAGTGATGCTAAAGGAAAAGACGGGATATTCGTTGGCTCCCAAATTACTAGGATTTTGAAAGATGAAAACTTACAGAAACAAGTTAAGTGCCAAGTAACTACCTGCATGGGAAGCTCTTCAGGAAGTGGTGAAAGGAATTCCTTGGAAACCATAAGGTAGAAAATTAGCAACAGATAGTTCAAGAACTCCGGGATAGTTACCAAAAGCTTGGATGTAGCATGTCCCTCAAAATTCACTTTCTCCATTCACATTTGGATTTTTTTCCCCAGGAACTTGGGGCATGATAAGTACGGTGAAAGATTCCATCAGGATATTCAGAAGATGAACCACAGATATCATCATATATAGGATCCCAGTATGATGGACGATTATGGTTGGTTTTTAATTAGAGAAAGTGACACAAGGTTATAAAAAAGGAAATAAAGCTGTAAGCGTATTAAGATATATTTTATTATAACTTCATGTGTCAGTGATTTACCATTATAATATTTGTTTTATTTTAATTCTGATGCTATATTGCTATGTTTTTGGCCACCTTTTCAAGGTGCTTAGATATAACAAGTTTCAAAAATGAAGTAAAAGCTAAGAATATTATTTCAAGAAAATGGAAATGTAGGCCGGTTGTGGCAGGGGTGTTAGTTTATTTCACTTCGTGTTATGATCTATGTAAAGCCAAAGTGTTTTCTGCACATAATGAGTAGTGTTTAATTAATATTCATCACTTTATTGGATTCATATACTAGCAAAGGAAAATATTTTTTTCATTTTATAGATATTCACCTCACCTGTTACATAAAAAGGTCATGGGATACGTAAGCTTTTACTGCCAATTTTGTATGTAGAAGGTCCTATTTAGTTGAAGTGACCTAATGTTTTTCATGTGGCAGACAGAATTTTGAAATTTCTTGACCTAGTGTAATTGTCCCTGTTTCAGTTTCTATTTTACTACAGATGTTTTAATTGTATTATGGGGATCATCAATAGGTACTGATTAATTCTGTCCTTTTGCTTCATTTGTTATGCTTTGTTTGTGCAGTGTTTCTAACCTTCTAGTAGTCATATGAGGCCTGGGAGGCTCCTAGCTTTATTTAAATGTTATATTTTCAAAGGAACACACCTACGTAATTGTCAGTCTAGGACATCTAACATTACACCTTGCTCGAATATTTGCTGTGGCAACAATTTGGTTTTGTGTTTTATTGTAACTGCAAGAATGATGATTTAGCAGTTAGGTATGGTACAGGTCTAGCGATCCCCTTGTGCCTACTCTCGTTACATGTGAATGACATGTTCTTCGATAATAAGTAGTGGAATATTGCTTTGCGAGTGGAAGGAGCCACTAATACTTTGTTGTGAGTACCAAATGGTATTAATTGCTATTGGACTAATTGGCTGATGTTAGAGAAATGTTTGTAAATAAATGTCAGAAGCATTATTCTCTTTGGCCAAAATGTCACAGTCGATGAGTAATTAGCTGTATTCTGCTGTCGATGTGATTTGAGACAGTACATACTGTCTAAAGCCAAATAAGTATGGCATAAAAATATTAGGTTTGGTTGATGCAAAATGTTTTACACCACTAATATGGAAACTGTTTATTGACAGTAGGCAGACGGATTACATTTGAAAAATAATTCTGCAGAGGCTGTAGTGCTAGGGCTAACTGAACCAACCTATAACACTGGCAGAAATGTTACAGCAGATCATGTGTTCATTAGTGAATCCTTGGTGAATCAGCTGGGCAAAAGACAACTTTCTTTTACCGATACAATATTCGAGAACAAGGAGGATTTGCCCCTTAATTTTACCACTGCAAAAGGTCACAGTCAATACGAAAGCGTATTTGGTTTTCCAAAACATAAAACACTTATTACTTGAAGCTAACAGAGACAGTGATGTATTTAACATCTGAAAGTAATGTTTGTGATGTTTGTGTTTGAATTACTGACTCATTACTTTCAAATGAAACACTTGTTTCATTTGTTCCAAAGGGTAAAACAGTAGTTTTAATCTCAAGAGTATATGTTTTGTTGGAACAACTGTCAGAAGGTGATGAGAAAAAGCCTGAAATAATCATGCATTAGGATGAGCCATAACATGAAGGTTGTGAATGGTAATTTTTAACCATATTTGAAATAATGTGTGGTTATCATTCTTGAAAACCAAAACAAATAGTCCACAAGACAGAAATATTTTAAAGTGCTGTCCTTAGCTTTACTGTCACAACAGCTACAGAGAAGAGCAACAGCATCAGAGCTATCCAGTGATCTGAAAGAGCTTCTAAATAAATATAAAGCCGAAGAACCAACTCCAGATGAGTTGCCGAATGTACCAGCATTTGATTTGTAAGTTAATTGACAACTTTGTAAGTTAATTGTGCATTATCACTTTACTCTTCACCTGTAAAACGGACAACCCTGCTGAAAAATACAGTCTTGTTTTTCATAACATTTTATAACTTCTTCCCAAGTCATCACTCTGGAATCCGAAAATATATGAAGTTTTGAAAGTATATCTACAATGTCAAATATCATAACACCATGTTTCAGGACATATATATATATATATATATATATATATATATATATATATATATATATATATATATATATATATATACGTAAGAGTGAGTGTGAGAGTGGGGGTGGAAGTAGGAGTAAGAGTGAGAGTGCGAGTGCAAGTGAGAGTGAGAGAGAGTGCGAGTGAGCGTAATAATAGTAATAGTAATTATAATAGTATCTTTATTCATCACAAACATTTACAAAGTGAACATTAGCTCCGTAAACAGGTGAAATGTAAATGAAATAATAAATATTATTTACATATATACAGGTATTTACAACTAATAATGTACAATATTTAGGCACAATGCCTTTACAAAGTGGAGAGAGTACAATTAATGTTTATAAACTATCCTCTAGACATTCGCTTACTGAATAATATGCCCTTTTTACCAGCATGTCTTTGATGGCTTTATAAAATATTTTTATATCTTTTGTCTGCCTTATTTTTGTTGGTAATTTATTATACATTTTTATTCCTGCATATAGTGGACTTTTTTCATATAGTGTTAATCTATGTGCTAGTGGTTTTAAATTACTTTTGGCTCTGGTCTGATAGCCGTGTTTTTTTTGTGTACCATACAGGTTGTCAAAATTTATATGTATGTACTTGCAAAGCTCTAGTATATATTGTGATGGGAAAGTTAATATTTCCAAGTTTTTGAATAATGGTCTTAAGTTAATTTTGGACCTGTGTGTGTTATTATGTGAATTATTTTCTTTTGGGTTTTGAATATTGATTCCCAGCCTGTTGCATGACCCCAGAGAATTATTCTATACAACATGATCGAATGAAAGTAACTTAAATATACTACTTTTGTAGTCTCCAAAACTATGATTTATGACAGGCAGAACATGTTAAAGCAGGCCGAATGTAATCTTTTGGCTATGTACTGTATATGTTCCTGCCATTTTATCTGATTATTTACATATATTCCAAGTATTTTTACTGAGGTGGCGGTACTTATATTGGGGAGATGTAACATGCTATTGTCTACTTTTGTTTGTTTTAAGTGCATAACAGAAGTTTTAGGTGTGTTGTTTTAATCCATTACTATTAGATCATTGTTTTAGTGCAGACACTGTTTCAGCTGTTTTCTGCATCAGCTGTATGTTAGTTATTGCTTTAATCCTAATTGTTCTATCATCAGCACCATTATTGATTTTTCACTGATGTTTTTTGGGAGATCATTTGTATATAGTATGTAAAGTAGTGGTCCTAATCTGCTTCCTTGTGGTACCCCATTTTTTATTGTGTTCTATTTTGAGTGGGCCTCACCATTACTACTTTTTAGAATTACTTTCTGCTTGTGGTTGTTAAGATACGATTGGAACCATTTTAGTGATATTTATACCATAAAATTCTAATTTTTATAATAGTATTAATTGATTTACACAGTCAAATGTCTTTGAATTGTCACATATAAGCAGGGAAGCAGACTGTTTTTCAACTAGTATTTGAGATATATCATGTGATGATATTGTTGAGTGATTTTCCCTAAAACCATGTTGTGAGTCAGTTAGTTTGCTATAGTAGTTTACATATTTAATTCTGAGTGTACAATTTTTTCAAAAATTATTGCAAAGGCGGAAAGTATAGAGAATGGGCCTAAAATTTTTAAATTCATTTCTTCCACCTTTGTGAATGGGCTTCACAAGTGCATATTTCATCCTATCGGGAAAAATGTGTGCTGCCATTGATTCATTGATTGATCATTTGACAAAGTGGCCCACTAATTTCATGCTTGATTTCTTTTACTAAGAATGAAAATAACTCATCCTAACCCAGGGCTTTTTTTGGTTTTAATGTTGTTATTACTTTATTAATGTTACCCAGAGAGACCATTTCAAAATTAAATGCGGGGTGACCATAAGGTAATTGTTTTTATATAGGCTGCTATTGCATTCTCTAGTGATGGGGGAACCTCCGGAGTCTCACAACCAAAGTTTACAAAGTACTGATTTAAAGTGCTGGCATTTTTCTTAGCACCTGGATAATTTAAATTAAACACGGATGACCCAGTATTCACAGTTTTACTCAAATCTAATTCACCTTATTATTATTATTATTATTATTATTATTATTATTATTATTATTATTATTATTATTATTATTATTATTATTATTATTATTATTATTATTATTATTATTATTATTATTATTATTATTATTATTATTATTATTATTATTATTATTATTATTATTATTATTATTATTATTATTATTATTATTATTATTATTATTATTATTATTATTATTATTATTATTATTATTATTATTATTATTATTATTATTATTATTATTATTATTATTATTATTATTATTATTATTATTATTATTATTATTATTATTATTATTATTATTATTATTATTATTGTGATATTGATGATGATTATTGTATTATGCTACTGTATTTCTTATATTATTTTTGTATTTCTAATACTGATAAAAGCTATCAACTAAAACAGTGCAGTACAACAGTACTTGTAAACTATGAATTGTACAAAAATGAAGATATGTATGTTTACACACAGCTAGTGTGGAAGAAATGACTATTTCCAGCAATTTACCTTAATAACATAGTGGTTTAACTATGAAGTCTCTGACTTACGTACTTAAAGCATACTAAATCGCCACAAAGGTCCGTGTCTCATAGCATATGAGAACACCTAGTGGTGTACCGGGAAACACATGAGTCAGTTGGAGAATTTAATGTCATGTCGTTATGTTTGCCAAGTAGCTCAGTTGGTTAGAGCAACCGCACAGAGAGCGGGAGATCTGTGGTTCAAATCCTGGCTATGGCATTGAATTTTTCAGTCTGGTGTTACCCATTCAATGTAAAGAGGGCTACCATGGCAGGGGGAAGTCCATGAAAAGTTATTTGCCTTCAGATCCCACATGGAATAAAATTTTCAAGAGATTCTGTTAAGAAAGAAGAGCTTTAGGACTCAAACAATGCTCTTTGTCAAAATATCAAAACATATGTTGAAAACATTTCAAGTTATCATTCAGGACTTCTCATACGAATCATCTATCTAGAAGTAAAAGTGAAAACTTGACAATAACATTGCAACTATCATGTGCAATACTTATTGTACCATACTTTATGTGATATTGATAATTTTGTTTTAAGTCTCACAATGAATTATATTAAAATGTAAAATTATTTTGTAATGCCACTATGTTTCTTATATTGTTTTTGTATTTCTAATAAAGATAAGCTGTCTACTGAAACAATGAAGTATAACAGTACTGTAAAATATGGATTGTACAAAAATGCGGATGTGTAATAAAAACTAAAGCCCCGCCTCGGTAGCGTAGATGGTAGCGTGTGAGCCTCATGTTCAAGGGGTCCCAAGTTCGAGTCTCAGGGTGATAAGGTTTTTGCAGGGTTTTCCCTTATCCTGAAAGATGAATGTTGGGTACGTCTAAGCTCCATGGACCCCGGACACATTTGAGCATCATTTCACCAATTTCATTCATCGTCTGGTACAACTTAACATTGGAGGACATAAACAAACGAAAAAAGCTAAAGCAATTAAAAATATTTATTCCCAGAACAAAATAAAACACATCTGGAACTAACATAGGCAAAATTGATTACATATGCATATATCAAGTTTTAAAACAAAAGTGGAATAGTCAAACCCTTAAATTAAATTAAATTTTAAATATATCATTACAACACTTAAAATATATCTATGAGATCTAGAAATTACATAAAACTCAAGCTTTTGAAACATATATTTAGATGAAAATAGAAAAACTCATTTTATGAAATACTGCATGTGTTGCATTTATCAAGCTTTGCAAATGCTCCTCAGATATTCCCAGCACATGATTATTGTGGAAGAACAGTTAACAAAATACAAATTAACCAGAAAGATACCTGTATAGCAGGTTGTATTAGGTATATCTCAAATCTAGGAATACTTTGATCTTTATTCAGACATTTTAAGCAGATTAGGAGGTTAAATTGGCAGACAAGTATCTGTAATTTGAGTTAGGTATGTCTTTGAATTTCTTAAGTTGGTACAACACTCCAAGAAGTTGTTTTATGATAAGACAACAGTGGTGTATAAAGTGTTTTGAATAATTATTGATGGATTCCAAGAAGTTGATGTTACAACTTACTCATATTTTTGGTATATATATTTCTTTCTTTACAGACTTGTTTTTGAAAACAAGATATACATCTGTTTTGACAGCTATTTGAAATGGAAAAGAGAATAGAAATCAAAGAAGAAGATTCTGTTACAGATGACATAGCCTCACAGAATGAGAGAGAGTTCATTCAGGTTAATACTGTGAAGACAAGTACTAATGCTGTGCTTCTGGATGCTGATTGTGACATGACAGTCAAAACAGAAATTAAATCAGAGACTCCTTTTATCATACATACTGTAAAGCAGATTAAGAGCGAAACTGTAACTTGCAGCAACAACTGGGTGATACAGGAGACAAATGAAGCTGAACAGAATAAGGGAAAATTTATTTCAGAGGATCCTGTCATAATAATTAAAAAATACAGCAGTGATCATGAAATACATAACAAAATAGAAATTAAAGAAGAATCTTGGTGGTTACAAACAGAAACTTCATCAGTCTGTGATAATAGTAAGGTAAGTCAAGCAGTAAACTCCTTTAACTAATCACAATGTTTTGTAATAATCATCCCAGTATGCTCTGTGCTATTGTAGAGTATTACAGTCTACAACACGTAAAACAAAGGATAATATGAATGGCAAATGAAGTTAAGGTTACGAAGGCTGTAGAGCAGCCAGCTATAAACCTTTAAACCTTATCCTGCTGGGCAATATAATTCAGATCCAGCCTTTTTGTTCTGTCAAGAAGTATTACAACTGTTCAGTAAGATATTTTGATAAAACAGAAATAGATTAGACTTTACAACTGCATTTGTATCAACTTAAAAAGTAGTAATATAATTATGGGCCGAACTAGTACTCAATGCTCTATTTATTGTGAGTATTTACATAGAACATGCTTCATTAGGACCTTCCTAACATCATCAGCTGTTGTCAACTGATGGATGTTGGTTTGGTGAACTCCTTGGAGGTGATAGGGGCGTCTCTGGTGGTATCTTGATGAACATGAAGTTTGGGTTCTCTTCAAAGGTAATGTCAAAATTGAACAATTTTCTGTAATATTTCTTTATGAAAATTTTTGCGTACACGGTCAATGCAGCCTGACTTTGGACACTTCTTAATAAGTGAATTTCTCGTTGTATATCATGATTATCCTTCCAAATGTGGTATACTACCGTTGATTTATCTATTTCATTGTTCCTGATGTACCTAAGATGCTCTTTAAGCCAATGTTCAAATTCCTTTTTTGTTTTTCCAATGTAAAAGTTGTCACAGCCTTTGCAGTTTATCTGCGACACACCTGATTTTTTGTCTGTAGGTAATTCCTTTGTATTATGTGACTTCAAACCTTGTTGTACACTGAATTTCTTCTGTGCGGCCATAGAAATGTTGAATCTTTGAAGACTTTTTGGAAAAGGTGTGTAGCTCTGCGATGGTATGTAAATTTTCTGTATTAAGTTTTATATCTGGTTGGGAAAAGAGTACTTACTCGTTTGCACCTTTGTTGTCTTTTGAATTTATCAATTTTCTTTTTGACCAGTTCAGCACTGACTCCATTGTATTCTGCAATATGAATTATATTTTTTGACATATTCCATCTTGTTTAAAAGTACATTTACCAGCCTTTGAGTTAGACTGTAGATGACAGCACGCTTGTATTGCCGTGGTTTATATCCATCTGATTTGATGAAATTTTCTGTGTGTGTTTTCTTCTGTGTATTCCAAATTCTATTTTTATGTTTTCTGACTAGTTTCAAATCTAAGAAAGGAATTTCATTGTTTGTCTCTTTTTCTATAGAAAATTTTATTGCAGGATTTTGTAAATTAAATAGTTTTAACACATCATCCATGTGTTTCTCATTTACTATTGCCCAAATGTCATTCACATATCTATACTAATGTTTGAAAATTAGTGGGAATGCCTTTGTGATATGGGTTTCCGAAAAGCTCATGAAGAGGTCTGCCAGAAGTGGGGACAATTGGTTGCCCATACATAGTCCTGATTTTTGTTTGTAAAATGTCTTATTGAATGTAATAAAGGTCTGTTTACTGCAGATATTTGTTAAGTGAAGGCATTCCTCTATGGTGTTGTGGTGTAACTCCTGGGACTGAAGCCATATTTGCATGTACTCCATGAGATTGTCTCTTGGCACACATGGGAACAAAGGGATTACATCAAAAGATACCATTCAGTCGCTGGGAGAAAATTCTAGGTCTTTAGTTTTGTTGATGAATTCCTACGAATTTTTAATACTATGGCTTTCAAATTGTTGTGACTCCTTAAATTCTTTGTGTAGCTATTTGGACAGTTTGTAGCAGGGTGTTTATGTTGTTAATGATTGTGTTCATCTTATTTCCTGTTTTATGAATTTTGGATAATCCGTATGTTAGCTACTGTAGGATTGTCTGGTTTCAAACTTTGTTTTACTACTTTTGGTATTATCATTTTTCCTTGAATGTTTCATTTAACTGTTTTACGCACTTATTTAAAGGATCAGACTTTATTTCCTGGAATTCATCACTTGCCAATAAATCTATTATTCTAGAAATGTAGTCCTGATTGTCGATGATTACCATCTTATTTCCTTTGTCTGCTTTTGTATAAACAACATCCTTTTTTTTTTTTTAATAGAGTCAACATGAAAAATTCAATGCCATGACCGGAATTTGAACCACAGATCTCCTGGTTCAAATCCCAGCCATGGCATTGAATTTTTCATGTTGACTCTATCTATTAAAAGAAATCTTAGCCTATATACGGCTAGAGTGGAGAAATAATTTCCATCAGTTAACTAAAACAGCCTTTTTATTTAGAAATTTAAGTATTTTCAAGTATGGTTTGGGTTTACCGCTTTCGCTTTCTAATTTTTCTAAAATCTTTCCATACCCTCTTTTAGTTGCTGATTTCTGGCCAGTATTCAATCTCATCTATGTATTCTTCTAAGTTATCGTAGAAATATATGCAAATTTTTAACCCTCTAAATTATATTTAATGTTTCTCACCTTCTGGATATATTATTGACACACTAGTTTTGAAAGCCATTGAGTCCATTTTGAACCTCAAGCCAACTATCATCTGTTGTCAATGAGGCGTTAAAAACACACTACAATAGCTTTTTTCAATTTACTTTGACGTCACTTTATTAAACTCCTCCATTCACGCATAATACCAAAAGTTAATTCCAATGACTGTAGGTGTTTGCATTAGTGTGGTCTAATGTTTAATATACTCTTACGACTGATGGGAAATAATATTTTGCCAGCATTATGCAAAATCACTAGTGAAGTTCAGTGTTCCCAAGAACTGCAACACCATCCTCTTCTTCTAACATACCAAAACATTTAGAATTTTATTCAGATTTGTGCAAGGGATATCTTTCAGCTGGCTTTCTTCTTTATGAGGTCAAGAGCCCTGTGTTCAGAAGGCTTCTTTTTAGATATACAGAATATAAGTGCACCTAGTAAATCAAAACTACAGAAAAGTTATTGTTCCAATTACAGTAAGAAAGGAATATATCAGGTAAATTAATTTTGAGACTGAAAAAACTCTGGCTTGTGATTGATGAAACCTTTAGTGCTAATGGTCGGGAAGTGGCAAATAAATATTAGGTGTATTAAAATAAATTCCTGCTGTCCTCCAAGAAATGCCAAGTAGTAATTTTGTAACAGTAGTTAGGGTGTTTAACGAAGCTTTGGAAACATTGCAAAATGATAAATAGCTCAAGGTACCTTCTGTTTAGACTCCACAGCATATATTAGAAGGTTGCACAAAATAGGAGTCTCTCTAATGTGATTCATGTAACTTGCAATGTTTATGCTTGTCATATATTTTGTCAAAGAATACAAACCCTTATGCTAATAGGGATAAATTAGTCTCCAGGGGGAAAAAACTAAAAGCTTTCTGCGGATTGATGCATTGAATATTAATAATCAAGGTCTTCCATTACCTCCTAAATCGCTAGTCACATTGTGGTACCTGAACTTAACACTACAAGGACCACATCCATCAAAATGGTGGATGTGCTGCTTTAGAAGACTTATTTCATGCTTATGTTTTTTTCTACACTTTCCATGGTCTACGAATTTTAATAAATACTTATGACAAACACGTCCACAAGGAATTAAGCATTTTGAACCTTTCTAAACACTAGTTCAAACAACCCGTATTGGAAGGACTGCCATCCGTCATTTTGACGGGTGCAGAAGTGTGATCTTTGGATCTGTTGACATCTGTAGTTGTTTTCATTCCTGATTGGTTTAGGGCACTCGGTAGACCCTTTGTCAATGAGTAAGAAAGCTTTATAACCCAAGTGGTGCAATTCGTACCACTTATGTATTTACAAGATGTTCGAGCAAAAAATTTTCTGTTGATGTTGTTATGTTCAAATACCTGGAGACCACCATTTTTCAGGGACACAATGAGCCGAAACAAATTCACTAAAATTTTGTGGTTTATGGGATTTAATGACAAGGAGTCACGTTCTCCAAGACTGAGTACAGACTGCTTTGCAGCTGCTACTCCTCTCTGGAATCCTTTTACTGCCAATTCCTTGCAGTGTTACATTCCAAGTGCAAATATCAGTGCAGATGAGCAACTGTTTCCTTGCAAGGCTAGATGCTCTTTCATTCAATATATGAGCAATAAACCGGACAAATTTGGAATAAGGTTTTGCCTTGCAGTTGATACAAATTCAAAGTATTTGGTGAATGGTTTTCCTCACCTGGGCACAGACAATCAGCGCCCCACAGGTGTTCCTCTTGCAGAGCATGTTGTAATGTGTCTTATACAGCCCTTTGTTTTTGCATGAAGAAATATTACATGTGACAATTTTTCCACAACCAAATGCCTTGCAGAAAGTTTGAAGCATAAAAGTACAAGCATTGTAGGCACAGTAAGGAACTGTAGAAGGGAAATCCCTCAATCAGCAAAAGGTGCTACAGTACCTTTGCACACTACTGTACTTTATAAGTCAGGTGACATAACTCTGACATGCTATCAGGGGAAAAAGAACAACAATGTGCTTCTTTTGAGACTAATGCATGACACAGTTACTATAAATAAACAACATTCTAAAAAGCTACCAGAATCTGTGGCGTACCACAATAACACCAAGTATGGTGCTGACATCATCGATCAAATGGCTTGACTATACACAGTGAAATATCAATGCAGAAGGCAGCCTATGCATGTTTTTTTTAATGTGTTTGCCGTGGCAGCTATTAATGCATGGGTACTCTATAAGGAAGTAACAGGTGATAAAGTAAGCAGACGTCAGTTCATATACAACTTAGCAGAAGAGTTGCCTTAGGTATATAAATCCACAAGGGTACAAATTGCACATCCTAACACAGTACCCCAGTAGAGCAACATTTGGAAGACTGGCCAAATTGGCAGATGCAGAGTGAAGAATAGGAGCAAGCATTTACGTAACAAATGCAGCAAGTATATTTGTGGACCATGTTTAGCCAACGCTGCATACAAATGTGTTAGGTGCTATGATGCTGCAGGTGGCTTTGAATAAGCAAAATCAAGTTTATAAGTGTTTTTGTACCATATACTGTGGTATTCAAAATTTTATGTTGAAGCACATGTGTTTGCTAAGCAAAGTTGTCCATTTCACATTTGGTTATCGTACATATTTAAATTAATTTTTAGGCTTAAAATGTTCATTTTACCATGTAATTCTTCAGACAAAAGTAAAATTATATACTGGTAAACTGTATAAATAATATTAAATAAACTGGTGTGTATTCAAATTTGTTTACTATTTTAAAAAGGGCAGATAAAATTGCACCCGTCAAAATGACGGGTTCATCCTTCTACGTAGACCATACTCGGTGGTCCTTCTAGTGTTAAAGTGGTGTATATTACTACATATAATTTTGAAGCGTTTGCATCAGTAGTAAATGAAGAGGGCATTCTGCAATTGAGATTATTATGATGTTAAGGTGTGATGCAATTTTAAAATGAGACTTGGCCTTTTTATCTTTTAATTTTGTTTTCTTGTTATATTGATAAACAAACCACAAACTTCTGTTGACTTATTAAGTGGCTAAGTTAAAGGTACAATTTGCTTGAAAGCAAACTAACACCAAGCCTGTTTTGTCAAGCCTTGTTTGAGAACTATGGCGCCACCAACCCATGTTAAAGCAGTTGCGATTTTGGAAGGCTAATACATAACTTGATGTTTGTTAGTGATACTCTGCTCTTCACATATGTAACGTTAACATTGTGTGTAGTAGAAGTTTCATGTTCCCAATATAAGGCATTACTCAATAATAATAGCAAAGGCAGTTTGATGCACATACTGTCAAATAAATTTTTTATGCGGTGGAATTCCAAAATGTGTATTTCTGATGTCTTTTCTTTTAAGTTGTGAAGTTTTCATTTATACTTTTAGATTTACTAGCATATAAAAAATAAATAATTTTCAGTTTGTAGGACATAATAATGTGGGCACTAATCATAATAGTTTATTCTGTCTTGCAGGTTTGTGTGCAATGCTGTGTTGGTCTGTCATACATTTAAAAAACTTCAAAACGCTTAAAAATTGAAACAAATGAGAAAACCACAAAAACATAAAAACTAAAACTTTGGGATACAATCACACACCAATGATATATTAAATTTGTTCCAGTTCCTGCAAAATCCAGAATAATATTTTGCACAGCTATTTTGATTCAGTTTAGCGATGATAATTTTTTTTTTAATTTACGTCCTCCAACGTTACGTCATATCAGATGGGGTTAGCGATGATAAGATGATGTTTTATTACATCACCAGCAGTAGTCCATATTTCAGTTTTTATGTATGCTGCCAGTTACATCATGATGTATGCTACTGGTATAGATTGAAACTATCAGTTATTTTCATTTTTTTTATAAAGTATTTAGTGGTTTTCTTTGTCTTTTTCGTGATTTTTTTCTGAAACATCGGTTTTTTGTGATCTGACAAAGAGAACTGTTTATTTTAATCAGTTACTGAGGAATAATTACATTTGACTAATTTAAGAGAAGTCTGTTTTTAAATGTGAATTGTTCCTCTCCAGGTATAATCACTTTGTTCACCCCAAATCCTTATTTGCTACTTGAATCAAGTCATGTCCATTAACCTTCAGTTGACTGCAGAAACGAGAGAATCAGTTGGTTCATTGTCGGCTTATTGTTCAGGAGGCACTTTTGATATGGTTGTACTTTGAAAATCTATTTTTATAAACACACAGCAACCTAATTTATTTGGAAATGTCATCACATAGTGGTTCACTGCAGTTTGCTAAGACCTGACATCAGGTAAAAGCATTTGGAGTTAAGTAGCTTTACCTTCTCTTCCGCAAAAAGTGCTATTGAAATAAGACAATGAAGATGAACAAGAAAAAATAAAACAATGGCAAAAGGAATGGTATGAGACTACCGGGAATGAGGACATGTTTCACTGTATGTAGTATTAATGAGAGGAGATGGTAACATGCTTGTGCTGTGAATTCTAGCACACACTGCTAGAGTTAATCTGTAGTCTACCAATATATGGGTGGGTGTTGTGTGTAAACTATTTTGTTTTCTTAGGCATTTGATACAGCATTATTTTTTATTGCAGGTTACCCTTGCTGAGCCGAATCAGGAAGATGGGGATCCGTTGTCATCACAGCTACCATGGTAATAGTGAAACACTCTTAAAACTGTCAAATTTAGATGTCTAGATTTACACCCATGGACACAAAGCTCGGTCATGTCTGTAACCCAAAGTTTTCTAGGTACTTCTTGGCACAGCATCTTGTTTATACTATCAGCAGGAATTTGTCACAAGTTCTAAATCTTAACATTAATAACCCATAAATCAATAAAGATAACCAAATAAATAAGTTACACCACTTTAACAACTAAGTATCAATATAGACAAATAACATGACAAAGTATGTCTTGTGCAGCATTATTAAACTTGTGTGTAGCATATAGTTCTTTTTCCTTCTCTTACTGATGTTGAATCAAGACATTGCAGCTATTTGTTTTAGATATATTTATTTTATACATAGTATTTGGCATCTGCCTGGAACAGCTCCACTTCATGTGCAAACAGAAACTACAAGGGACCTGACAGACGATCACAAATTGTAATGTCTTGCATTTCCAGAAAAAAATTCCCTATCACAGCTGTAATATTATAATATTCTTAGACGAGGCTATATTTTCTTGCACATGTAAAGCAAAGGTGATTGTAAATCATCCCTCTTGTCAGATATCAGTCCTATTGGGAATATGGAGGCTGAGACAAAAAGGTTGTTGTGTTCTAATTTACTTGTGGATAATGTAAATGAGAAAATATGGCCTCTGTCCAAAATTCAAGAAGCTATGTATTTGTAGCCTTTTGTCCACCTTTTGGTATGATTTAACTTCTTCTGTGCCCTGAAGATTTGAGTGCGGATGCGAGCTAGGTGTCCAAACATCAGTCATTAATTATGTTTAATTTGCTCTCAGTCAGACCTGCTTCTAAAGTTCTTTTGAGTTAACAGCTTTCACCAACACACACAAAGCTCTTCCATGAACAAATGGAATCTGGGATGGCTCACCTTTTTTAGTTCATGTCTATACATCATGTTCAATAGCATTAGACAGTTTTATTTCCTTTGGTTACCACACCAAACATTTTGGTGACAAATATGATTGCTAGCATTTTGAAGATGAAACAGTTTTTTCAGTGGTTCACAACAAGTACTTTAATAAGCCCAAAGATTGATAGTTCTGAAATACCTGCTATGTCCCTAATACCATTTTCATCAGCATTAGGGTTTTAATGATTTAGCATTTCATTTATCTTATAACTTTCTTTTAGCACATGTAAGGCTAAAAATAATTGGTTTGCATATTACTTATATACTTCACTAATTAGTCCAAGCTCACAAGGCACAAAGTGGAAGTTTGAAAAAATTACTTTATTATATAAGTATTATATCGTCTAGAGTTGCTGTAGATACACTAAATTTTTGTTTTGAGATAACAATTAGGTTTTTACATTACATTTTAAATTGTGGTATAATGAACTGACCAGAAGTATGCAATAAGTAGTTTGAGAATTAGGTTTAGCAAAATGGCAAGCTGGTTCTTATTGTCTCTCTAGGAATTCTCTGTAATAAGATCCCATGAACTGCCTATGATTGGTATCAATATTTTAATTTTCTAAATGTCTCATTTTGATCTTTATTTTTGTTATATTGTTTCTGTAGTCACATGCCTACCAAGTAAACCTGTGACACAAAGAGCTTTAGCTAATCAGCAGCACGAATGAAGAAGGAAAGGTTTACCTTGTCTTTTAAGGTTTCAGATTTTAAAAGGAACAAAGCTAAAGACCGATTTTGTTCAGTTTGTATTTATCACATGACTTTTTTTGAAATAGTATAAATAATGTAATTTCTGAGTGTTTGAACCTCGGTTCTTCTCTATACTACAACTTGAAAACTTACAAATGCTTATAAATACGTAACATACGAAACTATTAACAGTGAGGCAAACAAATATATACAAATATAACTATTTGTAACTTAAAACTTCACTTATCCTATGAGAAATAGCTTTCTTATAAGTTGACCGGGATCGAGATTTCATGTAAAACTTTTACACATCCTCATCCAGTAACAACAAAGCTGTCACCATCGTTACAGACGGTAGATGTTAACATGTTCTTGTTAGCACTACCAAAATCTGAAAATAAAACAAATTTAAAAACAAAATCAACTGCCGGTATTTCAAAATTCATCACACAATTTTTTTTTAAATAAATATCTTTTCCAAAACCTTTATATCTATCGACCATTTAATTGTTTTAAGAATTTAAATCCTTTATTTATTTCATGGTTAAATAACCAAAAATTATTTCCTATGGCCAATTGGTCATCCTGTTTATACTTAATGTTTGGAAAATGTTCTTTCATTCTGATTTCTAAATTACGTTTTGTCTTTTGAATATAAACCTTGTCACACTCGGAACAATTGAACTGATAAATGCCAGATTTTTTATTAGGAATTTTATCATTTTTAGTAAAATGCCATGAATTTTTAATATATTTATTTTGAACTAAATTCATACCAAACTCTTCAAAAATGTTTGAAAATATTTATTAACCCAAGGATGGTAAGTAATTTTTTTTAAATTGTAATCGTCTTTTTTTTTCTACGGGTAGAAATATCACTTACAGTTTTTTGATGTTTGAATTTTTCAATATTTTTTGTCCGGATGCTTTATAAGAAAAATATCATAATTTTTTCTTGTTAGGAAGTGAAGTTGTAAGTTACAAATTGTTATATTTGTATATATATCAGAAAAGCTTCTTTATCATTCTGTAAAATAAATATAAATATAATTAAAGAGACAAATGGATGTAATAATATTGTATGGTTCCTGTTTACTAGCTCTAGGAACTTGAGGAATTTGTTTTGTCCTTTTTTGCTACTTTTTTATTTAAAGGTCCTTTGTTAAGACTTTTATTTACTCATGTTGCCTTTTTAGCTATTTTGTTTATTTAAATTCCCTTTTGTTTGGAATTTTTGTTTCATTAAAAGTTTTTTCATTTTGTTTATTGTTCAGATAGAACTACTTTTTACTATCGTTTTCCTGTTCATCAGGGTCTAGCTTAAATTCCAATTACTAATATGCACTCTTAAGACAGGCTTTAGCAAGTAGCAGGTGAGAGAAATGTTCTCTTGTATTGAGGTCATTAGCACCAGGAGAGAACCTAGTATAGCCTCTCTTAATATCCCGTTATTTTAGAACAGTGCTGTGACAATGACCTGAAACAGGGATTAGGAATGGATAGGTTGATTTCACTACAGTTTTGAACTTAGACGGAAATTCTAGCCACTAACTAAGCCCAAGAAAATGTACCTTTTATAATTTTTTCGAATATTTGGGTCCTTTTGGGAAATTTTTAGGTCTTTTTAAAGTGCCTTTTTAGACACTTTAGAGATGCTCAACTTGCCAGCCCTACTTATACCCAGAAACAGATATAGAGGATTTTACTTCCACGACTAACCCTATCATAGTTAATGATCTTTTAATTATTATTTAAGTGAAAATGAATCTCTGTATTGTTATTAAATTGGTTTGAAATATTTCAGGTTAAATTCGCAAGGAGTTTCTGAAGAAAGAGATACCTCCACTTCTCTCATACATTCAGATCCAAGAGGGCACTGGCAATTGGAACAAATTCGTTCACATTTGAAAGCAGCCAAGTTTGAAGTATCATCATCATATGACTGTGGCAGATTTGTGAAGTCCCTCAAACTGAAATCTGAGCCAAGACCATACAAGTGTGACCAATGTGAGAAGTCTTTTAAACAGAAGTCCCACTTGGACCAACATATTCTGTTACATTCAGATACAAGACTATACAAGTGTAACAAATGTGAGAAATCTTTTAAACAGAAGTCCAACTTAAACAAACATGTTCAATTTCATTCCGATACAAGACCATACAAATGTAGCAAATGTGAGAAGTCTTTTAAACTGAAGTCTGACTTAAACAAACATATACGATTTCATTCAGATACAAGAACATACAAGTGCAGCAAATGTGAGAAGTCTTTTAAACAGAAGTACTACTTAAACAAACATATTCGGTTACATTCACATACAAGACCATACAAGTGTAACATATGTGAGAAGTCTTTTAAACAGAAGTTTGACTTAAACAAACATATTCTGTTCCATTCAGATTCAAGACCTTACAAGTGTAACAGATGTGAGAAGTCTTTTAAACAGAACTGTGACTTAAACAGACATATTCGGTTACATTCAGACACAACACCATACAAGTGTAACAAATGTGAGAAGTCTTTTAAACAGAAGTCCCACTTAGACCGACATACTCTGTTACATTCAGATACAAGACTATACAAATGTGAGAAATGTGAGAAGTCTTTTAAACAGAAGTCTGACTTAAACAGACACATATGGTTACATTCAAATACAAGACCATACAAGTGTGACAAATGTGAGAAGTCTTTTAAACAGAAGTCTAACTTAGAACAACATATTTTGTTACATTCAGATACCCGACCATACAAGTGTAACAGATGTGAGAAGTCTTTTAAACGTAAGTCTAACTTAGACCGACATATTCTGTTACATTCAGATACAAGGCCTTACAAGTGTGACAAATGTGAAAAGTCTTTTAAACAGAAACCTGGCTTAAGACAACATGTACGGTCTCATTCAGGCGTTAAACCATAAAAGTGTGAGAGATGTGTCAGGTTTTCAAATGCAAGTCTCACTTAAAAAGCCATTTTCTGCTAAATTCAGGAAAAGAAATATAAGACTTGAAATAAAATATTAACTTAGAGCAACATATTTTTTCTGTGACATAACATACAAATACGTATTTCGGGAAAAGATGTTCAAAAGAAGGAAATACTGTCCATCAGTCTCATATAGCGGTAAATGAATACATCAGTTATCAGAACATATTATAAGGCAGCTGGAGAAAATGGTACTGAAGTGAAAATTGGGCAGATTGTAATAGAAAATGTTGTGATGGATTGATTTTCATTCAGTCAACCCACTAGTACCCAAAAGAATCTGAGAACATTGAACTTGCAAATGTGATGTATAGTTTCGTTGCTAATGCACTTGAATATTGTATCAAAGATACCTTACAAGGGTGGTCTCTGAAGTTTTCACCTGCTAGTGAGAAACGACAATTCACACTTTCAAGGTAGTTTTATTTTTCAACGTTATCTTCTGTAATATCAATATATTTTGTCCTGCAGTGTTGTAGTACTATTATCCCTCTTTTGTAGTGTTTCCCTGGAAGTGCTAAAAAGTACCCATTTACAGCCGCAATTTCTTCTTCATTGGATGAAAAGGAGCTACCAGAGTGTAATTTCTTCAGTTTTGTAAATGAATGGAGACATGAGGGAGTCAAATTTGGGGTGTAGGGTGTATGTTCCAATATTTCATAGTGCAGATCTCTTGTTTCCTCATGCCAAAAACCTTTAGTTGGCAGGTGCATTGTCCTGATTAAAACAAAAATTTGTATTTCTTAACCCATATCTATTTTAATAAAAGCTTGCATTCAATTTAGCAGTAATGGTTTTGTGTTTTTTGGCATAGTCAATCATCACATTTACTTAAGCATCCCAAAACACTGATGCCATTCTCTTTCCCACTAGTGCCACTATCCTGGCCTTCCTTGGAGCTGAGAACCCTTCTGTCTACTACCTCGACTGTTACTTGGATTCTAACATGTAGTGTTAAATCCGTGTTTCATCCATTGTGACCTACGAAAATATTAATTGTAACAAAAACTTCACTTATCGCTAAAGAAATTGATGAAAATTGCAAGAAATTGTGACATTTCAATTTCATTAGCACTCGTTTACATCATCAGTTACATTCAATCTTGTCATTGTTACAGTCACTAGAGGTCACAATATTTTCGCCAATCTTACAAAACTGAAAATGATGCAAATTTAAATACAAAATCAATTATCTATATTTAAAAGTTCATTACCCGAGATCTCTGATTTAAAATAAATACTGTCGCAAAGCAGTTATCTACGATAGCGCGGCTAGTGTACACAAAAAGCCAGCAAATAAAGATAGCTGAGATAAAGGACTAAAACTATATTGGAAAGACAAAACGTAATGTGGAAACCAGAACAAAATAACATTTTCGTAACAAGTATAAACAAAATGATAAATGTGCCATAGCACATCATTTTTTGTCATTTAACCATGAAATATATCCAGAAGTTAAATTATTAAAACAATTAAATGGTCGGATAGATTTAATGGCTTGGGAAAAGATATTTATTTTAAAAATGAAACATCACGTAATGAATTTTGAAATACCGGCAGTCGATTCTGTATTTCAATTTGTTCACCTTTTGGATTTTGGTAGTATTGACAGAATCATAGTAACATCTTAGCAGCTGTAAAATTAACAACATTGTTGAAGGCTGTAGCTTATGATGAGAATAAGATATTCACCAAATTGCGATCCTAATCAGTTTATCAGACATCTTTTTTTTAATTTACGTCCTGCAACGTTAAGTCATATCGGACGATGAATGAAATGGGTGGAATGATGCTTAAATGAGCCCAGGGTCCATAGAGCTTAGAGTTACTCGATATTCGCGTTTCAGGATAAGGGAAAATCCCAGAAAAATCCTTATCCAGATAACTCACCCTGACCGAGATTCGAACTCAGGACCTCTTGAACGGGAGGCAGACAAGCTACCCCCACACTACCGAAGCGGGGTATCAGACGTCTTATCGTAGCTTACAAGATAAGTGAGTTTTTAAGTTACATATATTTGTATATAAGTATTCTTCCTATTTTCTTCTGAAATTCTACATACTATTTTTAGCTCGCTACATGTTCACTCAAAACTAGTATTCAAAAGATTTTCTATGAAGCATATAGAGAAAAGTTATTTTAAAACGTTGAATGTCAAATTCTGCCTCAGTATTGAGATTGAATTCCTGTAAGTGGAATTAATGACTTGGACCACTAATTATTACAAAACCCATTAGTGTAGCATGAAAAAAATAATGAACCATTTTAGTATAGTGTTTAGTTTTCAAGCTAGACTAGCTGTCATTCAGCAGTTCAGTCAGTAGCAGGTACTGGCAACATAAGCATCTAGAAGCAGTAGTTTTCTTATTCTATTTCTGTGACAGGTCAATATACGGTGCTGCAAACAACTTCTGCTTTCTATAATTAACACTGGGGCTAAATTCAAATATATCAAAGTTCTGTGCCAGAAATGAATGACATTTTAAAGCTGGAAACGTAGATAGAGTCAACATAAAAAATTCTATGCCATCCCGGCCATGGCATTGAATTTTTCATGTTGACTATCAAAAGCCTTAGCCTATATATGGCTAGTGTGAAGAAATGATTAATTTTCATCAGTTAACTGGAAATGGTAATTTAAGTTTTAATGGTAGCAAAGCAAAAGTGAAACTATATAAACATTTTTTCAATTTTTAGAACTGCCAACAATGGAAAGGCTACCTGGGCAGATGATATAAGCTGAATTGTATCTTCACTACATATTCTTTTATTATTAAATTCTTTAAATTAATGTAACAGCTTATATGCCATAGGTTGTACTGAATGCAAAGCTGTCACCTTGCATTACTTTCTTTATTCAGACTACTTAGTTACATTTGCCATAATAAGTTTTTCCTGCTTTTATTATGGTCTTCATCTCCCTCTACCAGAAATCGAAAGTGCAGAATAATTGGAAATTGGGTATACTTGTTTAGTGATGACCTCAAGGAACAGTATTAATGTAGCTACACAGCAATTTACTGTGACATATCAAAATGTTTCTTGCAGTTTCATTTAATTAAAAGGAACATTTACCCAAAGCTTTGACGACAATTATGAACCAAATTGTTCAAAAACTTTCAGGGAAAATGAAACTATTTTAGGCATCTATTTGATTATATAACTATTGCGTTAATGGCTTTACATTTAAACTCTTTGAGTTGTGCAAATCAGTCCATATAAAGGAAAGTATTTCCAGTTTAACTTTCCGTATATATTCAACTTTCAAGAAAAGTTGATTTTAATGTAGTGTTTGTGAAACTAGCATTTAATCAACAATCCCTTCTCCGGATTTGGTTGGCCTAACTGGGGCAGTGACAATCCCAGCATATACCACTGCTATATACAATTCTGTAGTGGTGTGTTATTGTTCTTTTTTAACACATTTCTTCCAAGGAATTTTAAATGTTGCTAGGAATTATCTGTGTATAAAGAAATTGCATTGTATATAACCTTATGGAATCCTTTCCTGTTTTCCTCTACCTACAGGATGCATTAGTTTTATGCTAAGTTACCTTTACTGTAGAAACGTAGAGTCAGACTGAAAAATTCAATGCCATAGCCGGGATTTGAACCACGGATCTTCTGGTTTCCGTCCAGCCGCACTACCATTGTGCTACTATGGCCAACGTGCCGACATGACATTAAATTCTCCAACTGACTCGTATTTTCCCGGTAAACCACTTAGGAGTACTCATAAACACATGAGACAACTACCTTAATGGCGACTTACTACATGTAAGTACTTTAAGTAATTTCAGTCTGACTCTACGTTTCCACAATTTAGCCTACACACGGCCAGTGTGAAAGAATAATTAATTTCCATTAATTAACCTAATAGTGGTTTACTATACAAATCCCGGACCTTAAAGTACTTACATGTAGTAAGTCGCCATTAAGGTAGTTGTCTCATGTGTTTATGAGTACTCCTAAGTGGTTTACCGGGAAAATACGAGTCAGTTGGAGAATTTAATGTCATGTCGGCACGTTGGCCATAGTAGCACAATGGTAGTGCGGCTGGACGGAAACCAGAAGATCCGTGGTTCAAATCCCGGCTATGGCATTGAATTTTTCAGTCTGACTCTACGTTTCCACAATTTAGCCTACACACGGCCAGTGTGAAAGAATAATTAATTTCCATTAATTAACCTAATAGTGGTTTACTATACAAATCCCGGACCTTAAAGTACTTACATGTAGTAAGTCGCCATTAAGGTAGTTGTCTCATGTGTTTATGAGTACTCCTAAGTGGTTTACCGGGAAAATAGGAGTCAGTTGGAGAATTTAATGTCATGTCGGCACGTTGGCCATAGTAGCACAATGGTAGTGCGGCTGGACGGAAACCAGAAGATCCGTGGTTCAAATCCCGGCTATGGCATTGAATTTTTCAGTCTGACTCTACGTTTCCACAATTTAGCCTACACACGGCCAGTGTGAAAGAATAATTAATTTCCATTAATTAACCTAATAGTGGTTTACTATACAAATCCCGGACCTTAAAGTACTTACATGTAGTAAGTCGCCATTAAGGTAGTTGTCTCATGTGTTTATGAGTACTCCTAAGTGGTCTACCGGGAAAATGCGAGTCAGTTGGAGAATTTAATGTCATGTCGGCACGTTGGCCATAGTAGCACAATGGTAGTGCGGCTGGACGGAAACCAGAAGATCCGTGGTTCAAATTCCGGCTATGGCATTGAATTTTTCAGTCTGACTCTACGTTTCCACAATTTAGCCTACACACGGCCAGTGTGAAAGAATAATTAATTTCCATTACCTTTACTGTAGTTTATTACAATGAGAAGCAACCTGCATGAATTGCAACCTGCATGACCTCAACAGCACTTTAAGTGATCACGCCCTTGCATCTGTGTATTA
This sequence comes from Mantis religiosa, assembly GCA_030765055.1. Classification (NCBI taxonomy): domain Eukaryota; kingdom Metazoa; phylum Arthropoda; class Insecta; order Mantodea; family Mantidae; genus Mantis; species Mantis religiosa. The sequence goes on along the minus strand of CM060956.1, from coordinate 122,202,698 downwards.
CATTTGTAACTTTTTAATAAATAGCAGGAAAATAGGCAAGCTTAGAAGTTTTTTCTTGCAATTATTTTGCAGAAATTAGTTGGTCAACTTGTTTCGAAGTCTCATCTTGCGCATAAATAATTTATTTTGAGTTTAATTTATTTTCAACTAGATGCGTAGGATTTGTGCCTCTACATTTAGGTGGGACATACAGGCTGATATTTACATTTATGTACATTCTTCTTTTGTTTCCATGTTTCATTGTACTGAAAGATCTTTTCTGTTCAGTCTTAAAGCCCATATTGGCTACCGAGAACAGTTTTTCAATAAAGTTTTCCTTTGTTTTGTTTTCGATTTCCACTACACCTTTTTATATACACTCGCACATTCATAAAGGAGGCACAACGCATGTTGCATGCACACACATGCATATCTCAAAGTATATACATGATATGTACACCATTCGCTATTTACATGTTCTGCGGTTTTCCTGTGCGAGTCACGTGCTCTTTTGGGCGACCTCTACATATGTGAGCTGCCTAGGGACTGTCGGTATGGGGATATTGTAGTGGGGGTTACGAAGCCCTCAGTATTATTCTTTTATGTTTGCGGTGTTTCAGCTCACCGTCACTGATGTTGGATATGATGCTGTTTAGATGCTAGTGTATTTTTGCTGATTCCGATTTATTTCTGTTTTCTATTGCTGTTTCGATGGCAGGCATTTTACATTCCTGGTGGATGGTTATGTAACTGGTTATCAGTGGTGGGCTGCAAATGTAAGTGTAAATAATGTAAGCGGTGAAAAGTTAAAAATAGTAACAAGCCTCTGAGAAAGAAGATAAAAGTTTGACCTCCAATAATAAGCCAATTTTGTTCCTGACAATTTTTTCTAAAATAACAGAATAATCAGGATACAACTGGGTTATTAGATACCTGGTATTAAATAATATTTCCAAGTATTTGCAGTTGATCTGAAGAAAAAACAATATCCCCTAAAAAGGGAAAACACTAAGTATGGAATTAAGATCAGCCTTGGATAACAAAATAGCTACAATTAGGAATATTTTGTGATTTAGTTATGGTATTTGATAACTTTGTGCTATAATAGTTAGACTTTTTTGGTTTCAATGAGCTGTCTATAAATTAGTTCAAAGAAACCTAAGAAAACCAGGGTGAATAGTTATTCATTGGAACCAGGTGTTATTACCACAGATGTCCCACAAGAGGCTATACTTGGACAATGTTATTTTTAGATAATCAATCTTATTTCTTTCAGTATTTGATTTGAAGCAAATAAGTTATCTTTAAACTATGATATACCTCTCCTCAATTTAAAATAAAGCATACATGGATAATGGAATAAAAAATTAGATATTATTAAAGAGGAATTACACACAAATGTCTGTTTACTTTTCTTCATAGTGCACCATAATGCTATATGGATTCTGCTCTATTCTTGCACACTTGAATAGGATATCTATCATTTGTATTTGTATTTATTTTCATCCGTTTATAACAGAATACATGTTTGCTGGATATGTCAGTTAAATTTATATTACATATTAAAGAAACATACAATATTACACAATTATATAACATTTCACATTGATAATAATAGTAATAGTATTAATAATGATAATAGTGATTATGATAATTATTAATAATGATGATGATGATGATGATGATGATGATGATAATAAGGGCAAGAGCAACAATAATAATAATACATTTTTATGTAGTTACTTTATATATGATAGTTACATAGTAACATTTTAGTTTACACACCATTCTACAACAATAATTATTACTATTTAGATATTCCTTAAGCGAATAGAAAGAAGGTGTTATGCTGAACTGTTTTAGTTCCCTTTTAAATCGGTTTATTTCTTTTACATTCTTAATATATTCAGGTAATTTATTGTAAAGCTCGGTTGCCACTACTGTAGGTTTCATATTCCATAGTTGTAACGCATGTGCCTGTATATGGTAATTACTTTTTCTTCGTGTGTTATGGTCATGAATTTGTTGATTTGTTTCTGTGGTGAAATTCTTATTTTCTAGGTATATTATTGTTTCGTATATGTACAGGTAGTATAGCGTGAGTATATTTAATGCTTTTAAACTTTCTTTGCACGATTCCCTGTATTTTAGACCTAAAATTAATCTAATTGCTCGTTTTTGTAGTCTAAATATTTGTTCTATATTTTTCTTTGTACAGCGATCCCATACTATTATTCCATATGTTATGTGTGGGTAGATTTGACTGTAATAAATTGTCTTTTGAAGTTCTATGTTTTTTAAATTTGAAATACTTTTCATTATAAAAATCCTGAACATACTTTATTACACAATTTGTCTATATGTTAGTCCCATTTCAAATATCTCAGATCCCATAGGATACACATGCACTTCTCACCTGGTTCGTAGTACTTGATGTTCTTACAAATCTTGTGGTGGATTCCATACATTGCCAACGTCATAGCCAGGTGATGTAATTATTTATTTGCTTGTGTCCAGTCTCTATATAACATTGCACCTGTCTCATAGAAATCTTGCAAGATTCCTTCTATTTGCTTTCTTCGATTACATGATGGGAGTTGACTGTCTAAGAGTGATTAATTCTGACTTCGTTTAAAAAGAAAAGTCCTCTGCTCAGCTCCTATGCTAACCTTGAAGGTGTGTTTTTCTGGAGTCCTAGAATGAGTTTGAGGTACCTAGCTTTTACTTTTTCAATACTTCTAAGGTTGTGATTTGTCAATTTTTTCCAGATGAATTCTACGGCATATGTGATCATTGGACTTATCTTAGCTTTGAAGATTCTCTTTTGCTGTCTTTATTTACAGGTTTTGCAGGTGTGGTGTTGTATACATTGCTTTTATGGCTGCTGTAGTTCTATCGGGTATATGTTCTGTGTATATTCTCAGTCTAGGATGTGAGTCTTAAATAAGTTTATTTTTTGTTACTGGAATAGCTTTCCCATGCATGGTTATATCTTTATTCCTCACTCTCCGTCCACCTTTCTAAAATGTCATCATTTGAGTTTTACGTCAATTAATTTTAAATTTGTTTCGTTTTGCTCATTCATTTCTGTTGTTAAATGCTAGTTGTAGATCCTCGATTCTGCGTGCTACTAAAGCCATGTTGTCCATGTATATTATTAGTTGTACTCTTTGTTTGCTTATCACCTGTGGGAGGTCGGCAGTCGTTATATTAAACAATAATAGAATGAGAGACATTAAAACCACTGCATCAGGCAAAAGAAACTTAAGAACGTCAATATCTACATGAATAGAGTAAGAAAAGGAGGCAATACAAAGAATTAATAAATCTCAAGAAAAATAAGATATGTCAGGCACATAATAAGTGAAGTATCTGATAGGAAATTTCTTGTGCACCAAACAGATGAAGAGCTTTATTGGAGTCAACAAATAAGAGCTATCAAAGCTTACCTCTGCTTGCTTTGATTAAAGAAACTTTAAAAGTCTGGTTAGTCAAAATGCTTTAAGGGCACCATATTTTGCATATTCTCAGTGCCCGTTACAATATGGAATCATCTTTTGGAATAACTGAGCACATAGCAGACAAGTTTTCATATTACAAAAAGATGTTTGTGAAGTTAGGCCCCATCCTTGTGGTAGGCCCTTATTGAAAACCCAATAAATGCTTACTCTGTTAAGATATGTTACAGATAATGATAGAAACTTGACAACAGAATTTACTGTCCATAAACACACTACAAGAAATACAGGTAATATGCATAGCCCATCTTAAAATTACTCCAGAAAAGATGTTATTCTGAAATAAGGATTTACTACAACATTGTATACTGCTTAAAACTATTGCGTAAACCAAACATCTTTAAGAAACTTTTAAAGTCATCCTTATTTACTTACCCTTCATACAATATTTTGACTTTGCGGGTTCGTAGAATTAAGTGTTGTTTGCCTAAATTTAATATGCTCTTTGTTGCAGTAAGTAGCTTTGTGCAACCCTTGTAGCAGCAGCAGCAGCCTCCAAGATCGTCTCGTTACTCCCGCTACACTAAACAAACAAAAGATTCCACTGCGGAATAAATCAAACAGTTAAACTCCATTGCATAACTGCAACTCAACTCATTTAACAACTGACTCCGCTCTAACACTTTGCAGGGTTGATATACCTCCAGTAATTGTTCTATAATGCAGAAAGCTTCTGAGAGAGATGTGGGAGAAAAGCGAAAGATGGAACTATCCAGAAGTCACTCTGTCTCTTTCTGTCTTTATTTCTTTCTCTCTGTCGGCAAGTGTTCAGAGCTGCGTCGCGCCACTATCTATAACCTTCCTGCCCGATGCCATTCTCTGTCTCTTTCCTGGACACTGGCCCGGCACTGCCTTGTTGCGGCTCCAACACAAGAAATGGGATCGGTGACACTGCTCCCTCCGTAAGGCTGGTCGTCCCGAGCAGTACCATTGTAACGCACCAGACGATCCAGCTGTACCACCAACATCTTCTCTTGCACCTTGTGGATGCGGTACATCACGTCGTTAATTCTCTTACCACCTGGTACGGTTCTTGCCACGGTTGTTGAAGCTTTGGGCATCGTCCCTTGATCTGAGTAGGGTGGTACAACCAGACCAGGTGAACTTGCTGGAATCCTTGTCTGTTGGCTTGCCTGTCGTACTGGGTATTCATACTTCATTCGCCATCAGAATGCTCTAGTAGTAGAATGATCTGACGAGCCATCTCATGCTTATCATGGAGATGATCCATGAAGTTCTCCACATTCTCAATTGCTGATTGTTTCGCTTCCCGGGAGTTTCCAAAAGCTAAGAGACAAGGAAGGCGCAGGTATCTTCCTGGCGTCATCCCAGTGATGTAGTGTGTTTTCGAGCGGTAGGCCAACAAGAACAGTGGTCCTTTTACGTTCCAGTCTAGCTAATAGCTGGCCACGACCATCCTCAGGTGTTCTTCTAGGGTCTTGGTGTATCTCTCGACCTTACCGTCCGACTGCGCATGTAGAGGTGGCGTGCGGATCTGGTGCACCCCAAGACTTTCCAGTGTCTCCTTTATTAATTGAGGCTCAAAATTGTTGCCCTGGTCGCTGTGGAGCTCTAACGGCACCCAAAAACTGCAAAATATTTGCTCCACGAGGCAGTCTGGAATCGTCTTCGCCTCCTGGTTCGGGATGGCGTACACCTCCGGCCACCATCAGGTACTGGTTAACTCGGTCACACTGGGAGTGGTCCAGGTATAAATTTATTTATTTATTTATTTATTTATTTATTTATTTATTTATTTATTTATTTATTTATTTATTTATTTATTTATTTATTTATTTATTTATTTATTTATTTATTTATTTATTTATTTATTTATTTATTTATTTATTTATTTATTTATTTATTTATTTATTTATTTATTTATTTATTTATTTATTTATTTATTTATTTATTTATTTATTTATTTATTTATTTATTTATTTATTTATTTATTTATTTATTTATTCATTCATTCATTCATTCATTCATTCATTTATTTCTTTGTTTGTTTGTTTGTTTGTTTGTTTGTTTGTTTGTTTGTTTATTTATTTATTTATTTATTTATTTATTTATTTATTTATTTATTTATTTATTTATTTATTTATTTATTTATTTATTTATTTATTTGTAATTTACGTCCTCCAACACTTAATCATATCGGACGATGAATGAAGTGGGTGAAATGAGACAGCAATGCGTCCGAAAGGCCCTCAGATATTGTCCTGCTGGATGCGACCCCTGCTTCTAGTCTGGGGACTGCGAATCGCAGCGTACACGTGACACTGACACCACCTTTCAGCATCTGGTTGGAGGCTTAGCTAGCAGTGGCGCTGTCGGGGTTTGTTGATCGTTCCGTTTGGTTCCAGGTGTCCTGCTGAAGTACCGGCGTGAACTTCCCCCAATACTCCCTGAACCTTACTTCGGCGAAGTACCAACTGCCCTCTCTGCGTCCTCCCATCGGGTAATTCCCATGCCCAACAGCACACATTCTTTGGGCTTCATTGAGTCCCATTAGTTCGATAACGACTGGTATGTAGAGCCTCTGGGTGCGATATCCTCCCAGGTTGGTGTTGTGCCTGTTTCCACTTCTCCCAAGAGTGGCCCAAGTCTGCGTCCGCCAGCTGCTCAGCCCTCAGGCCTGCGCTATAGCAAACGTCCGCAGGTACTGCTGTGACCACTTTGACAGATGCGGCATGCTCCTTCTCTTCCACTCTTGTCCATTGACGGCACTTTTCTGAGCAGGGTCTTAGGGACATGGCGTCTGCGTTAGCGTGGTTCTTCCCTCTACTATATTGGGAGGTGAAGTCGTACTCTTGCAGTCTCTGGACCAAACCGGCTGTCTGGCCTTCAGGCTTCTAAAGATAAGTAGCCATTTTAGGACAGAGTGGTCAGTCCTCAGATGAAATGGCTGACTGTAAAAGTACTTCTGGAAGTGCTTAAAGGTTTTCACTACCTCCAGCAGCGCTCTCCGTGTGACGCAGTAATTCTTCTCTGCCTTGGATAGCTTCTTGCACTTGTTGGTTATCACTCGCTTGTGGCCGTCCTGGACTCCTGATAGGACGCCTCCAATGCAATGCTCGCTGGCATCGGTTTCCACAATGAATGGTTTTAATAATCTCAAAATAGGTGCACTACAAAGTATCTTCTTCAGCTTTTGGTAAGCGCCTTTGGTATCCTCCTTCCACACGCAAGGCCGTTGTTCTTCCGTACTGATTCGATGAACCGTTGGAAGGTAACTGCTGCATTAAAGAGACCTAAGGACAAAACTATGAATTGCAAAATCCCTTGGCCTGTCGAGAATGCGGTATTCTCATTGTCTCTCGAGTCTAGAACCTACCAGTAACCCGACGTCGGGTCCAGGGCTGAGAACCACTGCGCACCAGCAAGCGATTCCAGAGTCTCATCACTCCGTTTTAAGGGGAAGCAGTCCTTCCTGTTGAGAGCGTTCAGCTTATTGTAATCCACGCAGAAGCGTGGCGTTCTTCAAGAAGACTACAGGGGAACACTAAGGTCTCTCAGACCATTCAATCACTCCCCTGGACATTATGCCCTGCAGCATGACCCGTATCGCCGCTTGGTTTGCAAGATGAACGTATCTAGGGGGTTGCCGAATAAGTTGGGCATCTCCGGTGTCGTTGCGGTGAAGCACGCGATATATGCGGCCGTAGTCGCTGTTGTCTTGGCTGAAGACGTGCTGGTATCGTCTCAGCAGTTGTCGAACCTTCGCTAGCTGCTCTGCAGTCAGGTGAACGGCCGCCCTCTCCAGTAAGCCTTCTAGCCGGGGATTCAGGTGTTGCGTCGGCACCAGCTCCTGGGTCTTGTCGATTGAAGTTACGCTAATAACGGGCTCACACCTCCACAACACTGTCCCGGCCTGAATGTCGTTATCGGAGTCCGCTGGGTTAAGCAGACTCACGGCACCTCCTCTCGACACGGCACCATGTCCTGCCTGCAAGCAGTTCGTGCACAGGCGCCCTCTGGTCCTATATCAAGTTCTTCGTCCGCTGGCCTTCTTTTCGCACCGTCACCACCATCTCGCTTCTCGCGGGGCAACCACGCCTTCTCTCAGAATAACCCTGTAAATTCCAAGACGTTTTTCGGGGTGCCGGTGTATTACACTTCTTAATTTAGCCGCAGGTCTTCCTGCTGACGTCGACCGTCGCCTTGTAGCTGCTGAGGGCATCCAGTTCCAGTATCACCTCCTAAGCCAACTTAACAACTAACACCTAAACAACCTGAGACGCATGGGTCTCCACCCCAAGTTGAACTCTAGCAGGACCTCCCTCTCCACGGGCAAGGTGTCCCCGGGTGCCGTCACTAACTGGTATGGTCAGCTCGGATTTCTCGACCGCAAACACCTGGCTACATTAGGTCTGACGGCGGTGACGCCTGCCCTGGTGTCCACAAGCAGGCGGCACGGCCTCCCCTTCACCCAACTTTATGCGAAGGGGCTGTCTTCCATACGTAGGCTGTCAGCGCGCAGCGTCTCTCGGGGGTATGGTGGTGACGGTGCCGAAGTGCCCCTCGCCATTTCGGCCCTTACTGCTCTTTCCGCTGCTCTTCTTGGTATGGGTAGTTCCTCGCCAGGTGTTCGCGCTGGCCAAACTCCCAGCACATGCCAGTTGATCTTCGCCGGCATTCCTGGACTCGTCCTCCGTCTTCATCGCAGCGGATGCACCTTGTTCTCGAGGTCAGGGTACCCGACACCTTGTTCTGGAGGTTAGAGTAGCCGTCACCTTGGCCGCTTCCATCCTCAATACGGCCGTTAGACCCTCGTATACGTGCTTGTATCGCCGAGCATTAGCCGCTAATATATATGGGAGTGGCATACACCGTCGACGAAGGTGTAGGCGGCTTCTCGGGATGAAAATCTGCGTGGGAGGTCGCCAAGGCTTTGCTGGTCAACTGGTCGAATACCAGGGGAACTCCTGCAGCGTCTCCCCTGCTACTGCGTCCTATATTTCAGCGCGCTGCAGTAGGCTGGGGGCGAAGCGATGGTCTCCTAACCGGTCTTCCGAGGCCTCCCAGATGTTCTTGGGCGCCGCCACGGGGTGTAACGCGTTCAGGACCTCTGCGGTCCGTCCCTGGAGGCTGGCTATCAGCTCTGCGGCGACCACTTTTTGTGCTTGGTCACTGTGTCGAAATGGCGGCGGAAGACCTAGAACGTCCACGTGCTGTCGTACGTACGTGGTTTGACCCGCGCTGATGTGTCGCGACACGGCGCGTCGGTCTTCAGGTCCTTCAATCTTTTGCCGACGATGACCACCAGGGCATGTAGGGACTTGCTATTACTGACGGTTTTTCCCTCTCGGTCGTTAACGCGGTTCGGCAGGTCTTCGACGCGCTCGCCCACTTGACCCATCCGCTTGCCCTGCTCCATATCGTCATCCCTCACGCCAACCAACGGCGCTTCAAATTTTGCGGTGAGGCCCGCGTTTGCAGCCTTGTATTGTATTGTATTTATTTCATCCTTTGGAACATAATACATGTTATAGGACACGACAGTTCAAGATACAAAGATAAATATAAAAAGTTAGATAAGACTTAAAACTGTAAAAGGTACAGGATCCAACAAAAGTCTAAAGTACAAAAATAAATAAATATTGTCAATAGAAGGTTGGTTAAAATTTCTGACATAGTCAATTTTTCATCATTAATACTAATTGCACATAGTCCATTCCACAACATTAGAATCTAATTTACAGAAACTAATTTACATAGTCAATTACAGCATTAGAAACTAATTCTACACATGATCCCTTAATCAGCTTAATGAATTTATCCCTTTTAAGTATAATTAAAGCAGCAATGCCATAATTCGTTTGAGTTATATAAACATTTATTTATGAGGAAAGCCTTTAACTTCCATTTAAATTGCTGTTTTGAGATGCTAGCTATTTATTTAATATCAGATGGCAGTTTATTGTAAAGCTTAATTCCTAGTATATGCACATCCTTTTGAGAGACACTTTTAATTACGCTATCTCTATAGGAATTCATATTGGTTCTGGTGTTAGGTTCATGTACCTGACTTTTTAACTGAATTGCAGTTGTCCACAATAAACATTATAGCTGTATAAGCATACAGAGAGTAGATGGTGATTATTTTTTTATTTATAAAGGTATCCCTGCAAGATTCTCTTGCTTTTAGATTATACGTGACCCTAACACACTTTTTTGGTAAATAAGCACTTTATCCATGTGTGTTTTGGCTGCTGAACCCCATATTTCTATTCCATAGATTAGATACGGATAGATACATCCATAGTATATTAATTATAGGATATTTGTATTGTTGTACATGCTAAAATATTTTAAGAGATATAAAGATTTACTAATTTTTCCGCATATGTTTTCAATATGATCAGCCGAAGTTAGTCGATTATCTAACACAATAGCGAAAATTTTATGTTTTCACTGCTGACACAATGTCACTCTGTGCTTTTAGATTTATATTACCATCATATTCTTTTAGCCAGTTGCAGTGCATCATATTGGTCCTTTGCATATTACATTGTAGTTTGACAGATTGAAAATAGTTCAGCAATTCAAAGGTAGTGCTGTTTAGAATGATGTTCAGCCCCCCTATTGATTTATTCCAGCATATGGCTGTTGTATCATCTGCATAGGTTACAACAGTAGTCTTTGGTGGGATTTTTATGTCATTTATTAATACCTTCATTTTGGTTGTCAGGCTGTTGTTCGCTGCATTTCATTTCCGTTGTTATTTTGGCCTTCCTCTCAGTCATCGTCTCAGCCAGATTTCTATTTGCCGCCTTCAATTACGTAGCCAAGGTGTCCTTTTAGCTCTTCTAAGATCTTGGTCAATACAGATTTCAACGTCGTATCTCACTTCTGACAACAATTATTACTTCGTGGGTTTGTAGAATTAGAACCTTTGTTAGCAGAAATTTAAAATGCTCTTTATTTCAGTAAACAATAACTCTGTACAACCCTTTCCGCTGTAAAAGACAACAGCATTCTCCAAAGTCGTTTCGTTACTCCCGCTACACGTAAACAAATGAAAGATTCCACTGCGGTAGAACTCACAAAATTTAGCTCCACTGCACAACTGCCACTCAGTCAGCAACTGACTTCGTTCTACCACTGCGGGGTATTATACATCCAGTCGTTCTGGAATGCAGTAGAGCTCCCGTGAGAGATCGCGGCGACATTTTAAAGACGGAACTATTCGAATATTACTCTGGTTCCTTCTTTGTTGCTTTCTCTCTCTCGGCAAGCGTTCAGCGCTGCACGCCACGATCTAACTCTCAGTATTCTGCTCCCGCGCCACTCTTTATCTCTTTCTTTCCTGCGCATGCGACCGGCATTGGCTTGTCGTGGCTCCAACATACAAAAAATGCGGTCGGTGACAACATAGTAAAAATATTTAATATTTTCTTTGAACACTTAAATTTGCTATAAATAGGATGCATTTATAGACATACACACAGGGTGTTTCACAACGACACCGAACGAACTTATAGAGGTAACTACTCATCTCCCAAGTAACACATATAAATAGTTTTTATCGCCCATAGAGCTGCATAAAAGAAATGCTCCAGAATGAGTGTGGTTTAGGCAGTGACAGGAACAACGACGCGTACCTCGCGCTGTCAGGTTTGGCAGGTATGGTCACACGCCGTGCCGCGTACTGTAACTGTAAATATACTGGCATACTCCGCAGTAGCTTGCTTGCTACCATTAAAAATGTCTTTGGCTTATCAGACAACAATAAAGAAGCTATTGCTTTTGAGTGTTCCGAAATTCCTTTATGGCAGTCCATGATGGCAAACAAGCTGATGGACATACGCAACTTAAACATTTTATAGGGAGGTTAATGTTAGTGAAATTGAGGATGGAAGCATTAAATGGTATATAGAACAGAGAACAATATCACAGATTTGTAGATAAAGTTAACCAAACGTAAATGCCTTATGCAATGAGACAAGATTTTATTTCTCTCTGTTTAGTAATATTAAATTAAGCATTTGTAACTGAAAAGGGAGCTGTTGATTTCACAGTAACTGGTTGAAAGCACTGTGCAATTAAGAAAAAATGAGCTGCCTTGGAACTGCCCGTGTCACTACTTGACTTTTTCACAAGTAACTGCCCTTTGTCCCATTACCTGAAAGTGAGGCTAGGGTCACTAATAATGAGCAAGGAGGTATGTTTTTGTTTTCGTCACTGGTGCGTCCCAATAACACCTATTGAGGTTCGCACACCAGTGGTTCCTGCGGCCTAATCACAAAATCATGCGCCCGCCTCGGTAGCGTGGTTAGTGTCCGCCTCACGTTCAAGAGGTCCCGAGTTCGAATCTCGGTCAGGGTGAGTTACCTGAATAAGGTTTTTCCGGGGTTTTCGTTATCGAGAAAGACGAATGTCGGGTAACTCTAGGCTCTATGGATCCTGGGCTCGTTTGAGCATCATTTCACCCACTCCATTCATCGTCCGATATGACTTAACGTTGGAGGACGTAAAATTACAATTAATAAATAAAAAATAAATAAGTAAGTAGGTGAACAAGTGAGTGAGTGAGTGAATGAGTGAGTGGGTGAGTAGGTGAGTGGGTGAGGGGGTGAGCGGGTGGGCAGTGGGTGAGTAGGCTAGTCGGCGAGTCGGGAGTCGGTAAGTAGGTCAGTAGGTAGGTCAGTAGGTAAGTAGGTATGTAGGTATGCAGGCATGTAGGTAAGTAGGTAAATAAGTAAATAAAGTCAAGTAATATTTAGTGCTGCATAAAATTATACTTTAGAGAATTTCGAAGCTGCGACACCGAAATTCGGACTGCTTAAGTTATAAACTACGCAACGGCAATAATCGTTCGGTGTATCCTTCCAACTATACATAGGGCACACTGCAGGCGTCCGTTATTTCATTTAAGTTTTATGTAGTTCTACATTATTATTTACCTACTGTAATACATGCTCTGAGGAAAATGCTTAAAATGTCGATGATACAGAAATTTTCGATTTAATAATTAAAGTAAGATTTAAAAAAAAAAATAGATGGTGGTATACTTGTATGCATGGGCAGTTTGTCATAAGGACGTGAAGATGCGTGCCCCCTGATAGAAATCTTACGGAAATAAATGAACCATGGTCTTTCGACAAGGACAGTTTATTTTTAAAATATGAGAAAGCTTCATACCTATAGTATATGGTTCGGTGCTGTAAGATTAGCGCTAACCTACTGCATTTCCACGTAACAGAAGGCATGTAGCTCTGAACGTGGCGAGGGAGTGGGGGAAGGACTTTGCATGTGCTCATCCGGCGTGGTTCTGTTCGCGCCTAGAGCAGTCCGCAGAGTAGTTTGATATTGCTAAAATGCACGTGTTTCTTATTATAATGTTCTTTGTGGAATTAGGAACATTAACAGAGTCTTACAGGTGACATTATAAAATGCAGTGACCAAAGAATAATGGATAACTATGTAAAATCACTAATGGAAGGGCAATTTTCAAGGTTCACTCTTGAAAAAAAAGTACAATTGAAACGTTTCCAACGCCGGTATTCTTAATGGGAAAAGTAGAAACTAAGAAAAATGAAAACCGGATGTTTAAGAAGCACCTTAGTTCTAAGGTCATGTATTAGAAATGTGACTGGATCTGTGGCTGCGAAATTCTCAAGTTCTTTTTCTGCTGTGTGTGTGTTTTTTTTTTTTTTGTTCCTATATTGACAATTCTTTGTGGACAGTAAAGGGAGTGAGTAATATATAACATTTAACAGAAAAAATATACAAACATGAACATGCAGTGCACCAAATGATTGGTGTGGTACATATATCACTCCTAGGAAAACAAACATTGCGTGTTTAAAGAAAATATTCAGAGATATAACATTCAAGTGAGTAAAAATAGACATATTTTAAAAAGGCTTATTTCATGTGTGAAGTTTTGCGCTGTGCTTGAACTAACTTTACGAGCACAAGACCAATCTGTTACTTCTTCCAATCCAGGGGTGTACAGGATCCTCTTGGACTATACAGCTGAACTAGATACAGTGATGAAGGAACATTTAGAAACAGCCTCAGTATATAGAGAAGCTTCAAAAACAGTGCACAATGATCTATCAGACTGCATGTTGAAAGTCTAGGAAGAAAATAGAGCAACAGATGCGGGCTTCTGAGTTTGTTCTCACTCAGTGTGAAGAAACAACTGTCATTTCAAATCACTGTCAGATAGTTTGGTACTCCGTTACGTATATGAAGAATGCATAAATGAGAGACTTTGGGCTTTTATGAACCATGAAAGAAGAGATGCGGAATCTCTGACAAAGTGCATAAGGAATGAAAATTATTCGCCAGTAGTAGATAACTGGGGCTTGAAAAACACCTGCGTTAGCTGTTTTAGAAGCCCCATGTTTGAAAATCGACGCGAAATCCGCCTGTCCAAATATCGAAGAGGTTGGGTGTTGGTTGTGTTAGAATCCCCATGTTAAAATATCGTAGGGTTGGTTGTGTAGTAACACGTGTGTCACGTGTTCATGTAATCCGATCCATGAAAGTCGAGTAGAAATCTGTGTTTTAAAAAAATATTGATGTGCTGGTGTTGGTTGAATTGCATGAACGTTCGTGTGCCCCCCTCCCCCCTCCAGGAGCTTGACGATGCATGAGCGTTAGTGTGCCCCCCTCCACGAGCTTGACGACGCATCTCTCCCCAACCCTGCAACGGCAATCGTGTCATTTTGTTGTATGTATGTGAAATGTAATTCTGTGTTTAAAAAAAATATTGATGTGCTGTATTGGTTGTTTTGGAATCCTCATGTTAAAATATCGAAAGGGTGTTGGTTGAATTGCATGCGCGTTCGTGTGCCCCTCCACGAGCTTGACGACGCATCTCTCCCCAACCCTGCAACGGCAATCGTGTCATTTTGTTGTATGTATATGAAATGTAATTAACTGATGAATGTAATTACTGAAGAAGAAAAAAAATGTGAATGGATTTCCGTATTCTCTCTCTCTCTCTCTCTCTCTCTCTCTCTCTCTCTCTCTCTCTCTCTCTCTCTCTCTCTCTCTCTCACACACACACACACACACACTGTCGACATTTCCAAAAAAAGGATCACACGTGGGCGCATCAAATGAAAAAAATGTATTTATTCACGTAACTAACTATACATTATTATTAATTAATTAATTTGTTTATTTAAGTATTTATTGAGTTGTCCATTACAGTATTCATTTATTGGGACTCCTGAGGAATCTGACACTCTATATGTGCTAAAAACCGATCCTTTCCCTCTGTTCAAAATATAAATGCATATGCAGTGAAATGTTAAGAAAGGCAAGTAAAGATTTAGCGAGAATGAATGTTTATTGCTACAGCTGTAGCCACCCCAACGGAAGAGCGAATCCATATAACTTTCTTGGGGTGAAATATTACGCACACACCTGCGCTAGGAATCAATTAACGCAGCTGGATTCTAAAAATTCACTCGAGCGTAAAGGAGACAAGTCAACGAGATATCTATGCAAACGAAATAAATAATGTAATAAGAATAATTGTAATGATATAAATCAGCTGAGTAGAAAGATGCCAAAACGTCGAAAAGCTATGCAAAGTCAGCTATAACAATGCCAGTGCTTCTTAAAACATCTGTACATCAATTAGGCGAATAACTACGAGAAAAAAAGTCTCTAAATAAATCTAATAAAATACAGTAATCCCTCGAGGCGTTAGACTTAACGAATTGAAGTTAAAAAAAGGATTCTAAAATAGGATTCGCAAAAATAAAACATTAAAACCAATTTTACTTAGAGATAATGACAGTAGTCCGCTAGGCTTAACGCGTCGAATATAGCATATATAAGTAACTAAGAATGCAAATACGAATTGGACAGTATCAAACTTTTAATAATACATCAAATGTTGTAAGACTATGCTTTCTCTGTCCCATCGTCGACGTTTTCAAAAGGCACCGCAGGTAGGAACGTCGAACTGAAAACATGTATTTATTTAGCTACCTATTTATTATTTATCTGTTAATGTATTCAGTTATTGGGAACCCGATGAATCATACTCCATGAAAATGTGTGGTAAAACCGAGCCATTCCCTCTGTTAAAAATAATGCGTATGTAGTGAAATGTTAGGAAAGGTAAGTACAGATTTATTGAGAATTAATGTTGTTCGCTGCAGCTAAAACCACCCCAACGGAAGAGAGAATCCATATAACTTACTTGGGGTGAAAAAATTACGTACACGTGCGGGTAGGAATCAATTAACGCAGCTGGGTTCTAAAAATTCACTCGAGCGTAAAGGAGACAAGTAAACGAGATATCTATGCAAACGTAATAAATAATGTATTAAGGATAATTGTAATGATATAAATCAGCTGAGTAGAAAACATGCCAAAACGTTGAAAAGCTATGCAAAGTCAGCTATAATAATGTCAGTGCCTCTTAAAACGTCTTTACATCAATTTGGTGAATAACGACGAGAGACACGCTTCAGAATAAACCTGATACGAGAGACTAATCCGTTCGAGGCGTTAGGCTTACCGAATTGAAGCAAAATATCACTGGAAGGAATAAAAACATAAATTATCTAACGGTCACACTCAAACGGTCGTTCGGAATAATACAGTTGCATTAAGTAGCAATACAAACTCGAAATACAGCTTGCAATAATTAAAATGCAATAAAAGGTTATACTCATATTATAGATGGCATTATGATATTATTAGTTTGCTGCAATACAAATTTGAAATATTGTTCAATGAGGTAATTACCATGAATGCACTAAGGTGAACAGTGGGTGTGACATATTCCACTTCATCCAAGCTAGCCAATCAGGGTGCAGGTAGCAATATCGTAATAAAGGGTATAAACGACCAATCACCACACGACTGCGTGCGCAACGTAAGGGGGGTGGAAACTTTCTAAAGAGTATATATATACTTACAGTTAATAGCTGTAGATCTTTTATTGTTTAATTTTTAGTTAGTAGATACATAAGATGACAGGTTAAAACTCTACTCTAAGTTTAATAGTTTATAGCGAAAGAAGCAGAAGCATAAACTTAAGGACGTGTGCAAAACAGGTTACAGCCAGAATGGAAATTTTGGGAGGGGGTGCTGAGGTAACAAAACAGTGAACCGAGCGAATAAAACAGCACATCAGCAGCTGAAACGTAGCAGACAGCATCAACATGAATGAAGGTAAGCATTATGCATATGTCTATGTACAGTAATTTCCACGTAATGAATCGAAGCGTTGAATAATATGCGTGATTTTATAATTCCAGAATCGATTCTTCACGATTTAAATCAGCTTGCGGAAGGAGGTTCCTATCTCCCGACGAAGAAGTTACGAGAGATTCCCCGAGACGTGCCACAAGCCATACACGATGTCAAAATCGTGAAGACGAGATACGGTGATAGAGTCGTACTTAAGCTGCAAGAATGCCAGGTTTTTTTGCCCGAGAGATTTAAGAAGATGACAGCAGCTCAAGTGGATGCTGTTAATCAGGGTGGTTGGAGTTTCGTGTATTCCGGTGAAGAAACTCTGGAAAATGGATTCAAGAAGCACAAATTAACTTTTTAAACAGTCGGGAGTAACCAGTGAAGGTAAGACTTTACAAAAAAAAAACTAACATCGTACTGCACTACTACTACGGACTGTCAATCTCTTGATGTTAAATATTTCAGTGTAAGTTAAAGTAATCAGCGTTAATCTGTTAATATTTGTGAATGGAATACCTAACGAATTAGTCATTCTATATAAAAGGCAAATCGATAAGAGTAATAATGCAAGCAAATTTAACGTTTTAAAAGTCATTAATGCATATCTGCAGCCAATCGACTGGAAGTTGAGGAATTCAATTAACTAATTAAACAGCCAGTAGCCATATACAAATGAATGTATGGTGATGATACATTCTGTATAACGTTTGTTTTCAGGGAAACATATTACGTGTATAATCTTATTTCTTTTCCAGAAAACATGTTACGTAAGTCAGGATAAAATTTCAATAAAAGACAGAGGTGCAATTTAAAAAAAATCCATTTTAGGGAATGCAGTACTCTGAATGTTCTAAATCTTTGTTATTCAAAACATACAGTTATCATTTAATTCCAGTGCCAATAACATGCAACTTATTTCTTTTAAGGAAAACATGTTATGTAAATCAAATTCAAAGTTCAGCCATGTTAATAAAGTAATCATTTTAAAGCTTAAAAAATATAGCATTGCCATGAGTGTTCAAATGTTTATTATTTTAAAAGTGTAATTATTCGTGTTTTCTAACATGTTTAATTCATAATTTCAGGAGGTGTAACGAGTCGCAAGAGACCGGGCATGCAAGATATTCATGCAAGTAGTGCAAAGCAGGCGAAACGCAACGACAAAACATTGGAATGCATTACTGTAGAATCAGCGTTCCAGCACAGGATCTTCACAGGTACCATAAAAAATTCTATACACGAGCTAGATCCATCAACGTTCTTGAACTTGTGCAAACCCGTTGTTACCAATGAAATCCAGAAGGCCATAAGAACTTACAAATCAGGAATTAAATTAGCCGGTACTTTAACATGTCAATATATAATAACTTCACCCGATAATGAAACAGTTGAATCGATTAATTTTAACAGTAAGATGGATGCTATATTGCAATCGACAAACAAATCTGAATGGTATGAAATTAAACTGAAACAGCCTATAATCACTCATCTAGAAAATTTTGAAACAAAAGCCAGTTCGAAAGCGCTTTACAGGATAGATTCGCTAACTTTATACGCATGTCAGTACGATCCGTTAAACGCAGGTTGCTTTAAGCCGCTGCCATCGTGGATAAAATCAAAGAGAGCTGTCGTGAATATTCGGAATACTGACTTTAAATGTTTTGCATATTGTATGCTGGCAGCAAAATATCCAGCTCGCCAGAACAGGCATAGAGCTAGCACGTACAGTAAATAAGATATATATCGCGAATTCAATTTTAAAGGAATAAACTTCCCCGTCGCTCTTCATGACATTGAATTATTCGAAAAGCAAAATCATGATATTTCGGTGAACATATACGGGTTAGAGAGAGAATCCATTATCATCTTATATCAGACGAGGGAGCAAAAGATAAACCATGTGAATCTTCTAATGATCAATTCGCATTATTCTCTCATAACCGATATGTCGCGTCTAGTAAGTAAGCAGATATCCAAACATAAAAGTAAAAAATTTGTGTGTGAATCTTGTAATGCATGGTTTTCGACTGAAGTTATTCTGAAGAAACATAAACTGAGATGTATGAAATGTCAAATTATTAGCATGCCTCGCGAAGGAATAAAGGATGTTATCGAGTCTCAGGCTTACTCAAAATGCGTTAAAGTCCCTTTTGTGATATACGCTGATATCGAGACTATGCTAATAAAAGTGCCATCGTGTCAGCCCGATGCGATGCATAGTTGGACATGTGATATGCACGTGCACGAGGCGATATCCGTTTCGTTGCACCTGGTCTGCAGTTATGACGAGACACTAACAAAATTCAAAATATTTAGAGGTTCGCATGCAGTTGAAGAGTTTCTTAGAGAATTAACTGTGATTGCCGAGGATGTGCTTAAGATATACGGTGATGTGACAGAGATGCATATGAGTGACGAAGATGAATTAAATTTCAGAAATGCAGTCCAGTGTCACGTATGCAAAAAGGATTTCGATTCTGACTCGATTAAGGTGCGTGATCACGATCACCAAACCGGATTATATATAGGGGCTGCTCATAAATCATGTAACCTCAATAGAAAAACGCCAAACTTTATCCCGATATTTTTTCATTGCCTATCAAAGTATGATTCGCATTTCATAGTAAAAAAGTTATCGTATGACAATGAACCCATCACATGTATTTCGCAAACATCGGAGAATTATCTGTCATTTAGTAAAAGATACACATCTAATGGTAAATCAATATTCCTCAGATTTCTTGATAGCTACCGCTTTCTGGATTCTAAACTGAGCGATCTTTCTGATATGCTAGAACCTCAAGATTTTCGGTACACAAATAAGATGTACGTTGATCCTAAGCAACGTTTGTTAATGCAACGGAAAGGTATTTTCCCATATACATATTTAGATTGCAAGGAAAAATTAAATGATTCCAAATTACCTCCTCAAGAGTGTTTTGATAATATAAGCAATGATGATTACACGCATGCATGCGCGGTATGGAGAGAGTTTGGTATACAAAATCTCGGTGAATACTCTGATCTTTATCTCAAGACGGATACGATCTTATTAACAGACATCTATGAAAAATTCCGAAGTTTAAGTATCGATATGTATGGCTTAGATCCTTGTCATTACAATACAACTCCTGGCCTATCATATGACGCAATGTTACGAACGAGCCGCGTGCAAATATCGCTGATTACCGATCAAAATATGTTGGAATTTTTCGAATCTGCGATTAGAGGCGGTATCTGCACTGTATCAAAACGTTATTCCAAAGCAAATAATAAATACATATCTGCTTACAATGAAGCGGAATCGATTAAATACCTATCATACATGGATTGCAACGGGCTTTACTCGCACATTATGAGTGGGAACGCTTTACCGTATGCTCAATTGAGATGGTTAAACGATAACGAAATTAATTCTATAGATTTTTTGAGCATCAGACATGATTCAGATACAGGTTATGTTTTAGAAGTAGACCTGGAATATCCGGAGAACCTTCATGAGTTGCATAACGACTTGCCATTATGTCCCCAGAGTGAGATAGTTCCGGGTGATAATTACAAAAAGTTACTTGCAACGTTGAATCATAAGGAAAAATATATATTACATTACAGAAACTTGCAGCAGTGTGTAGAGCTCGGTTTGAAAATGAAGCATATACATCGAGCGGTATCCTACAAACAATCCTTTTGGCTTAAGACGTACATTGATTTAAATGCTGCTAAACGTATTGAGGATAAAACAAAATTCGGTCAAAATTTATGGAAGAAAATGAATAATTGCGTATATGGTAAATTTATTGAGAACGTCAGACGTTACAATTCCTTTCACCTAGCGAGCAATTGGAAACAGGCAAGAAAGTTAATATCACGACAGACATTCATACGATACGTAATTTTTGACGAGAACCTTATAGGACTCGAACTGGTAAGGGAAGAAATTAAGATGACGAAACCGATTTATATAGGACAGGCCATTCTAGATCTTTCAAAACACTTTATGTATAATTTTTATTATAATATTTTGAAGAAACAGTTAAAATATGTTATGTTGAATTATACGGATACAGATGCATTTCTGTTTGAAACCAGTAGTGACATTTATGAATTTATTAAATCTAATATACATTTCTTCGATACATCTAATTACCCACTCGATAATGTGTACGGTATTCCGTTGATGAATAAAAAAGTCGCTGGTCTATTTAAAGATGAATTATCGGGTAAATTTATGACAGAATACGTAGGTTTACGTTCAAAATTGTATTCATATCGATACGATGGTGAAACGGTCAAGAAATCTAAAGGCGTTACGAGTGATGGCATGCGGTGCATAACGTTTGAGGAATATCTATCCTGTGTAAATGATATGACAGCCGTACGTCATGCTAAACAGACGTGCTTTAGAAGTTATAAGCACGTTGTTCGAACCATCGAGAGTAATAAAGTTGCTCTTAGAGGATTCGACACGAAGCGATTTATACAGAAAAATTCACATGAAACCTTGGCCTGGGGTCATCATTCTGTACCATTGGATAAGTAATCGTATAAAAAAGTATGTGAAAAATCTTGTAAAAAAGTTGACAATGTATTTTAAAGCTAACAAAAACATGTGAAATAATTTGCTTTTTAATGATTTGACACAAATATTTTATTTTTCAACATGTGTACATGCAGCAGTGCAAGCGTGATTGAAGTAATGCTTTTTGTGATTTGAGATAAATCTTTACACTTTTTAAAACTTATGTAAATGAGTCATGATGTCATTTTAAGCAAGTCTTGAAATACGTTATCAAGTTTTGGTGCTCATTCATGGCTTTGAGTTGCTGATGGTATGTATAAATACTTTTGGAGGACTATAATCCCGCTTATGTATGGGGATATAATATGATATATAATATGAGATTATTGCATCTCTAAATTCCTTAAAAGAGGTAACAATTAATTTTAAACTTATGTTTAAGGACTTTAACGTGTATAATACTTAATTTGTTTTATGTATACATGCATATTGGGATAAAGCTATAATTTGGACAGGTGTTTACAATTCTATTGATGCGTCGTTAATTTCTTTTTTTAAAAAAGTTACCATTAATTTGAACTTAGATTTAAGGATTTTTCAAGTGTAAGACGAGCATTATTCTCTATTAAATTGAAGTTAATTTAGGGAGTTTTAACCTGTTGTGGATGCATTATCTCCACAGGATTTATTTGGAATAAAAGTATGGTTTCTTGGGCTGGGTTACAATTCTGCTTATATATGTATGTTTTAAGAAAATATATACATTATTCACTATGAACTTTGAACTTAGGTGTAAGGAGTTTTAACCTGTTGTCGATGTATTATATATATAGAGGATTTAGTTGGGGTAAGCATATAATTTTGGGGGGGGGGACTACATTTCTGATTATGTTTGTAGGTATATTGAAATTCTTTTGAAAATTAAACATTAATTTGCACTTATATTAAAGGAATTTAACATGTAAAACACTTTACTTTTATTTATATATGCACATGTATTGAAGTTGTTTAAAACACAGTGTAAGCATTATTTTTTAGAGGATTTAGTTGTGATGTTCTACTGAAAAATTTCTGTTTATGTAGCCACGTATACTGAAACTAATAAAAAAATATAACCATTATGTTTAGAGGATTTAGCTGGAAAGGAATTATAAAATAAAAACACTAAATTTTTGGGAAAATATCTTGTGTATTTATTTATCAATAAAACATACATTCCTTTTTACACAATATCCTTAACATCGATCCATTCCTTTGTAGGAAAACCCAGCCATTTAACATACGCCCGATTACCACGTCGGCGTATCACTCTCTCAACAAGGTATACATTAGGATGACGTGCTTTTAGTAGTTCGTGACCATAAAAACCGCCCTGTATTTCATTTCCTTCTGCATCCTCCAGAAAATAGACAACTGGGTTAGTATTCCTTGCACGAACAATCCGAAAGATCTCCGTACTCCAATTGGCCGTGTAACCTTTCTCAAGTAGTCCCTTGTACCTGGAAATCCTTACACGATCACCGACATGAAAACTCATTGCATTCCTTTTCTCTCGACGTTCACGCCCGCCATAACGATATACACTAAGGAGCAGATCGTTGTTGCTGACGTCACGGGTTTTCATGCGAATCGTCGTATGGTAGGTATTGTTGTATGAATCGATGATTCTAGGCAGCATTTGCAACCACTGATGCGAACCCTGAATCAGGAATTCTCTATGCATGTTCATTTTAATTGTTCTAATTAACCTTTCCACTGCTGCAGCCTTGATGCTACTGAAAGTACTGTAATGATTGATTCCATTCCTAAGCATTAATTGCTTGAAATGGCGATTGTAAAACTCCTTCCCATTATCACTTTGAACGTTCTTAGGAGGTGAATTCAACTCTGATAGGATACCGTGCATAGCTCTTGTCACGCTAATGCCACTTTTATCTTTCAATGCTCGCGCATAAGCCATTTTAGAATAGAAATTAATAGCAATAAGAATATACTTATAATTACTATTTTCTTTTGCATAAGGTATCATTTCAATAAGATCTATTTGTAGTAGATCATTAAGACCTTTACTTATTATTTTACGGCGTAAGAAGCGCCTTCTTGCCGGCGAGTGTAATTCGCTTGCTATGACACGTTTAATCATGCTATGATTTTCGAGTTTTTTAATTCTGTGATTATTTCCTGAATCTCTGCTGAATGGTTAAAGTTACCCGCATCCCTCGATGCAATGAGTAATCTCAATCTGTCTATTAGAACGTTGGGATCGGTCCAATAGATGTAATCCAGTTTTCTGCTGGGTACGTGTTCCTTCCAGTAGAGAGCCGAGCCCGTGCGACTGGAAACAAGATCTCGAATAATATTGCGATACTTGTAACCGCGGCTTGCTCTTATACGCCCGCTCCTAGCGTATCCCTGCCTGTAAACCTGCGTATTCTGCAATATCCGCGAATGGGCGTCCAGATCCTCTTCGGTATATGATGAATTGAGCGGTGAGCGCTTGAAGAGCAATTCGTACAATCCAGGACTTGCATCGTAGCTCTCTTGCCCTATCTGAATACCGTCATCGGTGAAATCGATAGTTTTATTCCCTAGTTTATATTCTCCATCTTCATACCGCACGCCGTAGGTGGCATCCATGTCGCTGGAGCTAGCGGTTCGAACCTTCTTCAGGTACTCTGCAAGTAGATCATCCTCCTCATCCCCATCCTCTTCTGCATCGTTAACGACTGGTTTTGACTTGTCACGATCCCTGTTGGCTATAACCTTCAAGGGCTCGGTTACAGGCTGGAGAACCTCGGACATGACGCGGTGAGTTTCGAACTTGAGACCTTTCAGGGAGCGTAACTTTTCTCGTATTGCCCTACTGTGACGAGCGATTGATTGTTTGAGTCTTATACCTTCGGCATCCATATTGTACTGAATGTATAATTAACCTACTGCAGATATTTTATATGAAATTATAATTTCTATACTTAACATGTGACCATCCTTAGCACGTTCCACTGGTGCTGTGAAAGTGAGTAAATCACCAGTTCGAATAGGGGCAGGATACCTTTCAACTAATTTATCGTTTATTGCAAACATTGTGTCATGCACCGTATGAGGGTGTATTGATGAAAGCATAGAACAAGAAATTACATTTCCATTTCCTGGAGACTTGTAGAATTCGAGACCCGAGGATAACGTATACCTTAACGAGGGACCTCTAAAGGGTCGTGTATGTAGTGAAATGATGAGCTGACCTTTCAGTTGTTGTAACATGCCGTTTACGATATGTCTCGTCTGTATTTTCATGTTGTCAATATCGTTCACTGCACTGGTTAGATTCTTATCCAGTTCCGTCTGTCGCTCGGTTATATCTTTCACGGCCTTTTCCACTGCTGTAGATATAGTTTCGGCAACGGTTGTTATCGTTCTAGTTAAACCGGCTTGCAGTTCATTCTGTTTCTGTATATAGAACCGATTAACATATTTCATGGTTGCAGCATCGTTATCCTGTGCAGGATCGGCTATATCCTTAAATCGTTTCATTCGAAATGATAGATTAGCATCAGGCTCTAGAATTGGCATCCTGGCATCTATATACTTTTTATTGATAACATCGTGATCGTCAATGGGATCCAATAGAACTTTCATCCTTATAGCATCCAGAATGACATTGTTATCCGAATCACGTTTAAATGCATATTTTGTTAAGTATTCCATTAGATGTTCATATTGGAGGTCGAGGGATTTTTGTATGTGATTCCTAAGCATAGCTTCAAACTGGCCCATGCGTTGATATGAAGCCTGTTCGCTGAAGATCTGCATTCGACTCTCGACATCACTCGTACACGCGTCCACATAGCTCTTAGTTGATGCGTCATCACTTTCCTCAGGATCGTGAACGTTGCGCAATCGCTTTCCCTTGAATTGATAGTTTCCCGATCCATCTCTACTTATGGTATACCGGTTAATCACGCCCCGGGAGGGTACGACTCTCCGATATCCGAACCTATCGATACTCATGACTACAATGAAGGATGCGCGTTATTTATTCACTCTGATAAAGATGTCGAAACCGTGACGGTAGCGTCCTTCGTTCAAAGGGAACTCGGGCACTATGACAACGAAAGGTCGCGAGTTCGATCCGTCATTACTCTCCCAAACTTGTTTACACATGTCCTTAAATTCCGTATACGTCATATCTGTGTTTACGTAATCATCATATATATGCTTTAAGTTGAGGTTATCCTGTCTGAAGAGCACGGTCATATTTGCATTATCTCTAATTAAATGTTTAGGCACCTTCGCATATGACTGTGCTAAGTATACGGCATCGACATTGCGATGTCTACCCATGCTGTAATATGACGCTATTTTTCCATGCTTCTCATTTATGACATCATCGAATACGAATATGGAGTTTCCTCGGACTTCGGATGGTTGGACCACCTTCTCGCCATCCTCGAACGTGAAAACTCCAATATCGGGTATGGTTTTTAGCACCTTGAGCAAATACTAGTATTTCGGTTGGTGCAACGATTTTGAATATATGTAGAGATTCTCGAACCTAAGACCATTTTCATGGATGAGCAAGTTCAGTAGAACGTTCGTCTTTCCAGCATTCGAACTACCCAAGAGGAGTGCTCTGACGTTGCACGGGAAGAGCGCGCCGTGTCGTCCTTTGCGTATGTCGTTGTCGAAATCGAGCACCTGTATAGGCAACTTGCACTTTTGCTTCACTACTTCCATATCGCAACTAAACATATAAATCACAACGTTTGCTTTTTTATTTCATAGTGAGCCATGAACTCTGCAGGCGTAAAGAAGGGATCCGGAATCCTTAATTCGATAATTAATTCTCTCCCGTTTGAGGCTCATTTACCAGGGTCACGATTCTGCGGGCCTGGAACGAAACTACATAAGCGTCTGCAGAGAGGCGATTCTCCCAGAAACGCTTTGGACTCAGCCTGCCTCGCTCACGATCTCGCTTACGCCACTCATCAGGACGCAGATTCGCGACGTTTGGCCGATAAGGAACTCGTTGAAAAGGCTTGGAGTCGAGTAAAGTCTGCTGACGCATCTTTCGGCGAGCGACTTGCAGCCCGACTTGTAACAGCCATCATGAAGGGGAAAGTTGCCATGGGCGCTGGAATGCGTAAGCGACGCAAGAGGATCATACCGAGCCCTCGAGGCGGTTTTTTTACCTCTGATCCCGCTTTTGGCGGCTTTGGGCGCTGCAGGTAGCCTAGCCGGTGGCGCTACTCAGATCGCCACGGCTGTGAATAAGAAACGTTCCGCGGAAAGACAGCTGGCAGAGTTGAGTCGTCACAATCAGAACATGAAGGCTTTAGCTAGGGGTAAAGGCCTTCGACGTAAGAAGCGCAAGGGCAAAGGATTGCATCTTCGTGCAAAAAACTCGGGGCGAGGCCTGTATTTATCCCGGAAAAAGCCCTAAGTGCTGCAGAGATCGATGCCTATGCACGACGACTGCGCATTCCTCATTTTAGAGGTGTGTACATGATAGACAACTTACCTTCACGTCCTCGACATGTAGAAAGGATTATCGTAAATTTGGATATCTCGCGTAACCCGGGAACACACTGGGTTGCGATACGCAAGGATGGAGATGTTGCATTCTACTTTGATAGCTTCGGTAATCTAAGACCGCCGAAACAGATTGAGTCCTACCTCGAGGGTGTTAAACTCATGTACAACACCAAGAGGTTTCAGAATTTTGGATCTGTGATTTGCGGTCATCTGTGCCTGCAGTTTTTCTTATAAAACGGATTTACCGACTTGAATGTTTGATCAAAATGAGTTACACAATCACCGTGAGCGGTTCGAATGCCAGCTTCTCTAGCTTTCTCAACCCGCCTCTTCATCTGGATCCGAATGGACTTTACGAAATAGCTCTATTGAATTTCGAAACCTTTTATTCCATTCCTAATGTGGATGAGAGCAACAACTTATTCCATTTCGCTCGCAATGACAAGAACGAGAGTATCGAGATTCCTCCTGGAACTTACGAATTAGATGATATCGCGCATTTTCTCAAGGGAGCCCTCGACGTCGAAGACGGGTTTATCTTACGTGCTAATAATAATACCATGAAGTCTGAGATACAATGTCCATATACTATCGACTTTACTCAAGACAGATCAATTGGTTCTCTTCTCGGATTCAAAGCGCAGCGTTTGATTCGACCGAACGTGATGACTGAGTCTGATGATTTGGTGAACATCTTCAAAGTTAGCATCATACGCATCGAGTGCAGCCTAGCCACGGGATCCTTCATTGACGGTAAACACGGTCATTCTCTGTACGAGTTTTTCCCGTCGGTTCCTCCGGGCTACCACATTTCGCAAGAACCTTCTAGCCCTATATATCTACCAATCATCGATACGAATCTCATTGATCATCTCGACATTAGAGTGGTAGATCAGAACGGTGACGTGCTCGACTTCAGGAACGAAAGCATAACCGTACGATTACACATACGTCGCAATGGGAATAAATTTTAAGCATCGTTCCTATATTAAGAAGCCTCTTTCGAGATTGGGCTATACTCGCTCATTGACAGGGCGTCCGATCACGTCGTCTAATCGAAGGTTCCTCGAGGCTTTGGGATTCAAAGTGCTATAATGGATGTCCTCGATGTAACAGGAGTACCGACCTTTGATGATAAGATTAGTAAAGAGGAGGAGCACGTCTTCCTGTCATACAATACATCGGCTCTTGACGCGAATGATGAAATTAGAATACCGTGTCAAGCGGAAGATTTGTACACTCTTCCTAGTAGAAGTTATCTCTACATAGAGGGCTCTCTCACCAAAACAAGTGGCGGACCCTCCTCCTCAAAGCTGACCAACAATGCCATGGCATTTCTGTTTGACGAAATTCGTCTAGATATGAACGGCATTACTATAGACAGAACCAGGAATCCGGGCATTTCTTCAACGATGCGCAACTATGCATCTCTGAATGCACTGGAATCCGATCGAATGCAGAATGCCGGATGGACCTATCCGGGAGTTGACGTCGACATCGTGAATTCAAAGAATGGTGTCTTCAATGCTGTAGTTCCTCCTTCGATGCTGCTGGGCTTTGCAGACGATCACAAGGAAGCCATTCTCAATAGCAAATTTGAACTGGTTCTCATTAGATCTAAAGATTCTAATAATTGTATATCGGGCAACGAACCAGCTACTATTCAACTAACTAGACTCAAATGGAGGATGCCCGTTCTTCGACTTTCAGATGGAGAGAGAGTCGAAAAGCTTAAACTCGTCAAATCCGATAAGCCACTGCACGTAGCCTTTCGAACCTTGGACTTTCACACTCAACCTGCGGTACCGCAAACTAAGGCCTTCACCTGGAACATTGCAACTACAACGAAACTTGAGAAACCTCGCTTCGTCATAGTCGGTGCACAAACCGACAGACTGAATAAGCTTAGTAAGGATTGCTCACTCTTTGATCACTGCAACATCACCAATCTGAAGCTTTTTCTCAACAGCGAGTGTTATCCTTATCACGATATGAACTTGGATTTTGGAAACTCTAAATTTGCATCTCTGTATGAACAGTATTCGAAATTTCAATCATCCTATTATGGAAAAGAAAATTACCCACTTTTGAAGAGAAGTGACTTTCTGAATTATGCACCGCTCTTTGTCATCGACTGCTCGCATCAGCCTGAGGAGACCGTGACCGGGGCCGTGAATGTGAGACTGGAAGTTCAAGCCTCATCTAACTTTCCTGCACAAACATCATTATATTGCCTGATTATTCATGATAAATTGTTCACCTATAAACCACTAACGCATGTTCTTCAATCTATCATATAAGGATGTAATTTTGTGGAAATAAAAAAGAAAACGAAACTCAAATTTATGTTATCTTTTTATTGATTTTAACATACATTTCCTTAACCTTTTCCCTGTCGCTCCTACTTTTAGCATCGTATGAACACATTGATTTATATATGTCATGTAATTGAAATAAGTTTCTTTCAATATATGGGATTAGTCTCTTAAGTCCTCTTATGGCAATACTATTTAGATTTATGCTGTTTAAGTTTAAGCACGTATTCACAAACGTTACTTCATTCACTTTATTCATGCACAGTAATATATTGTACGCATATATTATATTCTCACTGTACGACACTTTTGGATGCTTACCATCTTTCAAGTAAGTTTCCAAAACATCCATATTTTGCTTTATTATCAGCCAGTCTTTCTTTGTGATGTATACAAAAGTTTCATCTGCAGCTCTGACATAGAGGGATGGGAGTTCATGGTATAAGCCTATGTTCACACGGTGCCCGGAGTTGATGGGGATGTCGTCTACCATGAACACACTATTCGCCATCACTCTTTGTCACCTCTTCAGGAGCGGGGGCCATGGGTTCGAACATCATTATTATAAAGCTGTCCTTGTCGAAGACCCTCTTCTTCTTGAGCACCCTCGGCTTACAGCTCTTCTCTGCTTTCTTGTCGGACCTGCGAACATGCACGGCTATGAGGATACGAATTATTACACGCTTTTATATTAAGTGTGACGTTTTCTTTTTACTCACTTTTCTTTATCTACTTCTTTGGACGGGCCGGCTTGTTTCTCGTCACGGATTGGAGGTGTTATGTCTTCACCTTCCAAGCTTCTGTAATTACACAATGAGAGAAATCTTTTTTACCCGTACACAAAACACTATAGCTCACTAATTTCCACTGCTTTTTTTCTTCTCCACTTACCTGAGATATACCTTGCACTGCATCCCACACTTGCCGTATGAAGTGACTTTGTCATGATGTGCAGGATTCTTGCAGACGGTTCGATGAGTCTTTCCATCACACATCTCCTCGTGATGATCCATCCAGTGTTGCTGCATGCTCTCGTAATCTTGCAGATGTTCCCAGAAGTTGATATCGCTCTCCACTCTACCTGTTTCGCTGCTCATCTTGCTGAGTGTTAGATGACAACTGACAGATGGAAGTGATCGATCGCGCACCCTCCCTGCAGTACATTGATGCACTGCTATGGATTAATCTGCTCACGGAATCAGTTTGCATTCCTTATTGCATCGTGCAGGAGGGGAGGATCGGCGTTGCCACACATATCCATAGAGTGTTTGATTCCTACGGTTCCCAATAATAAAATCAATACTTACTGATTTAAATAACTACACTCGACGCGTTCCTTTTTGGAAATGTCGACAAAGGTGAAGGCGATTGACAATTCAGTCTTACAGCACTCACATATAAATAACATGCATCACCCATTGCAAGAGTGCCGGGGGGGGGGGACGGAGCGGTGTGTGTGTGTGTGTGTGTGTGTGAGAGAGAGAGAGAGAGAGAGAGAGAGAGAGAGAGAGAGAGAATACGGAAATCCATTCACATTTTTTTTCTTCTTCAGTAATTACATACATCAGTTAATTACATTTCACATACATACAACAAAATGACACGATTGCCGTTGCAGGGTTGGGAGAGATGCGTCGTCAAGCTCGTGGAGGGGCACACGAACGCGCATGCAATTCAACCAACACCCTTTCGATATTTTACATGAGGATTCCAAAACAACCAATACAGCACATCAATATTTTTTTTTTAAACACAGAATTACATTTCACATACATACAACAAAATGACACAATTGCCGTTGCAGGGTTGGGGAGAGATGCGTCGTCGTCAAGCTCCTGGAGGGTGGAGGGGCACACGAACGCTCATGCAATTCAACCAACACCAGCACATCAATATTTTTTTTAAACACAAATTTCTACTCGACTTTCATGGATCGGATTACATGAACACGTGACACACGTGTTACTACACAACCAACCCTACGATATTTTAACATGGGGATTCTAACACAACCAACACCCAACCTCTTCGATTTTTGGACAGGCGGATTTCGCATCGATTTTCAAACATGGGGCTTCTAAAACAGCTAACGCAAGTGTTTTTCAAGCCCCAGTTATCTACTACTTTCGCCTCTTGGAAATAACAAAGGAAAGCTCATTGCTCAAATCTTTGACAGTGCCAGTGTTATGAGTGGAATGACTGATGGAGTACAGGCCAAAATAAGGGAAACTTTGTCCACTGATATGCACACCAGTTGAATTTAATCATACAAATGGCAACTAACCCCAGGTACGTGTTTTCTTTTCAGATATGTCGGATATTCAAGCATTCTTTTCCAATTCCTCTTTGCGATCTGATACTTTAGAAATAGTGCAAACAAAAATGCCCAGAGTTGCTTTAAGAAGATGGAATTACAACATTCGGATCGTCAATGTTATGTACGTATAGAAAATCTGAAATATCGCTTCGAAATTATTGAAGAGAGTTGCACTAATGCAACCACAATAAATGAGGCCAGTAGCTATATGAAGACCTCTTGATGATCCAAATTTTATTTTTTGGTTAAAAGTGTTCCACAAAATCCTACTTCATGTACACATTTTGTAACAGCAACTTCAAAAGTAGAGCAAAGAGAATGTAACCTTACAGAATGACAGCATTATATTTAAACAACAAATGGAAAAGGAAATATTGAATAATGAAGTACACAAAAACTTAAGTGAAGAATTTCCACAGCCACCAAAGAAAAGAAAAAGTGTGGAATTTGCAAGTGTTAGAGATGCCCAAGGTGTGCGACGCCATCACAATTACTGTCACACACGAATCTGCTTGTAATAGACATGTAGGAGCTGCATCTTTGCTGTGTAACGACTTATATAAGGATTTTTTGAACGTTTCCCGGAAGAAATTTTCACGTGAGCGATGCATTGCTATCCTTTTCTACAGCAAGGAAAACTGCGCCCAGAGGAGCATTGAAACTTTTTCATTTCATATACGGAAATAAACTTTCATCAGTGTTCATTGAAGTCACAAAGCTTTCGAAATTTGTCACAACAACGCCGAGCAGACTCCGTAACATGAACGTTGGTTTTCCACTCTGAAAAGGATAAAAGCGCTTTTGAGAAATATAATAACAAACGACAGACTAAATGCTTGAGCAATACTGCTAATAAATAAGGCCTCCATCCGTAACATGCAGGATTTTGATGAAAGGGTGATGGAAAATATCATTAAATTAAAGAACCTATAAATTGGTCAAAAGTACAATTTATGATAAACTGAACAAATTCCAAATACCAGATTTAATGTGTGTACATTCAGTGATATGCGGGTGAATGTGGGGAAAAAAATCACAGCTGCGAGGTGGCAGCTTATATGGATTTACGTGGGCTTGAATGATGTTCTAATAACATCCTTTTAAAATGAATGTGTAGTGTTTAACGCCCGCTTTTACTACATACGGCGCCGCAGGCGACATCCTTTTATAAGTTGCATGCATATTAATATGCAGCTTTGGGCCAAGATTGTGTTGGGCTTCTTGTACTTATTTTTGAGGTATATATCACAACTTGAGAACCAGTACTTCCGTGGATTGTAGAGGTAGAATTTGACAAAAAAGGTTCTTAAAATTTGCAAGTGTAATAATTTATTGTAGTCAATACTTAGCAAGCAAAACCGTGTCCGCGCCCCTTAAACATTTGAACCGCGAGCTGCCACTGCTTATATGTAATACATGTTTATGGTCTCTCAGATTCGGTTTCAAAGGGATCTGACAATCAAACACAGCGGACATTGTTTACATTAGAAAAGGGAGCTACCCCTAACACAACATTTTACAAATTTATCGAATTTGTCTAGTCCATAAAAGGTACCCAATGGGGTCAATATAAGGTGGAATAGAAGTTAATAACATTATCACTTCGGAAACCTGAAACCCACGCACTCGTCTTATTTATACGGTTGACTTTTATAAATATATTACGTTTGAAGACGTAATGATTAGATTAGATTGATTTGCGTTCAGTATAGTTTTTCATAGTATATGCTCATAGTGGCTAGACATTTGCTTATAGTAGGTAACCATCAAACACACAAATGTCTTGAACCTAAATCTGTTAATTCGCGCACTGCTATATCTGAAAGTACCACTTCAAATATATAGTAAATCAAGTATTTGATTTACAAGGCCGTGAAATGATGAAATTGGCAGTCGTTGAGATTCAGTCGGTGTAAATCATGGCAAATTGGTTTGGCAAGCAAATTTTAACATAAGAAGGTAAGCTACATTGACAGAAGTAGAAGAAAACAGGTATGTGGAAAATGTCAGCAGTGAGAGAGAATACAGGTCAACAGGAACTGCCATTCAAATTTTTAATATTTTTGATTGATTGTTCTGGCTTCAGAGTTCTTACTTTAGGTTAGAATAATTACTGCTGCTAAATTTTGGTGGGGGTGATAAGAAATGTATGTTTTGATGTATGATGATAGATAAAACGATTTATGTTGATTTGGTGAGGTTTTCTGTATGAAGTGTCCTAGAGCGCTGCTCAGTGACGGGACCAAACAAAGAAACAAAACAGTGAATGGTTAGCCTCATTATGCTGAACGAGTTTCACAAATCATATCAGAACAAATTTCTTCCGATCCTAATTGTGATATGTACATATATGTTATGGTGAATGTCGGAAGAATAAACTCTCAGTTTTTTTAAATTAATTTTTTGGTTCTAATGTTGGTAACGGGCCAGGGCCATATGGATTACTCCCATGCAGGCCAAGTATACAACAGCTTCTTTCGTATCAGTAAGTTTCTAGTGCAAGAGCAAAAATTAACAGATGTAGAATATCTTGTTTTTCCAGGTGTTATATAGTACTGCTTTTATTTTCAGTTCCTTGAAATTAATGTTCCTATTTTGTTATTCAAAACCCCACAAGTGTAATATCCTACACATCTCATGCTTTACCGTCTTCAGTTTGCTGGTTGTGCTACAGTTACTTTATATCAATATCTGTTAAATGAATATTATTTTGACTTTGTTGTAAATAAGGTAGGGACTCAGACTTTGAGAATATAGTGATCCACAGTGAAGCCACTGGGAACTGAAATTTGTATATTCAATCCTGGACTGGACTTAAATTACTATTGCTTGGTTAGGGACTCAATCGTAACCCTTTAATACTTATTTAACGCCAATAATGCCCACCTCGGTAGCGTGGTGGTAGAGTGTCTGCCTCACGTTCAAGAGCTCCCGAGTTTGAATCTTGGTCAGGGTGAGTTACCTGGATAAGGTTTTTTGCAGGGTTTTATCTTATCCTGAAAGACGAATGTCGAGTAACTAAGCTCTATGGACCCTGGGCTCATTTGAGCATCATTTCACCCATCACATTCATCGTCCGATATGACAACGTTGGAGGACATAAATTAGAAAAAAAAAAAAGCCTCGAATAACTTTAAAATTCCTATTTCGTTTTGAATTGTACACCTCAAAACCTGGATAAACACACAAGGGCACATGATTGTTACAAAGAGAATGGCAGGTTACTGTAAACTTTTATTGTAGGAGAGTAATATACTTTTCGGAACTGTTTTAAGCTATTTGCCAGTCTGTGCAAATTGCGCACATTCCTCTTGCTGTAGTCATACAGAGCAGTAATATAGCTACCAGAGACTATCAAGGCTATTCTGTAACTTCTGGTTAAGAATACTGCTAACAATTATTGTTACGGCTAACAAACGAGTGCTAACAAGTATGGCAGGTTTTCATATTCTGTAGCCATCCTTCATATGGCAACGGATCTTCTCAACCATGTTATTCAGCACCTGGAGTGAGTCATCGCAAATTCATACGCTTTGTAGGCGTACTTTGTTTTTCCACTGCTCTCGGCCTGCCAGTTCAAATAGTGCAATTGCAATCACTTAAAGACATCCATTCTGTACAGACCAAGTTGGAACGCCAGTGAGGTATAAAGTGTTCAGAAGAGCAATGCAAAATATATATTCGTGATTGCAGAAGTAACGCCATGATTTATTCTACATAATGATTTATAAATATAAGAAAAGATGCTGATTTTTAGCATGGTACATAATTTTTTGTAAATATCTTCTTATATGAACTAAGCATTTTAAATTTTTATTTGTTTGATATATCAATGATTTATTGGAAAGCAATACAACAAATAACATCTTTGTACTTCTTGAAGTACTAAAAGCATAATTAAAATTGAATTTTGTATTTTCATTGTAATAGTCTCCAACAGTACTGGAATGAAGTATAAGCTCTAGTGCATCCTAAGCATGAACTTTCTATTTAGCTGAAAAAATATATCATTTTGCAAATATTTAAATAATTGTGCACCATATGTATGTATTTCTCCATTAGAAATTAACGTAATTTGTCAGAGATTAATTAGGAAATTCTTCCGCTCGAGCATATGGTGGTAGGACATTATATTCACACTTAGCACACACGTATACAGTTTCACTTTATCAGGATTAATATTTGAACAATTGTCGCAAAGTGATGAAAACAAGTAACAACTAAATATTTGAAATGCTTTGCACTTAATAACACTGTTCTGCAACACTCTCCTGGTTTTGATGAACCATGAATGATAGAGAACCACAACCATGGTATACTTTCAAATAGGTATTCAATAATTACATAGAAAATGAAGCTATTTACAGTGGAATAACAAACATTACAGAAATAAAAATATTTAGTAAATATTCTCCACTTAACTTAAGAAGTCGATGACAATACTTCTATTATGGTTTTGCGAAATCAATTTCGTGGACATTTGCCCACATCTTCAGTCAAACACAATCTGTTGGCAAACACACTTCATTGTCAAGGATACTATGTATTACTAACATCTGAAGACAAAACAAACCTAAAAACAGAATCAATTGCCGGTATGTCAAAATTCATTACGCGGTTTCTATTTTTTAGATTAAATACTTTTTCACAAACCATTAAATCTATGGGAACATTTAATTGTTGTAATAATTTAACTTCGGGGTTTATTTCATGGTTAAATGACCAAAAATGATCTGCCACGGCCGATTTATCAATCTGTTTGTATCTAATGTTACGAAAATGTTCTTTCTTTCTGGTTTTCAAACTACGTTTCGTCTTTCGAATATAAACCTTATCACAATCTAAGCAATTAAATTGATAAATACCAGATTTTTTATTATTAGGAATTTTGTCTTTTTTAGAAAAGTGTAATAAATTTTTAATACTATATTTATTTTGAGGAACTAAAGTTATACCAACTTTTTTAAAAAAAAAAAAAATTGAAGATGTTTATTAACCCAAGGATGGTAAGTGAATTTTTTAAATTTATAATCATCTTTTATTTTTTAAGAGTAGAAATATCATTAATACTTTTTTTATATTTAAATTTTTCAATGTTCTTTTGCATAAAATCCTTATTAAAACCGTTAATTAAAGCAGTATTAATAATATGTATATATTCTTTATTAAATTCTTTTTTATTCAGGGGTATATTTATTAATTTATTATTTTATTTATAGATCATCAACTATGTGTACTGTGATAGAGTCTTGCTTGAAATTCAGTGTCTGGCAGCTTTTTGAAATGTGCTGCCAGTATATTATTTCTATATCTTCCTGCAGATATGTTATACTCATCAAAATAAGCCCTATCATACTGTATACATTTATTGCATACCATACCCCAATGTTTTATCATATAAAAAATACTAATGAAAGAATTTTGTTTTGTAACTTAATATTGGATTTTCAAAGCTTTCCCTTGGATGTTCAAACTCTGTCAACCATATGTAGACGACAACTTTGCAATAGTACCAAAAGAACACACCAGTGATGCACTAAAACTTTTAAATATCCAAGAAAAAAGCATCAAGTTCACTGTAGAAATAGAAGAAGACGAGTATTTACCATTTTTAGATCTAAAAATAATTAGAAATAAAAACAGAATAAACTTTGGCATTTGCAGAAAACCAACACAGACAGACAACTACATAAAACCTAATGGCTACAACCCAAGATCCCACAAACAGGCAATCTTCAATAGTTTAACACAGAGACTGGTCAACATCGCTATCACAGCAGAAGAATACAAAACAGAATACAGCAAAATTATAGAAATAGCATAAAAAAGGACTTTCCTAAATCATTAGTAGACAAAAAAGTAAACTTAGCAAAATAGAAGAAGCTAATAAAGGAAACCACAACCGTATCAGCTCCAGAAACTAATATGATTTTCAAAAAATTCACTTACCATCCATGGGCCTTTGATAAATTCTAATAATCTTCAAAAAACAAAACATTCAACTAGAACCAGTCAAACATTATTCATTAAAAAACCTAATTTGCTCAAACATCAAAGATGCTGGTCCACCTAACAAAAAAATCTGGTATATATCAAATTGAATGTTGTGACTGTAGTCAAATTTATATTCGAAAAACCAAAAGAAATTTAGACACGAGCAAAAGAACACTTTAGGAACGTAAAACATAAACAATTAGAAAAATCAGCAGTTGCCATGCATTTTGGGGGAAAAAACCGCAACATAAATCAAGAACCAAAACACTAAAACATACATCAGGAAAACAAGAACTGTTCACATGGGAACAATTCTTAATTTCAAAAAATAGGAACAAAGTATTCAATTTTGACATTCCCCGGAAAGATTTGTTCAGTAAGTTCCTCGAACTGCCACCAGAGAAGACCTATGACAAAATATCGCCAGCTACACCACTGAGAACCAGTCGATATCCGGTTGATGATGGAGGCAAAGTCTCTGAAACATGTTCCGGGAAAATTTAAAAGTAAGTGTTGTTTAGTGTCATTAATTGACTCTCTTTAAATTTAATGTAATATTAGATATTTTGTGATGACACAAAGACCATGTGAATGATACCATGCTTCATCACTAACCAATATTAGTCATGACTTGATTGTTGCATCATAAACGCTTCTCAAAATTCAGTTAGAGAAATTTACCAGATTGAAAAAAAGGTTGTCAAAGGATAGATAATCCTATCTGGCAAGTAGGTTTAATGAAGGAGGAAAGTTGCTTAAGGAAAGAAGAAGAGGGAATAGCGGAGGAAAGGAGCATAAAGGCCCTAACTATTGCCATTAAGCTGATGTAAAGTAATATAAATGTAGAGAGAGTCACCATGGCAGGGGGAAGTCCACGAGAAGTTATTTGCCTTCAGATCTCGCTGTGAATAAAATTTATATATATATATATAAATCAAGTTTTGAAGCACCAATGGAAAAATCAAACCCTTATATACTGTCAAAAAATAAAATTTATAATATTTCAGGACTACTGATTATTTATTTCTATAAGATCTAGAAATTGTATAAAACTCAACCTATTTAAGCATATATCTAATGCTCTTGTTCAACATGTCAATTAACAACTGTGCCTTACCGGAAGACTGGAAAACAGCTATTATAGTTCCGATTTATAAAGGGGGTAATAAAACAGAATAGAACCATTGAAGAATGGAATGAATTGCCTGTAGCAGTCTTTCGGGGCTGTCCCCTGTCGCTGAAGAAATTTAGAAAAAATCTAGATGGTTTATAGTTTAACTTTTGAATTATAATGGTATATAATATGTAAATAGAGAAGTAATTAGATAAGTTTTAAGTGACTAAAGTAAAATAATATCATGTTTGTATTGTTTACTGTATTATTGTTGTAAATCTAGTATATGTAATTTGATCTGTATTCTTAACTCTGCCACCGGGTAGTACCCAATTGCAGTTAATAAATACATACATACATATATTTAGATGAAAATAGAAAAACTCATTTTAATAAATACTGCATGTGTTGCATTTTCAAGCTTTGCAAGTATACTCCTGTTATTCCCAGCACATGAGTATTGTGGAAGAACAGTTAACAAAATAAAAACTAACCGTAATAGACACCAACTTAGCAGGTAGTATTAAGAATATCTCAAATCTGTGACATTTTAAGCAGATTAGAAGGTTAAATTATACAGTACGTCAGTAAACTGGCTGAAGTGATAATTGCATTGGCAGACAAGTATCTGTAGTTTGAATTAGACATGTCTTTGAATTTCTTAAGTCTGGTACAATACTCCAAGGAGTTCTTCTATGATAAGACAACAGCGGTGTATAGTGTGTTTTGAATAATTATTGATGGATTCCAAGACGGTGGTGTTACAACTTACTCATATTTTTTGGTATATATATTTCTTTGTTTACAGATTTGTTTCTGGAAATAAGATATACATCTGATTTGACAGCTATTTGAAATGGAAAAGAAAACAGAAATCAAAGAAGAGGATTGCATCACAGGTGAGATAGCTTTACAGAATGAGGGAGAGTTTGTTCAGAAGATTAATAC
Source organism: Mantis religiosa (assembly GCA_030765055.1). Lineage (NCBI taxonomy): Eukaryota > Metazoa > Arthropoda > Insecta > Mantodea > Mantidae > Mantis > Mantis religiosa. Next base: position 122,163,283 of record CM060956.1, on the reverse strand, counting down.
TGTAAAGACAAGTATTGATGGTGTGCTTCTGGATAGTGATTGTGACATGACAGTGAAAACAGAAATTAAATCAGAGACTCCTTTTATCAAACATACTGTGAAGCAGATTAAGACAGAAACTGTAACTTGCAGCAACAACTGGGAGATACAGGGGACAAATGAAGTTGAACAGAATAAGGGAAAATTTCTTTCAAAGGATCCCGTAATAATGGATAAAAAACACAGCAGTGATCAAGAAATACATAACAAAATAGAAATTAAAGAAGAATCTTGGTGGTTAGAAACAGAAACCTCATCAGCCTGTGATAACAGTAAGGTAAGTTAAGCAGTAAACTCCTTTAGTTAGTAGGAATGCTTTATAATAATCATCCCAATATATTCTGTGTTATTGCAGAGTATTATAATCTTCAACATGTAAAATAAAGAGTAACATGAATGGCAAATGAAGTCAAGGATATGAAGGCTGTAGAGCAGCCAGCTAGAAACCCTTAAACCATATCCTGTTGGGTAATATATTTCAGATCCAGCTTTTTTGTTCTGTCAAGAGGTATGACAAATATTTAGTAGATATTTTGATAAAACAGAAATAGATTAGGTGTTACAAGTGCATTTGCACCAAATTAAGTAGTAGTAATATAATTTTGGGTCAAACTAGTACTCAATGCTCTATTTATTGCTAGTATTTACTTATGTGTTGCATTAGGACCTTCCTAACATCACCAACTTACATACTATTGCTCAAATGCCAGCCACATATCGATAGCAGTGTTTGAAAATTAGTGGGAATGCCTTTGTGATACGGGTTTCCAGAAAGCTCATGAAGAAGTCTGCTAGAAATGGGGACAATAGGTTGCCCATAGATAGTCCTGATTTTTGTTTGAAACATTTTTAATTGTATGTAAAATAGGTCTGTTCAATGCAGATATTTGTTAAGTAAAGGTATTCGTCTATGATGTTTTGATCTAACTCTAGGGATTGAAGCCATATTTGCATGTACTCCATGAGCTTTTCTCTTGGCACACTTGGGAACAAAGAGATTACATCAAAAGATACCATACAGTCGTTATGAGAAAATTCTAGGTCTTTAGTTTTGTTTATGAATTCCAAGGAATGTTTAATACTGTGGCTTTCAAATTGTTATAGCTCCTTAAATTTTTTGTTGTAACGGCTTGTAACAGGATATGTTTATGTTAATGATTCAGTGCATTTTATTTCCTATTTTATGAATTTTGGGTAATCCATGTATGTTATGTACAAATATAATAATTTGTAACTTAAAGCTTCACTTATCTTATAAGAAACGATGACACTTTTCTTTTGCGTTATGCAAAATCTAATTATTGTAAGATAAGTGAAGTTTTAAGTTTCAAATTATATTTGTATATATTTGCTTCACTTTCAGTGGCTTCATATTGTACATATTTATCGCATATGTTAACTATTGTAGCATTGTCTGGTTTCAAACGTTTTTATTTCTTTTGGTATGATCATTTTATCCTTGAATGTTTCATCTATTTGTTTTACACACTTGTTTTTATTTCCTGGAATTCATCACTTGCCAATAAATTCTTAATCTAGAAATGTAGTCCTGTTGATGATGTCTGTCTTATTTCCTTTGTCTGCTTTTGTATAAACAACATCATTTTTATTTAGGGATTTAAGTATTTTCAAGTATGGTTTGAGTTTACCGCTTTCCCTATCTATTTTTGCAAAGATCTTCCCACATTTGCTTCTAATTGCTGATTTCTGCTCAGTATTTAGCCCCTCAGTAGCTACTTCAATATCAACTATGTAAATCTTATGTGTTATCAGAGAAATATATGCAAGCTTTGAGCCCTCTAAATTAGATGTAATGTTTATGCTCACCTGCTGGATATATTATTGCCAGACTAGTTTTGAAAGCCATTAGTCCATTTTCAGCTTCAATCCAACTATCATCTGTTGAAAATATACTACAATATCTTTTTCAATTAATCTTGGCGTCACTTTATTAAGCTCCTTCTTTTCACGTATAATTCCAAAGGTTAATTCCAGTGATTGCAAGTGTTTGCCTCGGTGCATTCTAATGTTTAATATACTGTTACTACTGATGGGAAATTATTATATTTCCAGTGTTATGCAAAATCCATTACTGATGTTCAGTGCACCCAGGTACTGCAACATTTTTCAGGTATTACAGCACAGCTATTTGTTACAGGAGACTCAACAGCATCCTGTTCTGGTAACATACCAAAGCATTTAGAATTTTGCTCAGATTTGTGCAAGGGATTTCTTTCAGCTGACTTTCTTCTTCGAGGTCAAGGTTCCTGAATTCTGGAGGCTTCTTTTTAGATATAGTCATAAAAGTGCATCTAATAAATCAAAGCTACAGATAAATTATTGTTCCAATTTTAGTAAGAAAGGAATATGTCAGGTAAATTAAATTTATGATAGTGAAAATACTTTTGCTTGTGATTGATGAAACAATGCTAATGGTAGGAAAGTGGCAAATGTAATGGTAGCAGTATTAAAAAGAAACTCCAGCTGCATTCTATAGAAATGTCAACTAGTAATTGTGTAACAATAGCTAGAGTGCTTAACGAAGCTTAGGAAACATGCCAAAATGGTGTTAAATAGCTCAGGGTACTTCCTCTGTTTATAGTCTCAGCAGCATATATTAAGAAAGTTGCACAAAATAAGAGTCTCCCTAATGTGATTCGTGTCATTTGCAACGTTTATACTCGTCATATATTTCGTCAAAGAATACGAACCCTTATCCTAATAGGGATAAGTTAGTCTCCAGTGGGAAAAAAACTGTAACAGCTCTGTGCAGATTGATGCTTTCAATACTATTAATCAATATCTTTTATTGCCTCATAAATCGCTAGTCACATTGTGTCACCTGAACTTAAAGTGGTGTATATTACTGCAGATAATGTTGAAACATTTGCATCAGTAGTAAATGAAGTGGGCATTATGCAATTGAGATTATTATGACGTTAAGATGTGATGCAATTTTAAAATGAGACTTGGCCTTTTCATCTTCTACTTTTGTTTGCTTGATATTTCAATAAACAAACTAGAAACTTCTGTTGACTTATTAATTGGCTAAGTTAAAGGTACAGTTTATTTAAAAATGAACTAACACCAAGCCTTTTTTGTCAAGCCATGTTTGACAACTATGGGGCTACCAACCCACGTTAAAGCAGTTGCAATTTTGGAAGGGTAATGCTTAACTTAGTGATATTCTGCTCTTCAGGTATGCAAAGTTAACATTGTGTAATGTAGAAGGTTCTCAAGTTGTGAAGTTTTCATTTATACTTTTAGATTTATTAGCATTTAAAAGATAAACACTTTTCAGTTTGTAGGACATAATACTCTGGTAACCAAACATAATAGTTTCTTTTATCTTACAGGATTGTGTGCAACCTGTGGTTTTCAGTTATACATTTGTCTCAAAATTGAGACAAATGAGGTTACCACAAAAACATAAAAACTGAAACTATGGCATACAATCCCATACCAATGATATGTTATTAAATTTTTTCTTGTTCCTCCAAAATCCAGAATAATAATGTTTTCACTGCTATTTTGATTCAATTTAGCCATGATGATGTTTTATTACATCACTAGCAGTAGTCTATATTTCAGTTTTTATATATGCTGCCAGTCACATCATAATATATGCTACTGGAATAGCTTAAAATTATGAGTTGTTTTCATTGGCCCTTTTTTTTTTAAAAAAAATAATTTTTTGTCTTTAACATGATTTTTGTTTCTGAAACATCGGTTTTGTGTGATCTGACAAAGAGTACTGTTTATTTTAATCAGTTACTGAGGAATAATTACATTTGACTAATTTAAGAGAAGTCTGTTTTTAAATGTGAATTCTTCCTCTCCAGGTATAATCACTTTGTTCACCCCAAATCCTTATTTGCTACTTGAATCAAGACATGTGCATTAACTTTGAGTTGACTGCAGAAAGTAGGGAATCAATTGGTTTACTGTAGCTTTTTGTTCAGGAGGCACTTTAGATAAGGTTCTACTTTGAAAATCTATTTCTATAAGCACACAGTATCCTTTAGACTTAAATTTGGTAATGTCATCATATAGTGGTTCACTGTTGTTAGCTGACTTCACATCAGGTAAAAGCATTTGGAGTTAAGTAGCTTTACTGTCTCCTCCCCAAAAACTGCTACTTAAATAAAACAATAAAGATGAATAAGAAAAAAGGAAACAAAGGCAAGAGCAATGTTATCAGACTATGGGAAATAAGAACATGTTTCACTGTATGTAGTATTAATGAGAGGAGAAGGTAACATGCTTGTGCTGTGAATTCTATATAAGCACACACTGCTCGAGTTAATCGGGGTTGTGTGTAAACTATGTTATTTGTCTTCTTCTTGGCTATTTGTTAGTGTTATTTTTAATTGCAGGCAACTTTTGCTGAGGTGAATCAGGAAGATGAGGATCTGTTGTCACAGTTACCAAGGTAATCGTGAAACACTCTTAAAACTGTCAAATTCAGATGCCTAGATGTATGCCCATGGACACAACCCTCAGTCAGGTCTTTAACCCAAATTTATATAAGTCCTTCTTGGCACAGTTTCTTCATCAGCAGGAATTTGTCCCAAGTTCCAAATCTTAACATTAATAACCTATATGATCAATAAAGATAACCAGATAAATAAGTTACGCTTCCTTAACAACTAAGTATCAATATAGACACAAAACATGAGAAAGTATGTATTGTACAGCATTACTAAACCTTTTGTGTAGCATATACTTCTTTTTCCTTCTCTTAATGATGCTGAATGCAGCTATTTGTTTTAGATATACTTATTTTATACATAGTATTTGGCATCTGCTTTGATCAGCTGTACTAGCTGATTTAGGACTTCATGTTCATACAGAAACTACAAGGACCCGACAGATGATCACAGATTGTTATGCCTTGTGATTCCAGAAACAAAATAGCTATCACAGCTGTAATATCATAATATTCTCAGATGAGTTATATTTTCTTGTGCATGTAAGGCAAATGTGATTGCTGATCATCCCTCTTTGGCAAATTTTAGCCCTATAGGGAATATGTGGGCTGAGACAGAATGGTTCTTGCATTCTAATTTACTTGTGGATGAGTGAATAAGAAAAGATGGCATATGTCCAAAACTTAAGTGTATTGTGAACACAGCTGAAAAATATTGTGACTTTGTGGGTTCATGAAATTAAAAGTCCAATTGCACCACTCAAAAATGTTCTTTATTTCCACCGAATTACAATTGGAACACTTGCCGATTACACAGAATTGCATAATGCACACAATTACAATTCAGCAGTTCGTCTGTCACAGGTCCACTGCACGCAGTTGCGTACACTACTCCGAAGCACGTACACAGTCCGTTCCTTCACTGGGCGCTCCTCGCGACTGCTCGACAAGAACTGAACTGAACTGACTTGCCAACTACAGGCCTTATATAGGGAAGATCGCCGTTTCCAGAAGGTTCGCGGCGTGCACAACTATCCAGAGGTTTCAAGACGTCTGGTGGGAGAGGAAGGAGACGGTACAGGGCTCGCGCCGCTCCCTTAATTAACCCTTCAGTTAGTGACACAAGACAAATGGGTAGGCGTAGTCTGAATGCTTCTCCTCTGGCCCTACTGCCGACCGGTTCTATAGGGAGTTCCGACGTTTGGGTGTCACTGCTCATTCCTCAAAGCTGGTCGTCCCAAACAGCACCATCGTAGCGTGCCAGGCGATCCAGGTGTATCACCAACATCTTCCCTCGGGGAACCTTCTGGATGCGGTAGACCACGTCGTTAATCCTCTTCACCACCCGGTACGGTCCTTGCCATGGCTGCTTGAGCTTCGGGCAGCGTCCCTTGGTCCGCATAGGACGAAACAACCAGACCAGGTCAACTTGCTGGAACCCTTGGCTGTTGGCTTGCCTTTCATACCTGGCCTTCATGCGGTCGCTCGCCTTCTGGATGTTCTGGCGAGCTATCTCGTGCATGTCGTGGAGATGGTCGACCAAGTTCTCCACATACTCGGTCGCTGGCTGCTTCGCTTCCGGGGGGCTTCCAAAAGCCAGGTCACTAGAGAGGCGTAACTCTCGGCCGAACATTAAGCTGGCTGGCGTCATCCCAGTTGTGTCGTGTGTAGACGAGCGGTAGGCCAGAAAGAACAGTGGCACCTTGACGTCCCAGTCTCGCTGATGGCTGGCCACGACCTTCCTCAGGTGTTCCT